>VZQC01007506.1:521185-570629 GCA_009823505.1 Rhizomys pruinosus
AGGGCTGGAGAGATGGCCTAGCGGTTAAGAGCGCCGACCGCTCTTACAGAGGACCCGGGTTCGATCCCCAGCACCCACATGGCGGCTGAGAACCGTCTGAAGCTCCAATTCCAGGAGAACTCCAGTTCCAGGGGAATCCGAGACCCTCTTCTGAACTCTGCGGCGTTGCATGACACGGGTGCACAGACTTGCATGCAGACAGTACATTCATACACATACAGAAATAAATAAAAATTAATAATTAAAAAAAAAATAAAGGTTCCACTGTCTTCTAATAATAGGTTAGAGCCAAATGCAATGGTCCTTTGGGAGACACATACCCATACCACAGCAGGGGAAGCTTCTGTAGATCACTGTGTACTCATCATTATAATATTTATAATAAAGTTACAAGCAACTGAGCCCAAAGAGCTCATTAAACGGAATCTATTTCTAAGTCGCAGTTAAGTTTATGAACACAAATGTGAGCATTGCACACCTACTTTTGTCTCCCAGGCCTGTCAGAGAGTTTTCCATGCCAAGAGGAGCCAACACTTTCTGCTACTGCATTAAGGCTAACATGATTGTCACTGGAGGTAAGAGAGCTGCTCACGACACGGAGAGATTTTTCTGGTTTGCAAACAGAGCTCACCTTATATTTTAGGGCCATAAATTGCCTTTTAGGAGAACTTAAATTTTGTCTCTTCCTTTCACTGTGGCTTCTGGATTTGATGGCACAAGCCTGAGCATATGTGAAATAAATTTCCCTCTACTTTATTGCTTTACTGTTTCACATTTTGCCTTCAGAACTTCAATCCATCTAGAATATACATATTTTTTTTTTCTGTATGAGACCATTCTGTATGAGACCATTTCAGTTTGAAAGAGTCCTGGAGTTCTGTATGAAAAATGACACTTGTGTATTCTCCTGAAGAGAAAATCTAAAACCTTACCAAATCCTCAAAAGTAGTCCCTGATCAGGTCAAGAGTCAGTGCCGTAGAAGAGGCCAAGGTCATGACCCTGAGCAGTACCAAGCTCAGGGGATAGTGAGGTAGAAGATGGTAGCATCATTTGTTGAGAGTAAGGGGGAGGATGGCAGTGTGGGATGTTTCAAGAGAAGGTGGAAGGCAAGAATGGCCTTTGTGATACACACTCGTCCTCTGCTGGGCTAGAGTTCTAATATTCTCTGATGCCCTTGGGTCTGGGCTGTGGAGTCTAGCAAGCTGTGTGGTGGGCAGGTCTCTTACCTCTCTAAAGCTTTAGTCTCATCTTTGAGTGGAGCCAGTAGTAGCGCTTGGTTATAGGTTAATTATAATAATTAAGTAGTACAGGGACAGATGTGGTAGTACACATCTGTAAAGCCAGCGCTCGGGAGGCAGAGACTGCAGGATCAGGAGATTATGGATATCCCGTGCTACAGGAGACCCTATCAGTAAAAGACAAAAAAAAAGTAGCTAAAATAAAGCACACAGTATGTGTTGAGCCCCAGAAGTGGTGTCATATGCCTTCAGTTCCAGCACTTGGGGGGCAAAGGCAGGCAAATCTCTGTGAGATCAAGGCCAACCCAGTCTACATAGTGAGTTCCAGGCCAGCTGGGGCTACAGGGAGACAGTTTCAAAAGACGAGAGAGAGAGAGAGAGAGAGAGAGAGAGAGAGAAATAGTCTTGTGTGTAGTAAGTGCTTCATACTCACCTGTTAATAATAATGATAATGATAAGAAAAGTACCATATATGGCAGAATTTAAAAATTAATTACATCAATGAATGCATACCTAGAACATAGGTTCTCAATAAATGTCAGTACTGAGGGCTGATGAGCTGGATCATCAGGTAAAGGCACTTACCCCCAAGCCCAAGTTGGATCCGCAGAAGCCACAAGGTAGGAGGAAAGAATGGATGCCCAAAACGTCCTCTGACTTCCGCACATGTGGTGTGGCATGCACGTGTGCGTGCGCGCGCACACACACACACACACACACACACACACACATTAAATGAATAAAAACAATTTAAAAATAAATGTCAGTTCAGTCTATTTGTAACAAATAGGCAAAATCACTTAGGTAGATATGTTAAGGTTTTGTTGAAGAACTGTGAGGTTGTGGTTAGAAGGCTGGTAGGATGTTATAAGTGAAAAAGAGGGTCTGAACTATTGTGGGTATTATCACACCCACAAAAAAAGGGAAAGAAAAGGAAGAAGCAATCACCTCAAATATACTGGAAATGGGCCTCAGCACATAGCTCATGGGAGAGCACAGGCTTAGTGTGAGCAAGGCCCTGGTTCAATGTTCATCACAAGAAAGGGCATTGGAAGTGAACCATTCTTATGACCTGAGGACAGAGATATTGGAAATCTGCAAAGGTGAACCAGCTCCAAGTTTGTGAGGAGAGGAAAGGGAAGAACAACAGATGTGCTGACATTTATATGGAAATTGAGAAGAGGATGCTTAGATGGGAAAAGAAACTGACAAAAGCTCTGTTTTGAACTTAATGCTGATTAGAAGACCAAAGGGAGAGTCCTTTTGATGGAGAAAGATGGCTACAGATTAAGGTGTGAGGGATCCCAGAGCTAACCCTAGGAAGGAGGAAATAAGCACCCAGAGTGTCCTTAAATTCCTCAAGGTCACTGGAAAGAAGTGGACACAGTCCTGAAAGACGCCCTGGAGGTGGAAGCGGGAGGAGCAGGAACACAAGGTTCTCCTTGGGAACACAGAGGCCAGGCAGGGCCACATGAAGCAAACCCTACTGAAAACCAAAACCCAAAACAATTATCAGAATCGAGCCATTTAAAGAAGAAAATAGGCTACATGTGTCCTTGTGCACACGTAATCCCTACACTTGGGAGACTGAGACAGGAGAATGGAGAGTTGAAGACCACCCTGGGAAACATGGTTAGGCCTTGCATAAAAGAAAAAAAAAAAGGAAAGAAAATGCTGAACATAAAAAAAGTCAATGAGTCCAGGTGTGGTGAGGCACGCCTGTAATCCCAGTACTTGAAAGGAAGAGGCAGGTGGATCTCTGTGAGTTCAAGGCCAGCCTGCTCTACATAGTGAGTTCCAGGCCAGCTGAGGCTACAGGGAGATCCCATCTCAAAACACCAAAAAAATAAAAAAATAAAATAAAAAAATAAAAAGCCAATGACTGTGTCATTTGACAAAAGGCTTTAAAATGTGCATTAAAGAAGCCAAGATTTTATCCCTGTAGAACTACTGCCTTCTGTGTAAGAGTTGTTTTAAAGTCTTTGTCCCTCCCCCACAGGTATGCCTGGGCTCCTGCCTAGAGGCAGTATCCTTGTCTCTGAAGCACCTGTGTTACTAGGTAGAGACAGCTACTCCTATTTCAGGGCTAGGTAATTTCCCCTGAGGATGTAAAGCTAATTTTTTTTCCCAAGTACGCTGTGCACTTTATATTTAAATTCATATTCAGCTTCCAACCTTCCAAAATACTTATGTGAAATTAGCTTATGTTTCAACTACTATTACAAAAAATAACAGAAAAAAAAGAAAATGGAAGTTAAAAAAGTAGATTGATGTCTCCCTGTTGCTTCCCCCCCCCACCCCCGTCTTATAAAATCAAGGAGTTGAACTGCATATCTTCCAGGATCCCTCTGACCTAAAACTATGGTTACAATTTTCCAATATGACGGCCTGTTATTCACAGGGAGATAAACTAAAAATATCATTTGGAAAATTTGGAATTCAGTTTGTTAATCACATGTCATTGGATATGTAGTTATAGCTTTACATACTCAGAAAAACAAGATATTAAAAGCTGAAAATTGTTAAAATTCAACTAAGGGCAATAAGAAAAGAAAGGAAGTAAGATGTCTGTAATGGGTATGGGCTGGAAGCAAGTTTCCTGATACTTGGTGGTAATTTTAAGAATACATAAGAATCAAATCATTTGGCAGGGGTGGTGGTGCATGCCTTTAATCCTAGCACTTGGGAGGCAGAGACAGGCAGAGCTCTGTGAGTTCAAGGCCAGCCTGGTCTACAGAGTGAGTTCCAGGACAGCCAGAGCTACAGGGAGACCATGTTTCAAAAAAGACCAAAAGAAAAAAAAAAAAAAGAATCAAGTCATTCAACCCTGGTCGTTGTGATGGTCATTAAAGGAAGTCTAGAGTTCACAAAGAAACAGAGCTAGAATGAGGTGCCTTCTAGAAAGAAGTCTACAGCTCACACAGAAACAGAGCTAGAATGAGGTGCCTTCTAGAAAGAAGTCTAGAGCACACACAGAAACAGAGCGAGAATGATGTGCCTTCTAGAAAGAAGTCTGCGTCATCATTTCTTGATCTCTATAGCCTTTTCCTGAATTGATAACTGTCTTGGTGTATCAGTTTCTGTAGAAATGGACACATTCCAAGCCTGGACTAAAGGTTAGAAGGAAGTGGAATGAGAGCACATCCTCTGCCCAGGACAATACTCTTGCCATGAACAGTCACATGACAGTAGAGCTGAAGCAGCAAACATGTTGTGTTAGCGTCCCATTGACGTGACAAAATGCCTGAGATAAGCAGTTTAAAAGGAGGAAAGGTTTATTTTGGTTTAACAGCTCCAAAAAGTTTAAATTCCTGGTGGCTTCACTCTCTCCCTTTGGGCCTATGGTGAGGTAGACCATCATGACCAGAAAACAGGGTGGAGAGGCCTGGCTACCTTCTAGCATCCAGGAAGCATCCAGAAGACAGAGGAGAGGGCTGGGGTCCCAATATCTCTTCCAACAGCATTACCCCTATGCTTCCTTCACTAGGCTCTACCTCTCAAAGTTTCTAGAACCTCCCTCTACTTTTGCAAGGGGGCCTGTTAGGGAACAGTCCAGATCTAAAATATAGCAATGTTTGAGAATCAAACTGCAAAAGATTTGACATCACTGCATATGTTCAGCTAGGTAAAAATATTAGCTTTCCATCCTACTTGAACACAAACTTTCTTTTTCTTTTTGGTCTTTTTGAGAGAGGGTCTCCCTGTAGCCCCAGCTATCCTGGAACTCACTCTGTAGATCAGGCTGGCCTTGAACTCACAAAGGCTTCTGCCTCCCAAGTGCTAGGATTAAAGACTTGTGCCAACACACTCAGCTAGAAACCTTTTGGCTAAGCAGAATTTTTTTTATTATTATTTTTAGATTAAGCAG
The DNA here is from genome assembly GCA_009823505.1 of Rhizomys pruinosus. NCBI lineage: Eukaryota > Metazoa > Chordata > Mammalia > Rodentia > Spalacidae > Rhizomys > Rhizomys pruinosus. Next base: position 526,293 of record VZQC01007506.1, read on the forward strand.
AATTTAAGTAGGTAACTTTAAGAGATTTGACTTCTAAAACATGATTGGTACCCGATATTATCACATTCATCTTAATCACCTCCTCGCATATAGCTCTTTGTGCTCACAAAAGGAAGCAAAACGTTATGGATATCAGTTTTAAAATAGTCTGTAAGCTTAGCATTTAAATAAATTTCTAGGGAAAATGCTTCAATAAAGTTCTGGGACTCACATGGTTTCATCAATTGTAGATGAGGGTATTTGACACCATCAACCTCAGTGTTCATTATAGTATAAAATCCTCAACTACAGCTTCTAAACCCTATTAATTGTGGAGTTTCTAGATCTTGCGAAGGCATTGTTAAACAGTGTATCCAACAATGAATATTCTTTGCTATGCATAATTTGTTGAATTGCTGCACTATGAAGACTCTATTAGTAGAAAATGCAAATTCTCAATAACTGAAAACACATTTCCCCATCCAGGACAATACTCTTGTTGATTATCAACTCAGCCAAGAGCATCATTAAGTGTACAGTATGTGTTGCTGATGACTCAACATAAACAAAAGCTGTTTGGCTTAGCACAGCTGGGTGTTAAATGTACAGGGACTCTTGAGGAGCATGATAAAGCTGGAGTTTTTCAGAGAAAAAAAAAGCAAAATATAAGGCGAACAGAAAATACCCACTAGGACTGGATATTTACAAAACAAACTTGTAATTTTTCTGAGCCCTATTTGTTGACTGAACATTGTCTTCATTTATCACTTAAAGAATTAAACATCTTCTATGGAAAGTTCATTGTATAAAAACCCAGATCTCACCGGGCGTGGTGGCACACGCCTTTAATCCTAGCACTTGGGAGGCAGAGGCAGGTGGATCTCTGAGTTAAAGGCCAGCATGGTCTACAGAGTGAGTTCCAGGCCAGATGGAACTACAGGGAGACCCTGTCTCGAAAAGAAAAAAAAAAAAAAAAAAAAAAAAAAAACTCAGATCTCACACTCAAGATTATGTGAGGGCTCTGCATGCATTTTTTTTAAATATTACATTCAGCACACCTTCTGCACATCAGTATGCATTTCTAAACTTTAAAATTTCAAAATCTAATAGAAATAAGACAATTCCAGACAGTTATAATAGGAAGCAAGATCTGAGTCGATGGATAGTGATGATGATGATGGATGATGATGATGATGATGATGATGATCTGATGAAATAATACAAGTGAGGTACTGGAATTCTTCAGAGCTTAGCATCATGTGGCCTCATGTAACCTTTCTGCTCATTCTGGCTGCAAAAAGCGCCATACGCACTGCGAGAGCCTCTGATAGTGTCCATAGAAGTAGTAGATTTGGAGTGCTTCTGGAGGTAGACAATAAAAGACTATTTCCTTCCTGGTGTACCAACCCCAAATCCTTGGCACAGGGGGACTTCATGAAGACAATCAAATGTGTAGCAACCTGACTGTTCTAGTTTGTCTTCCATTGCTGTGACAAAACACTCTGACGCACAACTTGGGGAAGAAAGGGTTTATTCAGCTTATATCTCCTGGGTCACAGTTCATCCTAGGGAGCCCAAGGCAGGAACTCAGGGCAGGAAACCTGGAGGCAGGAGCTGAAGCACAGGCCATGGAGGAATGCTGTTTCACTGGCTTGCTCCCTGTCTCCAGCCTGCCTTCTTATATGGTACACAAAACCTGTCCAGGGTGGCACCACTCATTGTGTGGCTGGGCCCTCCACATTGCTCCACCATCAAGACAATACTCCACAGATGTGGCCACAAGGCCAATCCAATGGAGCCAATTCCCCAACTGAGGCTCCCTCAACCCAGGTGTTCAAGTTGACCCTAAAAGCCATCCCAGCACAATTGACCCCTTGTCCACTTTGACACACAAACACATCAACTATAAACCATCACCTTTCCAGTTCTTATCTCCAAAGTCTGCATGTTAACATTAATCACAACCTAAGACAGACAACCTTAAAAGTCCCACAGTCCTTAAAATGTCCAACACTTAAAGTTCACAGTCTGTTAAAAGTCTCTTAACTGGGGGCTGCTGTAAAATCCAAAACAAGTATGTCTTCATCTTCAAAGGAAGATAATCAGGTACTCTGCAAACAAAACCTAAGTCCAGCAAAGTAGCTCAAGGCTGGACACCTGAGACTCACTCACAATCTTTCTGGGCTCCAAGGGTTTCAGCAGCTGCCCTTCCTCACTCTGCCGTCTGTGGCACAACACAGTCATCTCGCACCCAGGCTGACTCCTATTCCACACCTCTGTTGTCTCTTGGTGGTCGTTCCCATGGTCGCTGGCATCTCCAAAAAGCTGAGGTCACCACTGAAAACTGAGGCAGCAGTTCACCATGGTCTCTTCTGACCTCTCCGTGTGCCAAGCCTCAGCTTCTCTCCATGACCCCTGAAATCCTGGGGTCGTCACTGAAACCAAGGTGCATCCACCAATGGTCTTTCCTGACCTCTCACAGTGCAAGCCTCGGCTGCTCGCTGTGACCCCCTCAAATTTCAACACGAGAAACCATATAGGAGATGCTTACACACTATGAAGTCCTGCTTCTGGTTTGACATGGAGGCTCAGGCCCCTTCTATCACAGCTTCTGTGTGCTACCCTGAAGAAATTCTTCCTCAGAAGACTTTCACCACAGTGATGCTGGTCTCTTGTTACTTACGCTGATTTTTCAGCCCCAGCTAACCAGCATCAATTGTCCCAAAGATTTCACTTCAGGTTCTGGTCTCTTGTTACTTACAGCTGATTCTTCAGCCCCAGCTGACCAGAACCCACCCAAGATTAAACAGCCTGATGATCTCTGCTTCCCTTTGAAACTAGAAACTTCATAAGCCGGGCCTCCATCTTCTACAAATACTTCAGCAAAACTGCTCCAAGATCCACAGCAAAATCTTTAGGCATTCAATGATGCTCCCAGCCAAAGTTTCAAACACCTCCACAATCCTTCCCAAAACACCAAGGTCAGGTCTGTCACAGCAATACCCACTCTCTGGTACCAATTTCTGTTGTAGTTTGTCTTCCATTGCTGTGACAAAACACTCTGACTGACACCAACTTGGGGAGGAAAGGGTTTATTCAGCTTACATCTCCTGGGTCACAGTTCATCACTTAGGGAGCCCAAGGCAGGAACTCAGGGCAGGAACCTGGAGGCAGGAGCTGAAGCACAGGCCATGGAGGAATGCTGTTCACTGGCTTGGTCCCCTGGCTCATGCCCAGCCTGCTGTCTTATACAGTACACAACAACCTGCCCAGGGTGGCACCACTCATTGTGGGCTGGGCCCTCCCACACTGCTCCACCATCAAGACAATACTCCATGGAAGTGGCCACAGGCCAATCCAATGGAGCCAATTCCCCAATTGAGGCTCCCTCAACCCAGGTGTGTCAAGTTAACACTAGCATCATGTGCCTCATATAACCTTTCTGCTCGTTGTGGCTGCAAAAAGCACCATACACACTGCGTGAGCCTCTGATAGTGTCCATAGAAGTAGTAGAATTATCTTTGTGAGTTCAAGGCCAGCCTGGTCTATAGAGTGAGTTCCAGGACAGCTGGGGCTATAGGGAGACCCTGTTCCAAAAAAAAAAAAGTAGATTTGGAGTGCTTCTGGAGGTAGACAATAAAAGACTATTTCCTTCCCGGTGTACCAACCCCAAATCCTTGGCGCAGGGGGACTTCATGAAGACTATCAAATGTGTAGCAACCTGACTGACACGTACTAACACTTTTTGCCATCCGTAATTTATTGAATCGCCACAGTTCTGGAGGCTCTATTAGTGGAAGATGAAAAGTCTCAGTAATTGAAAGCACATCCCCTCCTTAGGATAATAGTCTTGTTGATTAGTAACTCAGACAAGAGTATCACTAAGTGTATAGGATGTGCTGCTAATGACTCAGGAAGAAGTCTTCTGTACCACTTGCCTCCTCCCTCAGGAGTCATCGCAACCACTCTAGGGATGCCTTGGCGGGTGTTATCAGAGCTACCTGCAGGCCTGAGGGACAGAGTTCTGAACAAATCTGGTAATATGACTTCTCAGCAGTTGTCCCTGAAAAGCAATGAGGGAGAAATCGTGAACTTTGGGAATTACCACTTTGAAGTTTGTAGATGAACCCCTGAAGGCTTTCTCATCACCAAGAATGTGAGTTTGCTCTTTCTACTCCCACTTAGTAATCTTGCCTTCCCAGAGCACAGTCATGAAACGGCTGCAAGGAATCTTGAAAATCACAGTTTTATACTGAGGCCCCCTGCAAAGAAAACAGTCTGCCCCAAGTCATGAGGCTAGTCAGCTGGTGGAGCTGGGGTTGAGTCAGCTCTCTGTGCCATCAGCCCAGCACTTCCTGGACCACTGTGATCCCATGCATTAGGGCACCCTCTCCCACACTGTCCTCCATCATCTGAGCCAGCTCATTTCATCAAAAGTGATGCACTGGGATTGAGTGATGCACAGAGTTGAGATGAGTTTGTTCAAAGAAAGAAAAGCTTGTCTTTTATGAATAGTACTACTTAATTTCTCCCTTAGGAAGACAAAAAGAATCAAATGGAAAATAATGAAGTAGAGAACCAACCCTTATGAACCATAATTGATTGTATGAATAATATAATTTATAAGATAAAGATTTGATTCTGCAAGTCTCTTCAGGTTTGAACTTTTCTATGAATATGTCCTTTCTAGATATTTCATATTTGCCTTATTGCTATGACCAGATTATTAACACTCCAAAGCAGAGATCATGCATCATATAACTGTGTTGAAGTTTCTCTCAAACATTTTGTAAAAAGCATTGCACAAAGCAGGGACTTGGAGTAATCGTAATAGAAGCAATACTGTTCAGCTCATAATCTAAGAACTGCTCAGTTAGACATGCATGAACTAATTTATCCTCACAAGAGAACTACAGGTCAAGTTAATTATGCTGGCAAAGCAACATGCTCAATTATAGAGATAGTAAATGATACAACCAAATTTGGCATTAAAACAGACTTACAAGCTTAAATCATGCACCTGCTGTTTGTCAAGCAGGACCACAAATGACCAAGCAAATGCCCATCAACGACAAAGACATAATTGTAGGATTAGTGCTGTAGAAGACTGAGGACCGAAAAACAGTGAAATCTTTTCTTTAAATATCAATTTTTATTTTATGCTTATGTGTGGTTTGCCTGCATGTATGTACATGAACTATGTGCATGCAATACCTGAAGAGGCAAAAAGAGGGCACTGAATCCCCTGGAACTGGAGTCACAGATGGTTGTGAGCCACTATGTGGATGCCAGATTCAAACCCAGGTCCTCTGGAAGAGCAGAATGTGCTCTTAAGCACTGAGCATCTCTCCAGCCCCTGAGGAACTCTTAACTCCATTGGGGACCTGAAAAGGAGACCAGGGAATGTTAGCATTAAGTCCAAAAGTGAATATTTTGGTCTTCTTTAAAAACAGAGTTTCACTGGACATGGTGGTGCACTCCTTTATTCCAAACACTCAGGAGGCAGAGGAGGTGGATCTCTGTGAGTTCAAGGCCAGCCTGGTCTACATAGTGAATTCCAGGCCATCTGGGACTACAGGGAGACCCTATCTCAAAAAAATAACTATATATTTTTTTCATATATATATGTATATATGAAAGTTATTAATGGGGATCCAGGCATGGTGGTACATACCTTTAATCCCAGGACTTGGGAGGCAGAGGTAGGTGGATCTTTGTGAGTTCAAGGACAGGCTGGTCTGCATAGTGAGTTCCACAATAGCTGGGACTACAAAGAGACCCTGTCTCAAAAAAAAAGACTTTCCAGCCTGGGAGATGGCTCAATAGCCAAAGGCACTTGCTGCCAAGCTGACAGTCTCATTTGATGCCTGGGACCCACATAGTAGAAGAGAATCAATTCCGGCAAGTTGTCCTCCAGCCTCCACATATGTGCCCTGGCATGCATGTATGTGACTCCAGCCCCCACATGGACACACAAAATAAATAAATAAAAATGATCATAATTTTAAAAGACTTCATTATTTTTACATTTTATGTGTATGAGTGTTTGTTTCTTGTATATGTGCAACTGGTGCATGTAGAGTTTGTCAGATCCCCTGGAACTGGAATTACACATGATTGTGAGCCACCGTTTGAGCACTGAAAACAAAACTGGGGTCCTTCTCTGCAACAGCAACAAGTGTTCTTAACCATTAAGCATTTCTTCAACCTCTAAATAAGTATTTTAAAGTAAACTTTGGGTGGGAAAAACATCTAGACTATCTTTGTATCCTTAAAATCTAGCAAATTTCTAAGGGTATAGTCATTTCTCAAGGCATTTTTTCTTGATCTTACGAAGAGCAGCATTATTTACCTTCAGATATTGCATTGGTCTGTTAAGAAGCTTGAGCTGTCTTAACAAAATGCCATAGTCTAGATAGTTTAAAAAATAAAAATCCCCTTTCTTACATTCCCAGAGGCTTGAGGTCCAGAATCAAGGTTAGCAGTGTGGTCTCCTAGTGAAGGGGCTCTTCCTGGTGTGTGCTGGCCTCCTTACATGGGGGTGCAGCTTAGGTTCAAGCTGTCTGGTTCTTCTTAGGACCCCATTCCCATGATCTTACTTAAACCTAATTATTTTTCCATCTCCAGTTAACCTCTGCTGATGGCTGAGGCTTGAATGTGGCTTTTGAGAGGATCCACTTTGGTCCATAGCAGTTGCTTCAGAAAAAGAAATTAAGAGTTAGCTGAGCTCTGGTTTTTTAGCCTGCTTCAAATAATACTCTAAGATCAAGCCCAAAGGATGCAGTAGACCTTCACGAAGGGGTTAGATGAACATCCAACAAAGACGCTCTTCTTCATTAGATGTGTATTTCCCCACGTTTTGGCACTTGGCAGTCAAAGGTCTGAGCTGGTACTCATCACTTTGTTTTTAAAAACTATGAAAATATTCTGACATTTTCTTGCAGGACTATACTAAGACTTGAAGGATAGATTGGAAGAGAATGAAAAGGGTAGAGAAAATACTATGCTGATTTTTCCTGGGGCCAAAATTCATAATTATGGGAGCATCTCTGTCTATCACAGCTGACTAGCCTATGACTATCCAGCTATCAGGTCACCTAACTGTACCCGATACCCAACTGGCTCTTTCGGAATGGATAAATCTACATATACTGAAATAGATGCCATACATAAGCAAGTAGATGCTGTGAATAGCCAGATGCATGCTTACTAGATTAACTAAATTAGTTACATTGAGTTGTAGAGATTTTGTATATAAATGCTTCTTAGTTATGAAATTCTGCCTCAAACAAGGCAGAAAAGGGGCTGAAACCAGGTTTCTCCTCTGTCTTCCAAGAGTACCCTTTGGCTTCCACACTCATACACATGAAAGAATACATCCAGGCATACACTCACACGTCAGTTAGTCATTCAGTCAGTCAGTCTGTCTGTCTGTCTCTCACACACACATAATATCAGAAATTTACCATCACATGTACATACACACATATACAAACACACACACACACACACACACACACACACACACACACACACAAACAGACTGCTCATTATCCTCCAAACCCATACCTCCTAAACTCTTGCAGTTAGGGGTGGTCAGGTACCAACTTTCAATGAATGAACTGTAGAGTTTATTTTCATTTTACATGACTAAGAAGAAATATATTTCTACTATGTGAGTCACATATATTTTGGAATTTGTCATAGGCAGCCTATATACTGATGCATCTCTATAATTCATGTTTCTAAAAAGAATAAATTATATGCAATCATTTTAAAAATATAGATTACTTTTTAAGATACTGGGTTTTCTACTTCACAAACAGCTCATTAAATGTCATCCTAGGCACTGAGTCATAAAAAATCTTAGAGAAGTTCCAGACAGTACTCTTGAAATTGTATAATCCAGTATCCTGATATTACAAAAAAGTAACTTCAAGGGATTCAATTGTTTAAATTGTTTATATGTGATTTATTCAGAATCACATATCAGAAAATGGAATGAAAGGCCTAGAGAGACGGCTCAGGGTAAGAGCAACACCTGTACAAGCATGAGTACCTGAGTTTGGTCCTCAGCACCTGCATTAAACCAAGTGGAATATTCATTTAGACCTATTAAAATATCATACATTTAAAAATCATGATAGCATTCACATGCTGGTCAGACCCATGAAGCTACTAGACTTGACATTTAGTAGAAGCATTCTGGAAAACTATCTGGCATGCATTTTAAAGCTATAAAAATGATTTAACATAATTACTCCACTTCTGGGAACTTCTTGTTACCAAATAATCTTTAAAAAGAAGGTGACCACACAAAGATGCTAACTATTCATCATACTATTGTGGAAGAAAGTAAAATCCAAAAGTGGAATTAGTAGAACAATCTGCTATAGATGAATAGTTAACTATGAAAGAAGAATGGAAGTTATTTAACTATAAGAGTGGACTTCTATCACTTCTAGCACCATGGACAAACTTGAGGACATTCTGTTACGTGAAGTCAGGAAGACACAGAGAGACATGTGCTCCATGTCCTCTTTTTTCAACATGAACACTAAAAAGTTGATCTTAAAGAATATAGTAGAGGAGTCTTGCTTGTCTCAGGGAGACCAATATTTTCCTGTATTGCTTTAGTGGCCTTTGGTAATGCTCTCTGGCATTTCAGAGGCCAGTTGTATGCTAGCAAGTGACGTCTCATAACATTTTTTCATGCTCACACCAGGTTCAACAACACGGGACCTTACTGCCTTTTCTCCTTGACATATATCCCAATTATAGGCAAAAGGCCTTTATAGTTTGGGGGGGCAGGTTTGAATCCCCTACCAACATCTCCTAGGCAGAATAATTCATTGCTGATGTCAAGCTTCCTGTAGTATATTTTTGCTTAATTACACAACTTATAAACACTTTACTATTGAATTGTGCTCTAGATAGAGAATATCCTTTCACACAGTTCCTATGCTTATCAGTCATTAAAAAAGGGTAGTTATGCCTGTTTTATAAGAATTACCACTGTAACAATTGGCTCTAATTTACAGTTAGGGAGTGGTTTCATTCACATCATGTTCTCTGTCAATACCAGCTACACCTCAACAGCCTGGAGATACTGTGCAACATGGCAGCCAAGTGTCTATATATATCCCAAATCTAATTGGCTATATACTCTCCGTGAGGAATAACTCACAGTGGATGCCACAAGCTTATGTCCTCTAGTGGTTAGAGATGATAGTATATAAGCCAAAATAAGAACTTGTCACCCTTTATAGAGAAACCACAGTTTGTGGATAGCATACAATCCAAGCATCTGTGTCTAAGCTCACAGCTTAGCTTGACATAATAATTAGTACTGCTTAAATGCCTGTAATCTCCAATAGCTTGTGCTTTGTTAGTATGACTAAAAAGGGTATCACCAGAAAAGCTGTCAACCATGAAGGGAAACAACCTGAACAGACTAGACTAGAAGTTCAAAATGACAACTCCAAAGAAAATGGATTATTTTCTTCTCACCCATTTGTGCCCCTTTCCCAAAGCCCAGGGAAAAATTGCAGAAGAGGAGGCATGGTAGATTGTAAGGGCTGCGAGAGAATAGGGTGTGAATCATGAGACTACGAGATATAGTCTGGACTCCTATTGATCAACTTGTCTGTGCATACAAGCTTCTCCAACTGGACTATGGGAACCTTGGGTTGTTCAAAATTTGGACATAGATACTTGCAAAATGCACCAATTACCTAATTGTATGACATACTGAGTAACATCAATGTTATCTGCAAACAACTGTGTCATTATATTGTAGAATCCCTTAAAAATAAACAAACAAACAAAAAGAATATAGTAGAATAATGGTCATCAGATCCTGAGGTGTAGGGGATGGAGGGACAGACAAAAGATGGCCAATGGTTAAAGGTACATAGCTGGGCAGGAGGAAATCCTTGCAATATTCTACACACAGTAAGATAGCTATGGTTGAAATAATCAAATGAATATTTCAAAAAAGCTAGTAGACAGGGCTTTTTAATGTTCACGATACATAGAAACATATCTCTGAGCTGAAAGATATCCTGGTTAGATCATTACATACCATATATAAGTACTGAAATGGTACAACACAACATAAATATGTTCAATTACGATTTGTCAATCAATAATAAAAATAGCCAGGCATGGTGACACACTTGGGAGGTGGAGACAGGAAGATCTTGGGTTCCAGGTCAGCTTAGACTGTATAGTAAGACTATGTCTGAAAAATAAAAAGAAGGGTTGGAGAGATGGCATAGTGATTAAGTGCACTGGCTGCTCTTGCAGAGGACCCAGGTTCAATTCCCAGCACCCACATGACAGATAACAACCATCCATAACTCCAGTTCCAGGGGATGCAGTGTCCTCTTCTGGCCACTGTAGGCATTGTGCGATATGTGTGCATGTACATACTCATACACATAAAATTAAAATAATTTTTTTTAATTTTATTTATTTTTGTATGTGTATGAATGTACTGTCTGCATGCAGGTTTGTGCACCTGTGTCGTGCAATGCTGCGGAGGTCAGAGAGGGTCTCGGATTCCCCTGGAACTGGAGTTCTCCTGGAATTGGAGTTACAGATGGTTCTTAGCCACCATGTGGGTGCTGGGGATCGACCCCAGGTCCTCTGCAAGAGTAACCGCTAGGCTATCTTTCCAGCCCTAAAATAAATTTTAAGAACTAAAAGAAGGAAGGTGAGGAGGAAGAAGAAACTTAAAGAAACTGTGGAACTGCAGCTAAAATGGTCATCATAATTATGTTTGGACCAGAATGTGCAACATAGTGAGATCCTGTCTCAAAAACAAAATAATGAGTATAGACATATATACAGAGACATAGTTATATTTTATTTATTTATTTACTTATTTATTTATTTTGGTCTTTTTGAGACAGGGTCTCCCTGTAGCTCTTGCTGTCCTGGAACTCACTATGTAGACCAGGCTGATCTTAAACTCATAAAGATCCACCTGCCTCTACCTCTCAAGTGCTAGGACTAAAAAAATGTGCCACCATGCCCGGCAACATATTTATATTTTAAAAGTTAATAGCAAAAGCATGAGGGCCTGAATTCAGATCCCCAGTATTCATGTAAGACTGGGAACAGTGGTAGGCTTCTGTGATCCCAATTCTGGGACAGCAGAGACAGACAGATGTTAGAGTCTGGCTGAAAAGGCGAGCTCCAGGTTCAATGAGAGACTGCCTGAAAACATAAGATGGGGCACACTTGAGAAAGAAAACTGAACTTGACCTTTGGCCTCCATGCTGACATGCAGGTGATTGTACCCCCAACATACATACATACATACATACATACACACACACACACACACACGAATAAGTAAATAAATAAAAATTTAAGAAGCTGTGCTGGATAGCTTTGGTGTCAACTTGACACACCTGGGTTGAGGGAGCCTTACTTGGGGAATTTCCTCCATTGGACTGGCCTGTGGCCCTATCTGTGGGGTATTTTCCTGATTGTTGAGAGATGTGGGAGGGCCCAGCCCACTGTGTGTAGTGCCACCCTGGGCAGGTTGTTCTGTATTGTATAAGAAAGCAGGCTGAGCATGGGCCAAGGGAGCCAGCCAGTAAGCACTGTTCTTCCATGGCCTATGCTTCACCCCTGCTTCCAGATTCCTGCCCTGTGTTCCTACTTTGGGCTCCCAAAATGATGAACTTTAACCTTGGTGATGAAAACTAAATAAAGCCTTTCTTCTCCGAGCTGGGATTGGTCAGAGTGTTTTGTCACAGCAATTGAAAGCAAACTAGAACAAAAGTTAATGGTAATTTCCTATAAGGAGTGGACCTAGAAATTGGGGTGAGGAAAGACTATTTTTTACAAAAAATTCACTCTTCTATAACTGCTTTAATACTTCACCCTGTAGCTGGATGCTTTTGACAACTAAAAACACAAAATCTATACAATGTTAATATTTACATTAGAATTACACATGCTTTTGGATGTATGCTAAAAAAGAAGATGGAAAAATAAAAGGCGGTTGATTTGTCTAGTGCTAGAGATTATGAACAGTTTCCTCTTCCCTTGAGTTCTTTTATTATTATAATGCTTGCATAATTAAGAATGCAAAAACAAAAGAACAGCTGCCTGAAATATGTTTTGGAAGTAATATATTAATGCATGAAGGAATAGGGAAGTATTAAACCGAGAAAAGTACTCATAAAATATGTATGAAAATTCACATTTACATGTGTAAATATGATGATCACAAAACAGCTTTGTGGGGTAGCAGGTCCCAAACAAGGTTGATCCCTTAGCAAGCCAATCACAAAACGAAAGTGAGATCTGACTGAGGTGTTGATGTTTTTCTGTGGTGGAGAGTTATATCATTGTTAACTTGGCACAGCCTGGAATCACCTGGGAAGAGAATCTCCTGAAGGACTTCCTAGACCACTTTGGCCTTTGGGCATGTCTATGGGGATTGTCTTGATTGCCTTAATTGATGTGGGAAGACCCAACCTGGAATTGGAAGGCACCACTCCCTAGTTTGGCCTTTGGGCATGTCTGTGGGGGATTGTCTTGATTGCCTTAATTGATGTGGGAAGACCCAACCTGAAAGTGGAAGGCACCACTCCCTAGTTTGGGTTCCTGCCCTGGATAAGAGTAGGGAAAGTAAGCTGAGTACTAGGCACGCCTGCCATTATTTCTCTCTGCTGTTGACTGTGGAGATGATGCGATGACCTGTTTAAGATCTTGCTACCGTTACTGGGTGGAAATGTGGAATCATGAGTTAAAATAAACCCTTTCTCTCCTAAGTTGCTTTCTATCATCGTATTACTCATGGCACCAGAAATGAAATTTGGGCATCTTTTAAAGTTTGATCCACTTGAGAACTGAAGTTCTCTTTCACTGTCATTCTTCCTAGGAAATGATAAAGTCCTCCGGCTATGGCACCCCAATGTCAGCACTAAGCCAGTCGGGAAGTTGATTGGACACATGTTTAGCATCACAGAGATTGTAACCAATGAGAAAGAGCAACATGTCATCAGCCTTTCTTCTGCAAAGGTAAGGAGAAGAAAATAACAAATGAAATGAAACTTTTTGCTCTTAAAATCAACTACAGGGAGCATATATGTAACTGTGATCCAGAATAACTGAAAGCCACTGAGAAAAATATCAGTGTAGAGAGGGAAATGATGAACCCCTGTACAGTCTCTGTTGATCATAGAATATACAGCATGTTTAAAGACAGCTGCTGTAAAAGGATTCAGCACTGGAACAAAAAATAATTTCCTCTTTAGTAAAGGTTAGGGACTATCCATAATCATTAAGGACAGGGAAAAGGGACTTCTTTTTTTTTAATGTGATGAAACAGTGATGTAAATGTTCTGGTCAATGTAATACAAGAAGAAAAAATAGGTTTTAAGTGTTAGAAATGAGAATCCTGGGGGCTGGAGAGATAGCCTAGCGGTTAAGAGCACTGACGCTCTTGCAGAGGACCCGGGTTCGATCCCCAGCACCCACATGGTGGCTAATAACCGTCTGTAACTCCAATTCCAGGAGAACTCCAGTTCCAGGGGAATCCGAGACCCTCTTCTGACCTCCACGGCATTGCACGACATGGGTGCACAGACCTGCATGCAGACAGTACATTCATACACATTAAAAAAAAAAAAAAAATTAAAAAAAGAAATGAGAATCCTGAATTATTATAAAGGCAAAATATGTTTGCTTGATTTAGTAAAATCAATTAAAAATTTTAGAAAGAGTAAGTTCAGAGAGATGGCTAATTATGAAAGAAATTTATAAAGTCTATATTTCTTTTTTAATTAATTAATTTATCTATTTATTATTGTTTATTTGTATCAGTGTACTGTCTCCATGTAGGTTTGTGCACCAGTGTTGTGCAATGCCGCAGAGGTCAGAAGAGGGCGTCGGATTCCCCTGGAACTGGAGTTAAAGATGGTTCATAGCCACCATGTGTGTGCTGGGAATTGAACCCCGGTCCTCTGCAAGAGCAGTCAGTGCTCTTAACCACTGAGTCATCTCTCCAGCACCTAAAGTCTATATTTCTAAGAACAATAGGGGAACTGGAGAGATGATTCAGCAGTTAAGAACTTGTGTCAGGGGGACCTAACATGCTCTTCTTGCCCCCATAGGCACCAGCACAGATGTGGCAAATGCATAGACATTACACGTAAACATGAATAAAAATAAACCTGATGTTATGTTAAAGTCTATGAAGCGTTAGGGAGATTGCTCAGCAAGTGTAGTTGCAACCATCTGTAATCCCAGAGTTCATTCAGGGAGATGGGAGGAGGAGAAAGGGGAATCCCCAGAAGCTCACAGGCCAGCGAGCTTGGCATCTGCAGCAGTGGACAAGAAAGGCCAGGTCACGAACAAGGTGGAAGGTAAGGACGGACACTCAAACCTGTCCTCTGACCTATACATGTGTGCCATAGCATGCACTGTGCCCTCAGTCAAATATAAGCACATCTGCACCATACATACACATCTCAAACACACATACACACACACACACACACACATATATATATATATATATATTATATATATAATATATATAACATAAATATACACATACATACATAATATACATACACACAAGATTTAAAAAGATACCTATGAAGTTTCAGTGAAACACTTTTATTTAAGAACATAAAGTAGAGAGAGAGATATATATACAATTTTCCTACATGGAAATATACCCTGTAAAAGACATTGCATCAAATAAACCTACTTATTATTTATGCTATTGAAGAGTATTCAAGTAGTCATTTGCCAAGTTTATAGTTAGTGTAAAAATATTAATATATAAAAATATTCTTGACTTTTTGGAAAAATATAATTTTGGGATAACAATCAGATTACAAAACCAGAATAAATAAAAAAGAGCAGTAAACTATGCAGGAGCCATCATATCTATGGACCAAAATATAATGAAAGAATTAATATGTGCAAATGAAAACAGTACTTTGAATTATATTTTACTCAATACATGAAGGTAAAAATGATTGAATATAGGGAAATACATTATATATATATATACACATAGTTAGATCATCACTTGATCATATACAACAAAAGTACATTACTTATGGGTTAAAGATAAAACCATAGAGATTCTATAAATTTTCAGAAGAAAATATAGCTAAATATTCATAGAGCTTTTGGGTAATTCCTATGTACCTGTGGCTAATCAGAAAATAAATATTACTGCATAAACATCCAAATTCTGCAGTATTATAGTGATAGTTATCATTTCTTAAATGATACTAATTACCAGGCACTGTGCTAAGTTGTTTACATATCCAACTCATTTGATGTTATAACAACTCTACAAGGCTGAGGGTGTGGCTCTGTGTTAGAGACTGTGTTTAGCATGTGTAAGGCCTTGGGCACATACAAGTGTAATTATCTCAACTTGTACATGTGAAGGAAAATGAGATCTAATAAGTATATACAGCTTACACAGCTACCTTGGGGCTACATGTAGCCAGTCACATATCTGCTTCTACCTCTGACTGACCCCCCATACTCCCAAAGTGAAAGGCAGACAGCAGAGAAGGCAGAAGGCAATAGATTGGTGGAAACAGAATGAGTTTAACCAAGCAAAGAACAAAACCTTAACAAATAAGTGGGACATTGAAGGAAGCAGAAGAGCAAAGGTTTAAAAACACAGGTGTGTTTTCAGAGTGCATACGTCAAGAGAGGAGCCCTGAAAAGGGGAAAATGGGGAAGTCTAACACCCTGCCATACTTCTCAAGAATTTTCTAACTAATGTGATTCTTAAAACAAAATACTAAGTTTTATGACATGTCTGCAGGAGAAATGCTTAGACAGCTATATCCTAAAAGGAGCCAGAGTAAAACCACATGAAAATAAGGTTGCTACACTTTACTTAAGTGGAGAAAGCACACTGTCACCTCAGCATGGCCTTGTTACTGAAGCTTGCACCTTAGAGTGAGCCCCCCTGATCCCCAAGGGACATATTCCAAGACTCCTGGTGGATGCCTAACACCTTGGATTATGCCAGATGTGAATGTATTGTGTTTTTTTTTTCCTATACATACATACCTAGGGTAAAGTTGAATGTATAAATTTGACACATAAAGTGATAACAGTAACTAACAATGAAACAGAACAATTGTAACAATTTGCTTTAATAAAGTCACCAACACTACTCTTGCTCATTGGGGCAGAAGTACAATGATGCAGTCATGCTACAGCCATCAGATAGCCTGAAGGGACAGTCACCTTCTGGAGAGGATGGAAGGGTCAGAGGGAGACTTCCCCACACTATTCAGAAGGGTACACAATGTAAAACTTACATATTGCTTATTTCTAGAAGTTTCCATCTAATATTTCCAGAATGAAATTAACTAAGTAAATGAAATTATGGGTAAAGGAAAGCACAGAAGGCAAAACAGCAGTTAGCAAAGCTGGGGTTACCACCCCAGAGACGAACAAAGAGGCTTATGATGCTTTGTTTGCACAAGGTCAGCTTTTGTTTATATAAGACCGGGAATTCTGAGTGGGACCTCAGAGTTTATTCTATACTTTCCTCATTTTAAAAAGAAATTAGAGGGCTAGGGATAGAGCTTAGTGCTCTAGCCTACATAGACCCTAGGTTTACCCCTCACCCCAGTACAGGATAGAAAAGGGGAAGAGAAAAGGGGAGGATTGGGAGAAGGAGAAGGAGGGGTAGGAGGAGAAGCTACTTTCTGGAAACTAAAATAACATTACTATAAAGTTTATGCAATTGTTCAAATACATGATAGTCTAATATTTACAATAATTGAATTTTATAGAATGTGGATTTCAATTCAATATTGCTATTGAAAAAGAGGTAATAACATGTTTTCAAATGCTATTTTTTTAGAATTTCATATATGAATATTGCATTTGCATTATTCCCACCCTGCTAAGAGCCCCCTCCAATTCCTCCACATCCCCATTCCTTCTCAATTTCTTGTCTCTTCTTTGACTATTGTTGTTACATATACATACACACATTTATAAATTACATATATATATAATACACTGAGTCCACTTATTGTTTAGAGTTGTACATGTGTTTAGGATTGCCCATTTGGGATCTGATAATCTCTCAGGGAGTTAGTCCCTGAAGAAACCTGATCCCCCCTCCCTCAGCGTCCCTTGATTGTCTGTGGCTCTTCTTCTTGAGGTGGAACCCTGGGAAATTTTCCCCATCCACATCAGCTGTCAACTGGTTTTTGCCACTGTGCAGATCTTGTTAAGCTACTGTACTGTGGGGATTTCACAGTTGTAACTTTCCCACCATGTCTAGAGTGCAGTAACCAGCAGTGTGTGTCTTGTCCTTCTGTCTCTTACAATCTTTCTTCCCACATCTTTTGCAATGTTGCTTGAGTTTTAGGTGTAGAGGTTGTATTGCAGATGTATCACTTAGGTCTGGGCACTTCAGTCAATTGCTCTCTCCATTTGACCAGTTGTAGAACTTTGTAATAGTCTCCATCTATTGCAAAAAGAAGCTTCTTTGATGAGGGTGAAAGATACACTTGTCTGTGAATATAAGGATACATATTTAGAATAAAGAAAGAAATTACATAGTCTAGTAAAATGACAGTAGTAAGTTTTTCTGTAGGGTCTGTGATCTCTCCAACCATGGACTTAGCTGTGTTTACAGTACCCTGCATCAATTACTTCCTACTGAGTGGGCCTTAAGTCCAATTAGACAGAAGTTGATTACCCCCAACGTAAAAGTGTCTCTTGCCTGGCACTGTGATTTTTTGTTATATAGCCTTCAGCAGACATTACTAATGTAAAAAGCTTCTGTGATGTGGGTCAGCTTATTTATTCCCATACTGAGCCATGTAGAGAACACGTGCAGGGAAAGTACAGCACTTGGATGCATTGTAAGGTATCCAAATACAGAGAGAGATTTACTTTAAAAAAAAAAAGTGGGCGTGTTTTATAGCCAGTGTGATTCACCTCACTGAGGCAAGTCCTAGACCTTTGTGTCACCACATTCCACCCCATGGGTGTGGCCAGGGAGGTCCCATTGGTTAGAATGCTAGTTAACTGAATTTTCCCACATCTCACCCTTTAAATTTTATTTTTTGCTGAAAGGCAGGTGAGCCCATGGGAGAAGCTAACCTCACAAATTTACCTGAGCTTTGAATAGCCAGCTGCTCAAGCCTGTCTTGAGTGCCAGGCAGGGGGCAGGGCAGGTCAGACCTGAGACTTCCATTTTTTATACTAAGGCCAATTAATATCTAAAAATCCCAACCATGAAGTGAACCAATTATCAAGCATAAGCAATGAATATAAGTAATATTCATGCAAAACCAATTAGCAAGTATCTATGTCCAAATTTTTAACAACCCAAGGTTCCCATAGTCCAATTGGAGAAGCTTGTATGAAAAGCATGTTGATCAAATAAGAGTCCAGGCTGTATTTTTTGAAATCTCAGGGACTACCCTTATCTCCGCAGCCCTTACATTCTACCGTGCCCCCTCTTCTGCATCTGATCCCTGGGCTGTGGGGGACAAGGGGCAGAAGTGAGTGAGAAGCAAAACAGTCTATTTTTCTTTGAGGTTCTTTGAGGTTCAGACCTCTGGACTCCGGTCTGTCCAGGCTGTCTCCCTCCATGGGTTGGTGGTTTATTTAGGAATCCTTTGTTTAATTCTACTAACAAGTAAAAACAATTATATAGTCAAGTAATTTAAGTGGCATTGATTATCATGATAATTTGTATCTGTGGGGACAGATACAAATAAATATTTAGGTGGCATATTAGTCTAGGTACTATGGCTTTTTATATACCTTTTTTAATTACTAGAGGTTTAATACCACCCATATGTTATTCCCCCAATGGAGTAGGCTAAGCCAATTAGATTTGGGATGGCTTTTGGCTGCCAGTAGCTGCACAGGATCTTCCAGGCAGGTGTGGAGTAGTTATGGGTCTTGCTTGACTTAATGAGACCAATATTTTTTCTTTCCAGTGGCCTTTGGAAATGAATGCTCTTTGGCATTTCAGAGACCCACTGTCCATGTGCAAGCATGGTCTCTATGTCCTTTTTATACTCACACCAGGACTTCAGTAGCAGAGTCTTACTGACCACTTGTGTGTACCCCAACTTGTAGGCAAATAGCCTTTGTTTTGGGGGGCCATTAGCACCCCCAGCCAGCATTCCTTAGCAGAATGAACCATTGCTGGTACTAAGGCTTTCTTCTGTTAACACGTTTTGATTAACTATAAAGCCTTTAAAGATTTTACAATAATGTCTAGCTCTGAATCAAATTTTCTTTTACTTTTTTTTGTATTTTTGAGATAGGGTCTCCCTTTAGTCCAGCTGGCCTGGATCTCACTCTGTAGACCAGGCTGGCCTTAAACTCACAGAGATCCACCTGCTTCTGCCCCCCGAGTGCTGAGATTAAAGGCATGCGCCACCATGCCCAGCTCTTTCACAGTTTTTATGCACATTAGTTAAAGAGTGGCTATGGGGCTGGAGAGATGGCCTAGCAGTTAAGAGCGCCAACTGCTCTTGCAGAGGACCCAGGTTCGAGCCCCAGTACCCACATGGCGGCTGAGAACCATCTTTAACTCCAGTTCCAGGGGAATCTGACACCCTCTTCTGACCTCTGTGGCTTTACATGACATGGGTGCACAGACCTACATGCAGACAGTACATTCATACACACAAATAAATGAATAAATAACATTTTTAAAAAAGAGTGGCTATATATGCCCCATGAGAAATTGATATCATAGCAGTTGGCTGTTTTATAGTTAAGGAACGATTCCATTACCATTATAATTTGTTTTCTTTTTCTATAAAAAAGAGAGGTGAGCCAGGTGTGGTGGTGCACACCTTTAATCCTAGCACTTGGGAGGCAGAGGCAGGCGGATCTTTGTGAGTTCAAGGCCAGCCTGGTCTACAATGTGAGTTCCAGGACAGCTGGGGCTACAGGGAGACGCTGTCTCGAAAAGACCAAAAAATAAAAATAAAAAAAGAGAGGTAAAAAGTTTTTTTTTAAATCAAAACTTAGCAGCACCTGGAAATTAAACTTCATTATGACACATTATAAACAGTTGTTTCAGGGAACCACACCCTGAACTGTGCAGCAAAGGAAACAGTCAGTTCAGTAAAGAAGAAGCAATGGAAAGAATCTTCACCAGCTAGAAGATTAATTTTCAAAATATACAAAGAATCAAGCAAACAAATGACCTAGGTAAAATGGACTACAGGCCGGGTGTGGTGGCACACACCTTTAATCCCAGCACTTGGGAGGCAGAGGCAGGTGGATCTCTGTGAGTTCAAGGCCAGCCTGGTCTATAGGGCCAGTTCCAGGCCAGCTGGGGCTACAGGGAGACACTGTCTCAAAAACACCAAAAAAAAAAAAAAATGGATACAGATCTGAACAGATTTCTCAAAAGAAAATATAAAAAAACGGGTAAGAAATACTTAAAAGGAGTTAAGCATCCTTAGTAATTAGGGAAATGCAAATTAAAATACTTTAAAAGATTTCCTATAATCCCAATTAGAATGGCTAAGATCAAAGGAATAACTGACAACAAATGCTGGCTAAGATGTGGAAAAAGGGATCCTTCATTCACTACTGGTGGGATTGCAAACTAGTGCTGCCATTATGGAAGTCAGTCTGGAGAATTTTTGAATGAATAATGAAAATGTGGCACATTTGCATAATGAAGTTATATTCAACTCCAAGAAAAAATGAAATTTGCAAGGAAATGGATGAAGTAGAATCTGTTATACTGAGTGAGATAATCCAGACTCGTAAAACAAGTGACATATGTTCTCTCTCATTTGTGGATTCTAGCTCCAAATCCTTATATGAGTACATATCCTGAGTAACCTCAGGAGGCAGAAAGGAACTGGGGGGGGGGGCTTGAAAGAGGGAAACAGTAGGGCACATGCATGTGACTGACATGTTGATAAAGTAAAACTTCAAGATCAAGGCTTTAACTTAGCAATGGATCTTCTTTTATAAAATGGAAATAGTCATTTAACATTCTTTATGTGAAATACTGCTATCAAATACCTAATTCATTACATTATAATAGATTACATAGTTAACACATTTGTAATACACAATTGTCTATCTGATATTGTTATCCAGGATGATTAATAATACAATGTTTTAGTTATCACCTGGATGCCAGGATTTTAGGTGAATTAAAAGTATTTGTCTGTAGTGCTTCTGGATCCAGCCACAAACATGTAGCTCTCTACGGGATTTCCAGAAGAGGTCCTAGGAGCAGTCTACAAAAGGCCTGGCAAAGAGAATGCTTTGCTTCATGCAACGTAAGTTCTGAGAACAGATGTTCAACCACGCCCTGAGACCCACAGCCTGCATGTGCACACCGAGGCAGGTAGTTACTCCTGTGCGTGCACAGAAGAGGGAATTGGTGTGTGCCAGAGCAAATGGCCCCTTTCCCTCCTGGACTATGGCTCCTCAGAGAACCTTCAGGCAGTGCCTGGTGGAGAGCCATAGCTATGGTGTGGAGGATCTGTGTGCTGGGGCCTGATGGATGGGCGCTTGGGGACCTGGTCAGAAACGGGCGAGGAGCTTTCTCCATGGGTCTGGAGCTGCTTCATGATGGCACTGGGCAGAGGGATTCTGTTAGAATCCAGAACAGTTGATCTTTCAGCAAATGAAGAGAAGGAGCACATCCCTCCTTGGGCCATGTGGATGTCCATGTGGATGGTTGTTAAGATCCCTGATGCAGCTTTTATTCAGGCAGCCTGCAGGAAAGGTGAGTTGGCCAGGCCCAAGGGGAGTATATTTCATTGGCTGTAAACCATAGTTCCACTGCCTCTCACTGGAAAAGAAGCAGTGAGGAAGACCTAGAGAGTGAGCCCTACGATCATGAAAAGAGAATACTATTTACCCCAAAGTCTCAAACACTCGGGCAAAGAATGGCTGAAGAAAATGAAACAAGTGAAGAAAATCAAGATGAAAATCAAGACATCTGGGAACAGCAGTAAACGAGGAAAGCAGTTAAGATTGTGGAGGGAAGAAATATAGACCTTCCCCACAGAATCTCAAGCAGTGAAGAAGTTACTGAATCCATTTCCACCAGTAAATTTGGAAAATCATAAAGAAGCAATTAGGTGATACGTGAACCTTGCTACAGGATACTCATCTCTCACACCAGAGAAAATACAAAAAATATGTACAAGATATCAAGAGCTCAAGGACTACAATCCAGAACCTTGAGAGTTCATCAGATCAAGCCTTTAGTCACAATTTCTATAAAAGCATAAATATTTATGTGGGAAATGTCATTAATTGAAAAGATCATCAGCATGGAGGAAATAGCATGGCATTCTTAGAATGTGTCCCATGGGGACGGGGGCCTAGGGGTGCTCACTGTAATGTGCATGGGTCATTCACAAAGCCACGTTGAGATGACTGTGTGCTTTCTCCACTTGAGTGAAGTGTAGAAACCTTATACAAAGAAAAATAAAAGCTTTCCATTAAAAGTTGAGTCCGTCTATACTCAGAGATAGAAAGGCAGAAGAGAAAACTCCTTCTTCTTTTCCATGTGCTGGGTGTGCTCAGGTGAAGCTTGCACCACTATCCAACAGGCACACACCCAGGGCCACTAACTCAGCATCTGTCCACTTGGTTTCCTCATTAGTAAAACAACCCTCAGAGCTAAGAAATTGAGAATACACTGGTGTGAAATGGTGTGTATCACTTCTCAGGAGATGACACGTGTATCACCTCTCCAGAGATGATGTAAATATGAAAGCTTAAATAGCCAGTGGGGGCACTTTTACATCCACCCAGAAGAGATAAACGGAGGCAGAAGGTCCATACAAGCTTTTGTTGATGCTGCTTTTATTATTGTTGTTGTTATTGCTTATTACAATGAAAATAGCTGAAACCTTTACACATCAAACAGCACTTCAAATTACTTCATACATATCCACTTTCATCACATCATGCTTTGAGAAACTACTATTTTGATGAGGAAAAAACACCTCCTGAGCTCTTAAAATGCAGGGGCTTTCATCCTTCCTACTAATTTTGCAGTATTTCCACAAGGATATTATTTTCTCTCCCAAATGCTAAAATAATATATCTCTTCCATTTGCTAAAATTCTGTGTTTAGTCACAGAACCTGTTCTACACATCAGTGCCACATCTGCTATGGAAGAGATAGCAAATGTCAGGAAAGAATGAAAGAGGCAGACATGAGTGTTGCCTTATCTCATCAGCAACAGCAATGTGAATGGCAGAGGGTACCATTCTGAAGCAAGGTTCTAGTCAACAAAAGGCAGATTTTTTTTCTCTCTCTCTATGAAGAGGAGAAATGCATGTTTGATAATTTCTAACATATTGTGCTTCAGAACAAGACACAAGGTCTTAAGATCAAATGCTAGGTAGATAAGGTCAGAGCAAACCCAGTGATCTGCCAGGCAGACTTACATATTGGCTGGCCCTAACTTTATCCTGGACCATATATAAGATACTCTGCTAGAGGAAGATTGTGCTGCTGCCTTTCTCTCGGGCAGCATGGGTAAGAAAATGCCTCCTAGAATCAAGCAAGCCTAAATTTAAGTCCTGACTCTGAAAATTATTAGTTGTGACCTTGGCCCATCATTGAGTTCACTTTATTAAGGGAGACGATGCATCAGACATTAACAGGCAAGAAAAAGAGGAAGAAATTACTCCTATGTCAGTACAGGAAACAATGGCATCATGTAGAAGAAAGGAAACAAGGCCCAAGGGCAGCATGCCACTGCCCTGACGTGGTACTGATTCTACAATATGGACATGCTCTGGACAAATGACTTTTACCAAACTTGCAACCAAAAAGTTAATTTTATGCCTTGTTTACAATGTAGACAAGCTCAGTGAGCTGTATGTTCCTCTTGTGACCTGGGCATATGACCTTTATCCCACAGGGTCCTTCCTTGCTCTCCACCCAAGATAGTGTGTAAATGGACGGATGCATGCTTTACATATTAAAGCACTACAAACTGTGCTCATCTAATTGTACATGATGAGAGAAATTCCTTGTAGTTTTGTGTAGGTCTAAAGATCAAAAACTTTTCCTTCCCCATTTCATGCTGGAGATACAAGAAAGAATGAGCAAAGCTCTTGCTCAGAAGCACGATTCCAAGAAAAATCTGAAGCAGCAGATGCCCCACCATTCGGGTCTGCTCTTGGCTTTAAAATGGATGCTAAAGGCTAAGTGTAGCAGTTCATGCCTTTAATCCCAGCACTCAGAAGGCAGAGGGAGACCAGAATCTATGAGATGGAAGTCAGCCTGGTCAATGTAGTGAGTTCCAGGCCAGCTGTGGCTGCAGGGAGACTCTGCCTCAAAAAAAAAAAAAAAAAGGAAAAGAGAAAGAGAAGAAAACAGATGCTAAGGGTCAGGCTGTCTTATTTAAGGCATAACTACAACATGACACAAATAAATGCCACACCCTGAATATCACCAGAATCCCAGAGGCCACCTTACTCTGCTGATATATTTCAAAAGGATATATACTGTGCGTGTGATAGATATAAAGAACATGAGAGGTAAATGAAGCAGAGAGGTTTTTGGAAAGATGAATCTGAGAAGAAGGAAGGGCTGTGCATTTTGACCATCGGCATTTTAGGGACTGAACCTTCCCCATTGAATCCATTCCCCACCGAATTCATTTCTATCCTCTTGTTAATATTACCACTGATTTCTGTTCATCTGCATTTGTTTGCAGAATACTTGCTGTAAGGGCTGGAGGGATAGCGCAGCCATTAAAGGCTGAGGCTGAGAACCGCAAAAAAAGAATACTTGCTGTGAGTTTACTCCAGTCCTTCAGTATAGCTTAGATTTATATGTGACTCCCATGACTAGCTCATGTGTTGGCCCAATCTTACTCATTTAGTCATTTAATATAAAGGTCTTGTTCATTCACACATTCACAAGGGGAGACTCTATGTATTGTAAAATGAAGATAATACATTCTATTTTATATTTATTACTTTTCTGTTGCTGTCATGAAAGGGAGCTTATAAAAAGAAGAGTTTATCTGAGCTTATGGTTCCAGAGGAATCAGAGTCCATCAGGGCTGAGAGGTGTGAGGTGGCCAGAGCAAAAAAAGGAATGCTCACATCTTCAAGCAAGCACAGGAAGCAGAGACATCAGAAACCTGACAAGGCTCAGGAGCTCTCTAAGCCTGCCCCGAGTGACATGCTTCCTCCAGCATGGCCACACCCAAGAACTCCCAAAACAGCACCACCACTGGGGACAGAATGTCCAAATACTTAGAGCCTATGGGGGACATTCTCTTTTTTTTATTTTTTAAGGGATTCACAATGTAAGAGCACAGTTGTTTTCATATCACGTTAACCTTGCTCATAAAGTTGCTCAGTTTACTACACAATTTGGTAATTGTCACTAGCATCCACAGATGAGGGATACCGTTCGTTTGTTTTTCTGGGACTATGTTACTTCACTTAGCCTGATATCTTCTAGCTCCATCCTTTTACCTGCAAAGCTCATGATGTCATGTTTCTTTACTGCTGCATAGAACTCCATTGTGTAGATGTACCACATTTTCTCTATCCACTCGTCAGTTGAGGGGCACTTGGATTGGTTCTAGCTCTTTGCTATTGTGAAGAGAGCTGCAATAAATATGGCTGTGCATGTATCTCTGTGGTAAGATGAGTTTTGTGGGTATACACCCAGGAATGGTATGGCTGGGTTGGGTGGCAAGTTCATTCCAAGTCTTCCAAGGGTTCTCCACACTGCTTTCCATAGTGGTTGTATGAGTTTACATTCCCACCAGCAGTGGATGAGTGTTCCCCTTTCCCCACAACCTCTCCAGCACTTGGTATCATTTGTTTTCTTGATCCTAGCCAGTCTTATCAGAATGAGATGATATCTTAAAGTGGTTTTCATTTGCATTTCCTTAATTATTAGCAACGTTGAACACTTTTTAAGATGTTTCTCAGCCATCTCTAATTCCTCACTTGTGAAGTCTCTGTTCAGCTCTCTCCTCCATCTTTTGAGTAGGTCATTTGTTTTCTTTCTTCTTTATTTTTTGAGTAGTTTATATATTCTGGAAATCAATGCTTTGTCAGATGTATCTGCAGTGAAGATTTCCTCCCACTCTGTGGGTTTTCTCTTCACTTCCTTGATTTTTTTCTTCTGATGTACAGAAGCTTTTGAGTTTAATGAGGTCCCATTTGTCAACTGTCGACCTTAATTCTTGCTCAGCTGCTGTCTGATTTAGGAAATCTTTTTCTACACCTATGTCTTGTAGGCTGCTGCCAACTTTTTATTCTATCACCTTCAGAGCATTCATCCTGTCAGTGAATAAGTGTGCATGTTACGATAGACTCAAAGCAAGATAAAAAGCTGACCTTCAAAATAGATTATCTTTAAAAACAATTTTATTGAAGTTTTGCGTATTGCACACAGAACATTCCAGTCATCTCTATGTCCCCTTTCCCCATTGGTGCCCTCCCACAGCCCCTCCCCAACAGGAATTCATACCTTCTGTCATCTGTGCCACACTAGTGTCCCCAGATGTCCCTCAGTGTAAGTTCATCCACTGGGGTCTAGTCAGCTCAACCCGAGGCCCTCCCCTCAAGATCAGCTCTTCCTCACCCAGCTGTAAACAGGTGCCAATAATTCTTCAATTTAGATTGTGGTCTGTTGCCCATTTCCACAGTTCTGTCCTGGGGTTTTGTCTGCTTGAGTTGCATGAGTCTTTTTCATTCCGACACCATTACTATAGGTTCATATGAACAAGGCTCCAGGAGTCTGTGAGACTCTATTTCCTTATGGTCATGCACCTCCTCCCTGGCTCCTACAATCTTTCCACCCCCCTCTTCCACAATGGTCCTTGAGCCCTGGGTGGGTGGGGTTTAATATAGGAGTCCTCTCCAAGGACCCACACTTTGCAGACTCTTATTCTCTACAGTTAGGCCATTTGTGACCTTTTGCCTTCCTGGCCCTTTGTTGCATAGAGAGCTTCATTGATGAGAATTGAAAGATGCATTAGTGTTCTTTTTACCCCTTGTTCTATCTCCTGTGAGCCTAAGATGTAGAGGTTGCATTGTAGATGTGTCACTTAGCCTTGGGCAATTCACAGACAATCTGTGTGTATGACCAGTTGTGGAACTCTGCAATAATCTCCATCTGTTGAAAAAGAAACTTCTTTGACAAAATATATTATCTTCAAGTTCTATAAATATGAAAATTCTCCTTGCCTTAGTTATTTTGCTATTGGTACAGGGTGGATTTGGTGTTTTGTTTGTTTGTTTTATTTTGGGTTTGTTTTTTGGTCTTTTTGAGACAAGGTCTCCCTGTAGCTCCAACTGTCCTGGGACTCATAGAGATCCATCTGCCTCTACCTCCAAAGTGCTGGGATTAAAGGCATGAGCCACCACACCCAGCAGTGGTTTTTTGATATAAATTCAAACTTCACGTGTTTTTGTTTTTCCTTACTTTTGGGTAACTGGATGCAGCCATGGTTGAGTCTGGCTACAATATTTCCAGCATTTTCGCTTTGTTCTTTCCTTGTTTTGCTTGTGTAGGACATTGCCTTTGGGACAAAATGATTTGCCATAGTCTCAAGGATAAGAGGTATGTGTCCCAAAACTTTCCTGAGTGACTAAGTAGAAAAAAGTTCTGAGGATGACAAATGTATGTCAGGAAATATTGACAACTGAATGTGAACGACCATTCAGACAGAAAATCTTCAGTCCAAGCAGAGAAATGGAGCCACATGCTTGGGGATTCAGTGCTCTGTTTGTAAGGCTTGTTGCTTGTGTACAAGCCTCATCTTTGCTTCAGCTGATCACCCTAGGATGGCTTGAAGGAAGACCTGGGGAACTGTGTTGCTTCTCTGCCACAGGTAGTGGGGCTGTGTAGGAGGAAATGTGCCTCCAAAACAGTGATGACCCACCCCACTGTGAAGCTTTCTTTGTTATATAGTTAGTAGGATCTGAATGGAACTCTGCAGATGTTGACTGTTTGTGGAGATGAGCCCTGCTGCTTCGCTTTGAATTTTACTCTTTGAGAGTTTTGCATGTGTGTCCAAGGGTCTTCATAATACTGCTTTACTCTGTACCCCTTCTCTTCACCTGCTGCACTAGCTTTAAACCCCTCAAACCTTTTGTAACTACCTACACACACACACACACACACACACACACACACACACACAGCAACCCACCCAAGGAAACCATTTAAGTATTCTGTCAGCATCAACATTCATCTTTGAATGTGTGATTCTCAAAGAAGCTTGGCATTGTGCCTTTGAGGGATATGTGCTTGTGCCTGAGAACTAACCTCTGAGGAGTTCTGACTGCCCAGTATCAATATGCGTCCATCTGTACACATGTCCTCACTGGGTGTCTAATATTCTACCAGGCCCTGTGAATGAACATATTTTTATATAAATTCAGCATGAAGGGGCTAAAAATAAAGTTCAGTAAATAAAGCATAACTACCACAAAGCTTTTGTGACAAAAACCTAAGAAATAAGTATCAAGTTCAATTTGCCCAGAAAATTATTTCCAATCTTGAAAAGCCAGTATTGCTAGATGAGATCAGGAAGATAACATGCTTACAATTTTCTCAAAAGTCAAGGTTGACTTGGCAACCTTTATCAAAACATAATACATCCTTAGACATAAAACCATTTCTATGGATTTGTCTTTCAGTTATTTAAACTATTTCCCAGAGAGTATAGTTTATGAAGTTACATATTCAAGGAGGCTCACAGTTGCTTTACTGAAAGAAAACATAGGATATAAGTCTAATTTCTAATAATGACTAATTTCTAATTTCTAATAATTCTAAAAATCAGGATGATTACATCTGTGAAATACATATACGACAGAATGCCATGCAATGATCAAAAAGGATGAGGTAACTCTGAGTGACAAATGTGGCCCACAGTAGATGTAAGGTCCTTATATATGTGACCTCATGTGATGTCCATGAAACTCTATGTGAAAGTAATGGGATTATTTCCCCTAACAAGTATGAAAACTAAAGCTCAGAGTAGTATAAGGATTATGTGAAGTCACACATCGATATTCAGTACAATCCAGAGAGTGATCCTCGATAGCTATTTTCAGTATTGAATGTGTGAGTTTATTAAGCATACAGCGAACAAAAATAAAAGAATAAATAGCAAGTATCAGATAGAGAGAAGCAGAAGATAGATAGTAAAATGCCATCAAATCAGGAGTGTAAAACAGCACCAGAGTTGACTAGAGTAGTTCCCCTTGAGAGATTAGCACAAGATAATGCCATCAAGTTGGCTGCTTGCAAACATCCAGCAGAAATCTACTTGGGCGGCCCCTATGACGTTCTCAGTCAAGAGGGTCCTAGGTATGGCAGACTTTCCCCTTAGGTGAGGCTTCCAAGTAAAAGAACAAATAGCAGATCGATAACACCATCAGATAGGGCACTTACAGTCACCCAGAAGAAAGTGACCGGGGAAGTCATGCTGAAGTTCCTGATGGAGAGGTCCAGGCACAGCAGAGCATTCTCTCCAGTGATGAGCTTCTGGCTCACTTTCCTATTGCAGGCATCTTTATATTGTGGGATAAGCAGTAATAACCTTGGTTGGAAATAGTTTGCCTACTAGCTGTTCTTCAGGCATAGCGGCTGTACACTTGGGATGTTTTGCTCTTCTTTCTGTCAGAAAGAAGCAAGGTTACATTGAGACCAACATTCTTAGGTCTGAAGTTGAATGGGAAGACAAACACCACCTCCAGAGCCAGCTTCTCAGTGAGCTTAAACAGCATGTGACAGATTGTCAATATGATGTACATCACAAGGTATTAAGTGATGACACAGGATATATCACACATAAACTACCTCTAGAAACAGTGTCTTGAAACAAGGATTAGCACAGATAATGAGCCTGGAGAGCCAGAAGGAAGTGGTAGGTGAGGAAGCAGCCTTGGATTTTGTGGTGTATAGTGCTTGGCTTCTTTTTTCTATAATGAAAAATACTTGGGGCTGGAGAGATGGCTCAGTGGTTAAGGGCACCGACTGCTCTTGCAGAGGACCTGGGTTCAATTCCCAGCACCCATATGTTGGCTAAGAACCATCTTAGGCTGGGTGTGGTGGTGCATACCTTTAATCCCAGCACTCAGGAGGCAGAGAAAGGTGGATCTCTGTGAGTTCAAGGCCAGCCTGGTCTACATAGTGAGCTCCAGGCCAGCTAGGACTAAAGGGAGGCCCTGTATCAAAAAGACCAAAAAAAAAAAAAAAAGAAGAAAGAAAGAAAAGAAAGAAAGAAGAAAGAAAGAGAGAAAAGAAAGAAAGAAAAATACTTGAGATAGTTAACTTACCAAGAGAGAACATTGGTTTTGAGGTTCCATATCTTAATCAGTTGGCCCGACACAGGCAGCACACCATAGCAAGAGTGGAGTAAATGATGGAACAAAGTGTTTACTTCATGGCCAGGAAGCAAAATAGAAGAAAGAGAAGAAGAAGGAGAAGGAAGAGGAAGAGGAAGAGGAAGAGGAAGAGGAAGAGGAAGAGAAAGAAGAAGAAGAAGAAGAAGAAGAAGAAGAAGAAGAAGAAAGAAGAAGAAAGAGGAGGAGGAGGAGGAAGAAGAAGAAGAAGAAGAAGAAGAAGAAGAAAGAAGAGGAGGAGGAGGAGGAAGAAGAAGAAGAAGAAGAAGAAGAAGAAGAAGAAGAAAAGAAGAAGAAGAGGAAGAGGAGGAGGAGGAGGAGAGAAAGAAGGGAGGGAGGAAAAGGGGAGGAAAAAGGAAGAAGATCTGGAATTCGCTGTCCCCTTTAAGAGCACACCTCAATGACCTAGAGACATTACCCTAGGCCCCACCTCTTAAAGGTTCCTCCATGTCCCAATGGCACCAAATCTTTTAACACATAGACCTTTAGATACCATTCATGACTCAAACAGTAGCATATTGTTTGAAAGTATACACAATAGTCATGTCATTAAAGCATTAATTTTTGATATTTTAATTATTTGAGAGTTTCATAGAATGTATTTTGATTATACTCACCTCACACTCCTCTCTAGCTTCTCCCAGAACCCCCTCACCTCTCCATCCACTCCCAGCTTTGTGTCTTCTTTTTTCTTTTAATAACACCCCCAAAGTCCAATTCGCCCTGTCAACCTACTCCTACGTGTGGGTCCATGGACTGGAATGTGGCTGACCAGCCAGGAGCCACATCCTTAAAAAAAAACTGTCTCTCAGGGCTAGAGAGATGGGGCAGCAGTTAAGAACACTGGCTGTTCTTGCAGAGGACCTGGGTTCAGTTCCCAGCACCCAAATGGCTAACAACCTTGCATAATTCCAATCCCAGGGAATCAGCTCCCTTTTCTGACCTCCATGGGCATTGCATGACATGGGTGCACTTACACACAGGCAGACAATACACACATGCACATAAAATTTTTAAAAAGTCTATCTCTGGGCTGGAGAGATGGCCTAGCGGTTAAGAGCGCCGACTGCTCTTGCAGAGGACCCGGGTTCGATCCCCAGCACCCACATGGTGGCCGAGAACCATCTGAAACTCTAATTCCAGGAAAACTCCAGTTCCAGGGGAATCCGACACCCTCTTCTGACCTCCATGGCATTGCATGACACAGGTGCACAAACCTGCATGCAGACAGTACATTCATACACATACAGAAATAAATAAAATTAATAAAAAAAATTTTTTTAAATCTGTCTCTTCCCCCCGCCAGAAGCTGCCAACTCAGTACCTCCTCAGGTTAAGGTTTGGGGGCTCATAAGCCCCTCCCCCCAAAAGTTAGTTCTTAAATGACATCTGGATATTTTCATTTTTTATTTTCCAGGTTATCACATGGGAGGAAATGTGAGACTAGGATAATAAATTTAACAAGCCTAGCCCCACACTGTTAAAACACTTTTTTCATATCAAATTACTTGTAAGAATTTAATAAGCACATTTTTTACGTTGAATTCCCTGTAGAGACAATGCCAAATACCTGTCATTTGTACTGCAGTTATACATATCCCAATTCTCAAATATACCATCTGTCTGTGGCGCTGTGCTAATTCTCAAGCATTTCATCACCTCACACATTTTCAGACTCTTCCCACATAAAATCATGTAATCCACTGAGCAAGGCTGATTTGATTCACTTACAGAGAAAAAAGCTTATTATCCTCTTGTGGCCACTGGGTAAAATTTAGAAAGGCAGGTTGAATCCCAAACTCTCTTGGCATATGCTAAACTAGTCTGTTTCCTAAGTCACTTGTTCCATCTAAATGACATTGCAATTCTAAAGATGAACTTGAATCACACAGTTTTCCTTAAGGCATTGCTGTTCATATTTGTGTTCAAAGAGTTCTTATGATGCAGAGTAATGACTTGCCTTCTACCAACACTGAGTGTGTTCTTCAATGAGTTTAAGAACAGCCATAGTAATAATAGTTCTGTTGTCCACTGCACCTGAGTGAGGCATCTCATCCATTTCCCCATGTCTGACATGCAAGGAACTCTGAACAATTGTTCGGCACTACGTGGGTGCTGGGAGTTGAACCCCAATCTTCTACAAGAGCAACCAATGCTGTTAACCTCTAAGCCATCTCTCCAGCCCCTGTGTTGCACCTTTTGGATTAAGTTGTAGTCTTCTGTGTATCTGAAACCAGCTCCTAAAACTCAGACATTCCAATCATTCTATAATAAACACTCATCAAGAAAAAGATGGTTTATTAACGTATTGAACAGTAGTCACTGACATGGTACTCGCCAGAAGATAAGCCAGGAAACATTGCTGAAGCTGAGCATACTTCCTTTGACACACACAATGATTTATGTCTCAAGCTCCTGTCAACATTATTTATTGATTGTTTCTTACCAAAGCCTTCGGACAAAGCCTTCCTCTTGTCCTTTTCTTTGATATTTTGCAATTAGTCACCTCAATTCCCCCTTTACATTAAAAGTTTAATCAGCTTCATAATTCAATGTTTCCCCAACATTAATCCTTTTATTTAATTTTGTACTATCAATTTGTTTGAAAAAAATCAGCATTATTATTTTTACTGTTGCTACACAGTGAATGTTTTGTAATTTAATTTTTCTTGTACCTATGCAATGTTTAATTTATGACTTACAAATTCAATTCTGCCAGCCCAAGGTTTGTTTACTGGAAGCCAGAATCCTCTCTGAATTTCCTTTAAACTAACTCAACCTCTTTCTGAAACCATTTTCCCTTGCTTTCTTCCTAAACCTGACTGAATCCAGGTAGGCCCTCCTAAGCTTTGGAGCCCTAGAACCTTCCAGCAAACACTGTCAGTCAGTCCCTGCTTGGAGCTTACAAAAAAGCAGGACTACCATCCATAGGTCATCATTAATATCAATATTCTCTTTTCTCTCAAAGACACTAACCTATTACAGATAACCTAAGAATGAAGAATAAAGTAAATGCGTTATGCTTTCTGAAACAGTAATTGCTTTATTAGGTTAGAAAGCCACTGTGAAATCTAACGGGACCAAAGACAGAACAAGTTAACAGACCCAAACCCAGCAGACCAACCAAAATAATGGAAATATGTAAGACAGTGGGGGAACCAGGTTACTAAGGTCTGGCACCTTCCTTAAGCAACTTCCAGGCTCTGCTGTGTTACCATTTATAATTGCTAACTGTGGGGCTGGAGAGATGGATCAGAGGTTCAAAGCACGAGCCACTCTAGCAAAGGACCCAAGTTCTGTTCCCCCACGCCTACATGGTGGTTAACAATAGTCTGTAATCCAGTTCCAGGGGATCCAACTCCCTCTTCTGACCTCTGTGGGCACTTCATGACACAGGTACACTTAGATATGCATTGGAAAAATACTCATACACATAAAAAGAAATAAAATTTTAGAATTCCTAACTGCTACTAAAGGCATTTGGGGCACCTAGAGGACCCTCTAAACTGAACAGGTGACTGATGGATATTGTCCGAAGAACATCTTAAGATCTTATTAATTTTAAGTAAACATGATATTTTTAAACCAGAATACATTGTGACTATTCCTAACAGATTTTCACCTTATACTGTCTACACAAAATTTATACTATAAATAATTATGACTATAAAATGTGTAACTTAATAACGGTGACTATGTCCTCCTTTATTTTTCTTGTAAACAATACACTTTTAAACACATCTCCGCGATGGCACATGGACTTAGTTCATTGATCTCTTTCTTGTGCTGCTGAGATGCAACCCTGGGTGGTGCACATGCCCAGGGAAGGGCTCTCCTTCTGGGCTGCATCCCAGGCTCAGCCTCATTTGTTGTGACTATGGCAGGATATTCTGCTCCATGAATGCACTGAGTGCTGCTTATCCAGCTCTCTGCTCGACATTTCAGGGTTTCTCTTTTCCTTCTGTATCTTCATGAATCTCATATTCATTGAACAGAGAGTTTTCACTTAGTTTTTACTTTAATGTGTGTGTATGATGTGTAGAGGCCAGGGGTCAACCCTGGGTGCCAGCCTCAACTATCATGCACCTAGTTTTTTGAGGCAATATCACTCCCCGGCCTGGACTGAACTCTGGTCTTCATGTTTGCCAGGCAGACACTTTTCTGAGCTATCTCCCCAGCCCACTGAGCAGAGCATTTTAATTTTAAACTAAGTTTATCAGTCATCCATGGCTTACTTGTTGTTTAGGGAATTCTGACTCATATTCTTTTTTTTTCTTTTTTTTTTTTTTTTGTCTTTTTGAGGCAGGGTCTCCCTTTAGTCCCAGCTGGCCTAGATTTGCTATGTATACCAGACTGGCCTCGAACTCACAGAGATCCACCTGCCTCTGCCTCCTGAGTGCTGGGATTAAAGGCCTGTGCCACCTCGCCTGGCCTAAGATGGTACTTAGCCGCCATGTGGGTGCTGGGAATTGAACCCGGGTCCTCTGCAAGAGCAGTCAGCACTCTTAACCACTGAGCCATCTCTCCAGCCTCCTCACTCATATTCTTAAGGATATCTTTCTTATAGTTTACTAAAATTTAGTTTTATCTTTAAAATACCGTAATTATTTAATCATACTAATTATGGAAATAAATGATCTTCATTGTGATAGCTCATTCATGTCTATTCTGTGCTTTAATTTTATGCCCCTCCCTCCTCCTTACAACCATCTCTTATGAACCCTGTGTTTTTCCTTCCTCGGGTCCTTCCACCTTCCTCGGGTCCTTCCACCTTACTCAGTAACCCATCTTCTGTTCTCAGATTCTCTGTCGGTCTTCATGCCCCACATGGCGTCTTCATGCCCCACAGGGTGTCTTCCTGCCCCACACGGCGTCTTCATGCCCCACATGGCCATGGCGTCTTCTTGCCCCACGTGGCGTCTTCCTGCCCCACGTGGCGTCTTCCTGCCCCACGTGGCGTCTTCCTGCCCCTGTGTCCTGGTACTTTGTTCTCCCATCCCTCCCCTCCACTGCCCCGCCCCCGCTGGTTCTTTTCTTCTGACACCTTTTCCTTCTATCTGTCCTCTTATCACTGTTTCCATAACCTTCTCTAATTCCCATTCCCTTACGATTTCTTCCTCCCATGTCGCTATTCCCTTTCTGCCTTCCTCTCTCTCTTCTCTCCAGTTATTAAAGACCCATCTCTAAGCAAAGTTATATTCCTGCTGCTAACTTCCTCAATGTTACTAAACAACCTGTGAACCGAGAACCAAACTGGAGCCCAGCATGAGTGTGCTCATGTTGTAACACACTGGCTGCAAGCTTGTAAGAGCACTTTGTTCTTTGAACACACTTAGCTGTCCTAAGTGAGAACAGCGAGGTGTAAACTGTGGTGAATTCTGTTCATTGCCCAGGTTTTCCGGGTGTGGGACATACAGACTCTGTCTCTACTGCAAGTCTTCCACGACAGCCAGGGAGGACCAGGAGACATGCAGATTTACTCCATGGTGTATGATGCCAACCATGGCATGCTCATTACAGGTAGGTGTGCCCAAGTAATGACAAATGAATCTCCTAGCTTGTTTTATTTAAAAAAAAAAAAAGCACAAAGAAGGGGAAATTACAAACTGTGACTCCCCACTGCAGATATTGGTTCCACTTTCCCATATTCTATGTGTAGGTGGATGAAATAGGCACATCTGAAAATACCGGGTTGCTTCTCTTAAGATTCCGACTCTGGGAATACTCGACCCAAGTAAAGAAGGAAAGGGGTGTTAAAGTTGTTGCTTGTGTCTAGGACTCTGTTTTGACTCCTGAATGCAGGAAGGTGGTCGTATGTTAGAGCTACAGCCCTAGCATGCACCTGCTTGAGTCTGTTCTCTGCAACAAGACAGTTTGACCTTATGCATTCTGGTAAGGAGTTGGTCACTTGGCAAGGTAGGTATGGAGCTTCTTAACTGCCTTTGCTTCCAGATAAAGAGCAGGAGAGAGAGAGAGAAAGAGGAGAGAGACACAGGAGAGAAAGAGAGAAGAGGAGAGAGGAGATTAGAAACCAGGATGCCAGGTCAATACATTGGTTGCCAAGTTGTTTTATGGCCTTTTGACAGATAGGCTGAAGAGACAACATTGTGAGGCCCTTGGGTGGACCACTGTCCACATGTATATCCTTGGGTGGACTACTATCCACATGTGTGCCCTTGGGTGGACCACTGTCCACACATGCACCCTTGGGTGGACCACTGTCCACATGCGCACCCTTGGGTGGACCACTGTCCACGTGCATGCCCTCGGGTGGACCACTGTCCACGTGCGTACCCTCGGGTGGACCACTGTCCACATGTGTACCCTCGGGTGGACCACTGTCCACGTGTGTACCCTCGGGTGGACCACTGTCCATGTGTGTACCCTCGGGTGGACCACTGTCCAC
This sequence comes from Rhizomys pruinosus, assembly GCA_009823505.1. Classification (NCBI taxonomy): domain Eukaryota; kingdom Metazoa; phylum Chordata; class Mammalia; order Rodentia; family Spalacidae; genus Rhizomys; species Rhizomys pruinosus. The sequence goes on from VZQC01007506.1 coordinate 563,074, forward strand.
TTGTGTACCCTTGGGTGGACCACTGTCCACTTGTGTACCCTTGGGTGGACCACTGTCCACGTGTGTACCCTTGGGTGGACTATTGTCCACGTATGTACCCTTGGGTGGACCACTGTCCACGTGTGTGCCCCTGGGTGGACCACTGTCCATGTGTGTGCCCTCAGGTGGACCACTGTCTACGTGTGTACCCCTCAGCTTTCAGAAGAAAAATGAAAGCTATTAATAGCCACTCCACTTTCTGGAACACTAAGTCAGAGTTGCATTTCCTAAAACATATTTCTGCTGACCAACTGCTCTGAGTTCCTGGAGGATTAATTAAGGCAGGGAAATGATTAGTGCTGTCTCTGGCAGTGAATGTAATTATTTTAAATTCTGTGTTATTTTTCCTGGATTAGAAGTGAAATATCACTTCATTCTCAATAACTAATTTTTCATCCTGTAAAACAGAACTTAGTGAGCACCTCTTCTCTGTTTGACCTCCTCCAAAATAAACATATTTATTACTCTATAAAAATGTCCTCCGTTAACTCCCCAACTTGCAAGCTTGATTGCTGGGCTTAGCATTTCCATCCCTACTATCAGTAGAGTAATGAAGGGCTGAAATGCTTGGTAGAATATGTTGTAACTCTCTCTGTCATCAGTACACTTATTAAGACAATAGCTATTTGCTTTGTCTTTGTACCTTTTCATTTTATCTATATACCACTCTATAAGGCAGGAATATTCATTTCAAGCGTATAAATGACAAAATGAAATATCAACAATTCAACTGATGAGGAGAAGTTTGGAACAGAAGGATTAGATCCCTGAGCTTCTTAATCCTGAGTCTTTGTTTTGTATCATTTCCATTATTGTAGCACAACCGGTCAAAAAGTGTAAACCTGTCATTTGCCCACAATCAATTCTGGCTATGTTAACTGTCAGTATCATGTTAAAGGATTGACCAAGAAACTCCAAGTGTGGCTTTGAGAACCTGGTTACCAGCCGCCCATCACACATCCATGCAGAGGTGTTAGACTCGAGAAACATTTCCTGAGGAACCATCTCAGGGCAGTTTATATCTCATGAGCAGTTTATATCACAAAACTTAACTACTTTAAGAATGTGGTTAGTATCTCCTGTTAAAACGTTTTGATAGGTGTCCCATTTAGGGCCAAGCTCTCCACCATCTCTCATTCAGTTTGCACATTGACCAGTCATGGGTTGTTGAGTTAATCGCCACCTCCTACAAAAAGATGCTTCTCTGGTGAGGGTTCAGAGATGCACTAATCTACGAGTTTAATGATGTCATTGAGAATCAGTTTAGTACTAGGTGCATTTATCAAAATAATAGTAGTAGGTTCTCCCCAAGGTCTGACCTACCCAGCCACAGGTACTTGCCCCTGATAATGATGCCAGGCATGGGTTCCACCTTGTGAAGTTCAATGAAAAATTGCTTGGTTGCTCCTGTAACATTTATGCCTATATTGTAGCCCACAGGATTCATAGTTGGGTAAGATGGTGATCACTTTTCTCTTCTGGTACCATGCTTAGTGCCTTTCAGTGCTAGGAAAGAAAGCAAGCCAGTAAAGACAAAACTTAGGGTCAGTTTCTTTGAAGTGACTTGAGAAAGTCAGTGTACAGTCCGCACCAATAAAGATCTCCACATCTGGGGCTGGAGAGACGGCTCAGCGGTTAAGAGCGCCAACTGCTCTGGCAGAGGACCCAGGTTCGATTCCCAGCACCCACATGGTGGCTGAGTACCATCTTTAACTCCAGTTCCAGGGGAATCCAACACCCTCTTCTGAACTCCGCAGCATTGCACGACACGGGTGCACCAACCTACATGCAGACAGTACACTCATACACATAAAAAATAAATTAATTAATAAAATTTAAAAAAAGATCTCCACATCAGTAAAGTTCTCCACATCATTCTTTCAGAAGTTTCACTTTTGTTTGAACTCAGAGAATGTTTTGAGACTTTTTGTCAGTATTTCTAAACATTATGCTAAAATAAGGCACACAAGTATTTGATTTTCAAAGTTAAGTCATACTTGTAGATTATGGTAAAATGGCAAAAAAGAAGCCAAATACTTTTAGAAAACTACAGGAAACCTTGTTCTCTGTACCATGGCCATACTAACTACATCATGATGATTTGGAAATTAATTTTACTCAATTAATCACTGGCTTGCAATCATTCTCATTCATTATACTTAATTAGACCATGTTCACAGAGGGCATTATCATTGACTTGCTAAAAGGGCTCTCTGACTCAATTTCAATCACCAGAGAGAGCCTAGCTTTGGCAGAAGGCAGCGTCACCTATGAGGGCTCCACGGAGAGGCATCAGCAGGCACAATAAGGGATAAAGACTCTAAAAATAAGGAAACCGGAGGTCAGAGTGACCCACACTTAGAAAATAATGAAGTCTCAAATGAATTCTGTCCTCTGGCTGAATCACATTTGCTGTGTTCATTAAAAGTGTTTTAGAGTGCGGGAGTGGATTCTCACCTCATTAAATGCCGAGGCACCCATCTTACTAATCTCATTGAGCAGCCGGTTCCAAACCCAGCTCGTTAGGTAACATCTTCTGATTCCAGGCTTCTGATAGTGGCAATTTAGATATGGAATGCTTTTTAAAATGTTTTCATTTTTATTTTATTTCATTTTATTTTTGAGACAGGATCTCATTATGCAGCTCAGGCTGGCTGCGGACTTATGACCCTCCAACCTCAGCAGCCCCCAAGTAGGATTTCAGGGGTGCTAGCTCTGTCAGTCACACAGTTCTCCCTTCTGTTCCAGGATCAGGTGTTATAGACATGTATCCTTTGACTAGGATGATACAAGACACAAAGCAGGTTCCTCACACTCATGAACGAGAAGTCAATGTCATGCTTTACAACAAATATTTCCACCAAGTGCTTACCATCTGCTCAGAATCCATAATTAAGGTGAGTTTCCTAATTCCCTTAGGCAGGAGAGAGCTGAGAAAAATAGAATTTTCTCTCCTTACAGATAAAACATTGCATGATTAAGTGTATGTAGTGGAATGTACAGTGAGTTTTATTGTTCCCTGACACTGATTTACCTGAACTTGGCAGATCCACAAGTGGGAGACATGCAGATTGCACATAACCGTGACCCCTACCATGACATTTCTGGCTTTTTCTGGTATATCCAGCATGCTTCACCAATGGCTTCCTTTGACTCTTACCTGAGTACCTTTTTTCTGTCTCTTTCTGTCATGTCAGAGAACTATCTAGAAAAATCAGTGAGCTCTTTCCTTAGGCATTCCCATATAACATGCTGTTTATCACACACAGCTAATTTGGATAAGTATCATTGAGGACTGACTCTAGTTTGATTTGTTGTGGGTTTTTGTTTTGACTGCTGCACTTTTATTTATTTTTTTTTATTGATGCTTTGTGTATTTCATACATCATTTTCCAATTCAGTTCAGGCATATTTCTCCTTCCCTTCCCCCGACCCCACCCCATCCCAGATCATGCATTCTGCCATAACTGTCCTGCATCTTTCTCTCAGTTTTTTTTCCATTTTTTTGCAATAAGTGATAATTTATGAGTACAAGCATCCTTCATGTGAAACCAATTTGCAAGCAGTTGTGTCCAAACCCACACAGCCCCTTGGTCCCACCATCCAGCAGAGGGAGGGCTTGTATGTTCAATCAAGTTGATCAAATGAGTGTCCAGGCTATATTGCTGTAGTTTCACCATTCACCCCAATCACAGCCCTTACATTCTACCACGCCCCCTCTTCCAAAGATTTTTTCCCTAAGCTTTAGAAAAGGGGCACAGGTGGATGACGAAGCAAGACTCCACCGTCAGCACCAGCTACACCTCACCTGCCTGGAAATACTGTGCAGCAGAGGCAGCCATATGCCTGTATATCCCAAATCTAATTGGCTATTGGCTCTCTCCTTGGAGGAATAACCCACAGCTGATGCCACAAGCTTACACCCTCTAATGGTCAGGAGATGATATAAGCCACAGTAAGACCCTGTCATATTCAACAGAAAAAAAATGTAATTCATGGATTAACATACCATCCAAATATCTGTGTCTATACCAAAGTAACCTACGATAATTAGTACTGTTTAAATACCTATATATCTAATTGCTTGTGCTTCATTAGTAGGATCGAAAGGTTATTCCTGGACAAACTGACTGCTGCACTTTTAATTATGGTATTTCTGTCATGTTGCTACCTTTGCTTTTGCTTCCATTATTGTGACAAAATGCCTAAGATAATTGGCTGAAAAAGAGAAAAGGTTTATTTTGGCTCACAGTTTGGAAGGTTTCAGTTCTTATTTTGTTGGCCCATTTGTTTTAGACATTTTCTGAGGCAGCACATTGTGGCAGCAGTGTGAGGTAGAGCAACCTCCCTCATGTCATGGTAGTCAGGAATTGAAAGAGAGAAGAAGGGGAGGGGCTCAGACCCCAATATCCCCTTCAAAGACATGCCCTAAATTATCTACACTCTCCCACTAGGCCCACATATTAAAGACTCCACCACCTCTCTCTAACCACAGCTGAGGACGACCAAGCCTGTAATACAGGAGCCTTCGGGGACATTACAGATATAAACTATAGAAGTTACACCTCACTGTGCTCCATAGCCAGGGACGGCCTGGGTTAGAGGCATTTGCAGCAGACATATTCCAGGTAGCACAGTGACTGTAACCCAGAAGGCAGCTTTTACCCTTGGTCCAACCAACACACACAGGACAGGTGCTGGGGAAAGTGGTAGGTGGACAGAGTGTTGATTTGGAAACTTGAAAAATGGTAAAATTTTGTTCAGAAATAAAAGGTGTGTCTGTAGGGAACACTTATTTGTGTTGTTCCTCTCTCTGACAGGTGTGGGAGCTTGAGACCGGCCTCCAAATATATCAGATTCCAGACCCTCATGGCTTCAGTATTGAACTGACTTCTGCAGCTATCGATGAAACTGGATTTCTTTTTGCCACTGGAGCATACAATGGTCAGAATCTGGCACCTTCACTTCAGTGCGCTGAGAGTTTGCGCAGGCATTCTTAAGTGTGGAGGGTTGAAGAGAAAGTAGGAATCAGGCCGACATGTAAACAATTCAGAGAGATGGCTGTCCCTTACATAGTGGCCCCCAGTGTCTTGATATGGATGTGAAAAACAAATCAGAAACTTACATTCCATCCAGACAGTTGTTGTAACTTTGAGCCAAGTCCTTTCACATAACGACACATAGGTATGAAAATGGCTCAATGAAAGAGATGGCTCAGTGGTTAAAAGCACTGATTGCTCTTACAGAGGACCTCTGTTCGATTCCCAGCTCCCACATGGCAGCTAACAACATCCATAGCTCCAGTTCCAGGGGAATCAAGCCCTCTTCTGACTGTGCAGGCATTGCAGGACACGGGTGCACTGACACATATGCAGGCAGCACACACTCATACACATAAAATAAAAATAATAGCAAAATATTTTTAAAGAGAACATGCCACAATGAAACTCATTACTTTGTATGCTAACCTAAAAAATTAATTCCCCAAACTTACCTTAACCATTAAGCATTTGTACATTGCTACTTTGAGTATAATCTACATTTTACTTTTAATATACATAACTACTTATAATAAACTAGAGCATTATGGAAAGATGCATCACAATACAGTTAGGAATAAAATATGAAAAAGCAAATCTTTCACATGTACCACCTCATTTAAACCTGGCAGGAAATAGCTATCAACACTGACTCATTCTATTCTGATGCCTTTAGGTACTTAGCTAAGAAGTGGATAGATATTAGACTTGGGAATTTCCTGCTGCTACTACTGTTCATGTGGTGTGTGTGAGTGTGTGTGTGTGTGTGTGTGTGTGTGTGTGTGTGTATTCATGCATACTGGGAATTGAACCAAATGCCTCGTGATGCTAACCATGCACTCTACCTCTGAGCTGCACTCCCAACTCCTGCAATATTGTTAATCAGTATATTTGGGGTTGAGGACCTGACAAACTATCCAGCCAACTTTAGTATTGCATGCCCCAAGTTCTTTACTGGATGAACATGTTTCTATATGTAGGCATGAAGGCACATTAAACTTGGGAGAACTCTGGGCTCACATGTGACTCTGTTTCATAATACTCGCACCACAGAGCACTTGCAGGAGCTAGAGAACTGTAGGCTGACCCACCTTTCCACCTCATCTTGCTCTGAACACCCACTAAAGAGCGGCTTGGTCCACAGTACGCAATATGATCAGTGGCATGTGCTACAAAGAATACATTTATCCTAGAATATATTTGCTAAACAAATGCTTCCTCACGAACCAGTTGATGGAATGAGGGGGCATCCTGATGTGAAAATCCATTTTTTGAGAATGCGAACAGAAGATAACACAGCAAGAACAGTCAGGAATGCTGAGTGGAGATGGAGGAATACACTGGTGTGCATTATTCCTCCCTAGGAATAGTGCTTAGCAAAGCATCCTTATAAAAATGACTAGAAATAGAGACTCCAATAAAAGTCCACAATCATCGTGAGGCATAAAGATTAACCACTCTCATATATGGCTGGCAATAATATAATTTGCGTGCAAGCAAATGGGATTTTACTTTGTCAGTCCTAGGTCTAGGTTTCTTTTACATCTTCTCAGTTAGCTCTTTTAGGTAATGCATAAGTTAAACTGACAAAGATCTTGGTCTAAGATGACCCCCGGGAAAGTAGGATTCTCTGACTCTCAGGGTAGCTCTGCCATGACCATAGGTAGCTTCTCATCACCCCTCATTCGTACTTCGAGGAACTGAGTAGCATTCCTCCCTCGTTTCTGCCTCATTTAGATAGCCAAAGTCCAAGGGAGGAAGAAGTCTGGCTGTGGGACTATATCTGCCTAATCCAGAAATGAGTGTACTGACTTCTTTTAATTATTGTATTACTTATTCCCTCCCATAAACCATAGAATGTGTGAGCGCAGAAACGGTGATTTGCACTTTATAATCAGATTTCTTGTGGCTGTAAAGGATATACTGGGAATATTTAATATTTGATGTTAGTAATGAGCAGACAAATGATGGAGTGGGAGTGTTGCCAGTGGAGAGAAGGAAAATAGCACAGTAAAAATATTTCATGTCGGGCAGGGTTGGTTTTGAGAGCTGAGAAGTGGGGAGGAGGCATTGGAGGGGACGATAGGGTTAGCGGGGAAGCAAGGAGGGAGGATTTACTGACTCTAAACCTGCAGTGACCATTATAAAAGTGCATCTGAGAAGATGCTTCTCTCCACAGGAACCCATTCTGATCACTATCCCCTCTGGTCCCTTCATCCAGGTCCCCTAAATCAAATGAATTAATGATACAGAAACTGCCTGCATCTGTTCAGATCATTTTAACATGAGCTGACTTGCAAATATCAAAAGTTTTTTTTCTTACATTTCTAGAGTCTAGGAAGTCCAAGGTCATGGCTCTGGAAGATTTGGTGTCTAGTAAAAGACCCTCTTCCTGGTTTAGGAGCAGTGCCTTCCTTCTTGCTAGAAGGGATGAAGGGTGTTTTTTTTTTTTTTTTTTTGGTTTTTTGGGGAGTGGGT
>VZQC01007506.1:573892-614756 GCA_009823505.1 Rhizomys pruinosus
TTTTCAAACTTGGTAGAATATAGGTTCTTGTAATATTCCCATATAATTTTCTTGATCTTTTCCTTGTCCGTTGTGATATTTCCCTTTTCATCACAGATTGTATTGATTTGGAGTTGTTCCTTCTTTCTTTTTGTTAACTGGGCTAGAGGTCTGTCTATCTTGTTTATTCTTTCAAAGAACCAACTTTTGGCTTCATTGATTTTTTGTATTGTTTTCTTTGTTTCTATTTCATTGATTTCTGCTCTGATTTTTGTTATTTCTTCCTGTCTGTTGCGTTTAGGGTTCATCTGTTGTTGCCTCTCAAGTGCTTTTAGCTGTAGTGTTAGATCATTCACTTGTGCTCTTTCTGTTTTTCTAGTGTAGGCACCCAGGGCTATAAACTTCCCTCTTAGGACTGCTTTTAAGGTATCCCATAGGTTTTGTTGTGTTGTATTGTCATTGTCATTCAGTTCCAGGAATGCTTTTATTTCTTTCTTTATCTCTTCCTTGACCCAATACCATGTATTTCAAATGTAAGAAAATATTCAACACTCCCTTTCCCCACTATGTAACTAACAAAACAACTCCAACCTTAAGGGTTTTTTAACGTACTAGAATTATTTAAAGCCTGTCGTTTTCCAATAATATCACCTTTAAAATGTTTCAGTGCCTTAAAAATGTGCATATCACTGGAATTATCCTTAACTATTATTAATAATTATAGTATGAAAGAGACAACTCTGTTTGGCAGGGAGATGAAAAGCACTAGAAAAATGGACCAGAATAACTGACATGAGAAAACTCACTGAGCTGGTGAGATGGCTCACCTGGGAAAGGTGCTGTCTACCAAGGATGACCCAAGGTTAGTCACCAAAACCACATGTGGTAGAAGGAGAGAACTGGTTCCTTCAAATTGTCCTCTGATCTCCACACATGTGCCATGGCACATGTACATACATACACACACACACACTAAATAAATGAAGGAAGGAAGGAAGGAAGGAAGGAAGGAAGGAAGGAAGGAAAAAAGAAAGAATATGCCAGGCATGGTGGCACACACCTTTAATCACAGCACCTGGAAGGCAGAGGCAGGCAGATCTCTGTGAGTTCAAGGCCAACTTGATCTACATAGTGAGCTCCAGGCCAGCTGGGACTAAAGGAAGACTCTGTCTCAAAAAGACAAAAAAGAAAAAAGAGAGAGAGAGAAGAGAGAGAGAGAGAAAGTCTGAGGGTTTCAAGAAAACAATTTCAGTCAGTTTTGTATTACTATAAAAAATACCCAAGAGAATCAAGTTATAAGGAGGTTTCAGCACAAATTACTTGGGCTTCTGGCCAAGGCCGGGTGTTACAGTGGAGAATAGTGGAGACTGCGTGCATCAGGGAGTGGAGCTTCTCACCTCCATGGCAGCCCAAAAGTGAAAAAGAAAGAACGGTCTAGCTGGGCATGGTGGTCCATGCCTTTAGTCCCAGCACTCAGGAGGCAAAGCCATGCAGATCTCTGTGAGTTCAAGGCCAGCTTGGTCCATATAGAGAGCTCCAGGCCAGCTGGGGCTACAGGGAGACCCTGTCTCAAAAAGACCCCCCAAAAAAGAAGAAGAAGGGTCTAGAGCCTCACATGTCCCCTTAAAGTCATGCCCCGATGATAGCAAGGTCCCTAGACCACCTCTTGAAGCTTCTATTAGCCGCCAACGGCACCTGGAGAGCAAAGCAAACACGCATTGCTTTTGGGGCACAGTGGTACTGTTTGCTTTTTTATCAGCCAAATGATTTTTATCATCAGACAAATCAAGCCACGTAAATACATTTCCTACACAAGACCTGGGAGACTCACCTGTCAGTCTTAGTGAAAATACTTACTATAATGAGTTATAAATGGTGAGCTTTCATAGGCTCAGTGCTCCCTGAGCTGAGAGCCACCTTACTCACTGGTCCTTTTCTCCATGCCTTTAGGGACAGTTAAAATCTGGGACTTTGGCAGTGGACAGGAAATGAAGGTGTTGCCAGAAAAGAAAGACTGGAAGGAGGAGGATCACTGGCTGCTGTGCCTGTTTTTCCTCAAAGCCCAGGTGAAGCACCAGTATCTGATCCTTGCCCTAGAGCGCAACGGGACCATCAAAATGCTCCAGGTTTGAATCCTGTTTATATATTATATATTTGGCCTGTAGGTAATATTCTTGATGAAGTCCAGTGAGCCAGTGGATGATCCCCATTCAACTTCTTTCCTATTCTCTCTCTCTCTCTCTCTCTCTCTCTCTCTCTCTCTCTCTCTCTCCTCCCTCCCTCCCTCTCTCATTTGTCCGACAGAGCTTCATACAGTTCAGGCTGGTTTTGAAATCACTATGTAGCCAAGATGATTTTGAACCCCTTGTCCTTCCACCTCCCAAGTGCTGGGATTATAGGCATGCACCACCATATCCAGTTCACTATTTATATAGTGATGAGGATCAAACCCAGGGCAGCATGTACACCAGGCTGCACTCCACCAACCGAGCTACATCCTCTGCCTCATTCATTTTCTTTCTTTCCAGCTACCTAAAGATAGTGCTTAATCCATCAACTGTCCTGTCATGCTCCTAACTAACTTTGCAAAAAAAGCCCACCGCTGCTTAGGCCCATCATCCTGCCAATCCACTCTTGCTTCAACATCGTTGAGAATCCCCTAAGCAGGTATTCGAAAGGTTGAACTGACCTGCCACTGCTGACATTGCTCTCACCCTCATTTCAAGATAGTTCACTGCTCCCCCAGATGACTTCCCAGGGGATTCTGTCCCTTGTAACCCATAAAGCATTCAGAGATGCTCAAGTCACTTTTTCTATTTCTCACCAAAATTGCTTTGTTTATTTTAAGGTTAATGATGCAATCTGCCCAGGGTTGTTCAGGGAGGATTGAAATAGGCTAATTTGTTTTTCCTGCAAATCTATTACCACCTAGGAATACTAATGCCTTCTTCAAATTTAAAATGAAGCCCGCATCATTTATCCTGGCTGAGTGTATCTTACCCGGTCAGCCAGACCTCAAGGACTAATGTTACCTTTGTTCTTCTCCTCTGGAAGCTAAGATCAGAAAATAAGTCTTGCATAAGATCTCAGTCACAAAGTACCAACATTGATTTGGATGAGTAATAACTTTTCAGCTAGGAGAAACAAATGAAAAACTTCCATGTCAATACACTCTTCCCTTGGCTGTACAATCCAAAATGACACTGTAGAAAGGAATGTCTTGGCAACATGTCAATGCCTTCTGGGGGTTGTCGCCATTTACCATCACACCATCTTAGCAGACAGTTGTAACAAAAACAATAATTTGACAGCTGCAAGAAGAACCGTGTTTCTGAACTTGGGTGCAGCTCAGTTGGTTCAGAGCTTGCCATCTCTGCACAATGCCCTAGGTCCTATCTCCAGCAACCCCATAAACTGCACATGGTGGCACATGCCTGTAATTTCAGCACTTGGGAGGTGAAGGCAGGAGCATCAGAAGTTCAGGATCATCTTTGGCTTCATAGTGAGTCCAAGACCAGCCTAGAGCACAAAAGACCATTATGCATCAACATTGTTCTAAGTTCTTCTCTAACCACTATGCATCAATATTGTTCTAAGTTCTTCTCTAACCATTATGCATCAACATTGTTCTAAGTTTTTCTCTAACCATTATGCATCAACATTGTTCTAAGTTCTTCTCTAACCATTTCCACTTGCACTCTTCTGATCCTCCATTCAGAACCTGTAGACCAAGCTTGGTGAGGATTGAGCACCTCACTTTTATGCTTGTATTCTTGTCCTGCTATAGTAGATGCTCATTAATGGTGGAAAGAATAAATTATAAGAAACCTCTTATAAGACAGACAATAATAAATATGTGAGTGGTGTTTGGAGAAATGCTAAATCTACTTGGCATTACAGTTAATCATATAGCAGACTGAACTTTCCATGAAAAGGCAGACATAGGTATACTGACACTGTGGCTATTTTTGTTCTCAAAGTTTCCCACAGCAAACTGGGGTTTTAATTTGGAGACTTACATCATAAGAAGCCAAAGAGTCCTGAGACAAGGATTTAATGCCTTTCTCTGCTGAAACCCCAAAAGTCAGTGCTTGGTCATTGCTAAGATTGGGGATGAATATGATCAAAACACACTATATACCTGTATGAAATTATCATGCAGTAAATAAAAATTGTTTTAAAATATAAGGTACTTAAAATGAATTTAATAAAAAAGATGCAAGAACTTTGTAGAAAAATTAACATAGGACATTTTAAAAGCCCAATCTGAATAAATGGTAAAATATGCCATGTTCACAGATGGGCTGCCACAAAGACATTTCCACTACAGTCAAATTAAAATGAGAAGGTTGAGAATAAGGCCTAAATTGTGAGGCCATTGCACTCCAGGTATCTGGGAAAGGGCAGGGCATCAGATGTGTAAAGAAATCCCAAAAATCCAGAATTAAAGCAAAGAGCCCAGTAGAAATATGGACGAAGGGCAGCTACAGAAGTCCATGTGGCTGTGGCTGATAAACACATGAGAAGTGTTCTAGTCACTGCCCATTAGAGAGAGACATCATTCCGGCTGTGCACATATGGATGCATATGGGCATAGTTTGTTTGTTGGTTTGAATCAAGGTCTTGCTATAGAGGCCAGGCTGACTTTGAACTCTCCATCTTCCTGCCACAGCTTCTCAAATGCTGAGGTTGTGCTACCATGTTCTGTGTGTACCACCATGCCCAGCTAATAAAATTTTTAATGTATAGTCCTGGCCATTGAATCCAGCCTCTTGCTTGCTAAGCAAGAGCTCCACAACTGAACTACATCTCCAGCTACTTTATTCTTTAGCTATTTTTAAAATGGTCCATTTCAAACCCGTTAGATAAGCAAAACATTATCAACTATCTCTATGTATTGCACAGGAATGTAAAGACAGGGAGACTCTCATCTACTCCTGGTGAGAGTGGACATGCATAATTTGACCTGGAAGTGCCATTTGGCAGTATTAGTGTTGCTTACCACACTCATATTTTGTAATTCAATAATTCTACTCTGCTCAGATACTATCAGAAGCATGGCACCTGCCCATCAAGACAAGCCCTGGAAAATTGGCAACAATCTGAACATCTACAGGAGAATAGATAACCCGCTGAGGAATGCCCAGACAGTAGTGTGCAGCAGTTAAAGTAAAATAAATGAAGTTCCATGTAATCATTTTTATCAAACCCAGAAACAGCATTGAGGGAAATAAGCAAGTTGAAGAATTCATGCAGTTCGCTATCTTTAATAGAATGGCTAAAAGGCTGGGGAGATTGCTCAGCAGTTAAAGTGCTTACTGTACAAGGATAAAAACCAGGTTGACCCATGTAACATGCAGGGTGGGCTTGGTTATCTACTGGTAATTCCAACTTTGGAAGGTGGAGATGGGCTCCCCAGAACAAGGTGTCTAGGAAGACTACCATATCTGGGTTTGATTGAGAGTTGCTGCCTTAATGCATAGGTAGAAGAGTAATCGAGGATGTTTCCCACCATCAACCTCGGGCCTCCATGTTTATACACTCATGTGAACAAATGCAAACATACACACATCACACACACACACACACACACACACACACGCACAGGCACACCATGCACATGAAAATGGGACATAATGCATGTCCATATAGAAATAGTAAAACGTTCATCCATCCACACCTATGATGATATATTCAAGTTTCTGTTTACTCTGAAGAGTGAGAGGAAAAGAGATTATATTTTCAAAGGATAGACAAGGCCTGAGATTTTTATAATGCTGGATGACTGATGGATCAAGTCTATGTTTTATTTTGTTCTCTATTTAAAAACATCTTAAAGAAGAACAATTGATTGAACTTTTCATACACTCACTGAATTTCTACTTAAGGGTAAGGAGGATGATACATTCCTTGTGGTCGTGTGGAAGTTGCCGGATGCCATGCCTTACCTACTGTACGGGAGCCATGTTGTGCATCTGAGGCTGTCAACTAAAGAGAGAGCCATGGCCATTCCCTTCCCAGACGTCGAGCTGCTCCTTCAGAAAAGCTTCTCTCAACATTCTCATGTAAGTTTCAATTCTTAATTCGTTTATTTTTTACTTTTTGATGTGGAGAAACTAAAACATATTCAAAGCTACAGAGAATAATACAGTAAAGTCCAATGCACTATTACTCAGCACTAATTTGTTTTGTGTGCAGCTTGGCCAGAGATCCACCATTTCTCCACGGTTACCATCTATGGATTTGGAAGTGAATTTTGGGCACTGTGTCACTCCAGCTTTAAAATTTCAGGGTGTTTCTCTAAACAATAATGATTCTCTCAAAACCAACAATATTGTTGTTTTCTAAAACATCTTCAATCTAACTTGTAAGAATTTGAGGGACAGGATAAAGGCAGGGTCTCCTTGTGGTCTCAGCTGGCCTGGAACTTGTATGTAGACCAGGCTAGCCATAATCTCACAGAGATCCACCTTCCTTCTGAGTGCTGGGATTAGAGATGTGGGCCACCATGGCCACCATAACTTACAAGAAATTTTTATATCATAACAGGTATTTAGTCCTCATTTTGAAGCCTCAGATTCTTTATACTTGATCTTACTTTTTTTCAATCAGACCCCCAAAAAGACACATTTGTTGCATTTCAGTGTCAGATCTACTGTCTTTCCCTCTGTGCCCTAACAATACGTGTTCTAAAGAAACTGGACACTCAGTGCCATCTTTGCCCACTCTGGAGTTGGCTATCTTCTTGGAACTATTTAAGGAGATCTTCCATGATCCCTATAATCTGGGAGTTCAATATGGTGAATTGCACACAACTTTAACTTCTTACTTTTCTTTTTTAAAACATGTTATGCCATAATTTTTCTTTTTTAAAAAACGTTTTACATTGGGCATGGTGGCTCATGCCTGTACTTGTAGCACTTAGGAAGCTGAAGTATGAGAATTACCATGTGTTACAGACAAGAGTGGAATACAAAATGACAAAATGAACTTTATCTGCAAATATTCATTATACAAAGTAATGTATTTCACAGTAACAGTTTTATTTAAGTATTTCATGATCTTCTAACATATTTCCTTTCAACTATTCCATTCTTACTCCTCTTCCCCTCTTCTTCACATCTCCTTTGTGCTTCCATATCCTCTCTCTCTCTCTCTCTCTCTCTCTCTATATATATATATATATATATATATGTGTGTGTGTGTGTGTGTGTGTGTGTGTGTGTGTGTGTGTGCACATGTGCCACAGTTCACCTGTGGAGGTCAGAGGACAACTTTCAGAAGTCAGTTCTCTCCTTCTACCATGTAGGCTTCAAAGACAGAGCTTAGTCATCAGACTTGTTGGTAGATAACTTTATCCACTGAACCTTCTTGCTAGTTCAAATTTGTCATTTTATGATTTTTATTCTTACTTAAAATATTAAAATAGTTCCAAAATAAAAATCTGTAAACCAAATTCTATTCCGAGATACAAAACAAAGTTTATCCTAATCTTTTCTTTTCTACCATTTTGTTCCCTCACAATCCTACATAGTGAACTTTTCATTTCTAAGTTCCTAGTTTACATTTCTAATGTTATTTTAGTAAGATTGTAATAGAATAATTATTAATACTCAATTCCCTCCAATTCCTTCTTAGGGAAACAATAATAGAACACTATACACATTTTGTATTAATTTTATTTATTAATACAATCTGAAAGTAATTATAAACTTTATATAGAATTTTTTTCTTTCTCAAAATCTTATACACATATTATAAAATCTACCATTTTAGTCACCTTGAGAGACAACTTCACAGTGAGACAAGGGTATGAACTCTCAAAGCCTGACCCAGTGATGTGCTTCCTCCAGCAAGGCCACACCTCCTAAATCTCCACCAATAGTGCCACTAACTGGGGCTAAATATTCAAATACCTGGAGCCTACAGGGAACATTTTCATCTAAACCACCATAGGCTATTAAAAAAGATTCCAGTGAAAATAAAGGATTCGTTAGGACGCAGTTTAAAAATGTTTATTCCACCAGGCATGGTGGCACATGCCTTTAATCCCAGTACTCGGGAGGCAGAGGCAGGAGGATCTCTGTGAGTTCAAAGCCAGCCTGGTCTACATAGTAAGTTCCAAGGCTAGCTGGGGCTACAGGGAGACCCTGTCTCAAAAAGACCAAAAAAAAAAAAAAAAACCCTTACATTCTCCAAAACTGGAAGATCTAAAAGAAATTCTAAATACATGAGACCTACTAAAATTAAATTGAGAAAATATAAATATGGAGATGGAGAGATGGCTCAGCGATTAAGAGCACTAGCTACTCTTGCAGAGGATGCAGGTTTGGTTCCCAGCACCCATGTGGTAGCTAACAACCGTCCATAACTGCAGGTCCTGGGGACTAAACACCTTCCTCTTGTCTTTGTGGGCATGTACTCTTTCCTTTTTGTCTTTTTGAGATAGGGTCTCCCTGTAGTCCTAGCTGTCCTGGAACTCACTCTGTAGACCAGGCTGGCCTTGAGGGCATGTATTCTTACATCATTGCTAAACACCAACACACATAAAATAAAAATAAATGAATAAATTGAAGACATAAACAACTTGGATAGATCTATAATTAGCATGAAATTGACACACTAACATAGAGTCTCCCCACAAAGAAGAGCCCAAGACTGCAGAATTCACCTGAATCTTTAGGGAAAGGCTACCACCACTCCTCAAGCTATTCCACAAAATTGAGAGAGAGGGAACACCACAAAATGTATTCTATAAAGCCAGTCTTCCCTGATACCAAAACCAGATAACCAAGAAAACTATGGACCGGTTTCCATGATGAATGTAGATGCAAAGCTTTGCAAGAAGATCCTTGTAAAATCATATCGAAAAACACATTAAGAAGATCATATGCCATGACCAAGATAGCTTCATCTCAGGGATGCAAGGTTAAGTCAGTACAGAAATCAGTAAGTATGATAAAGCACAGAAATCACAGTCATCTCAATAGACATACAGAAAAGGCCTTTAAAAAGTTCATGATGTGCGCGTGCCTTGGTGCACATGTACATGTCAGGGACAACAGGGAGTTGGCTCTGTCTTTCCACCATGGTAGAACTCAGGCTGTCAAGTTTCACGGCTGCTGCCCTTACCTGCTTCTCCATTTCTATGATCCTGCACATTTCTAATGTGAGTATGGATTGTTTGATAAGTGAATCTTGATCAGTTAGTTGCTCATTTCTGATCATTAAAAATTATAGCTAACATTTCCACTATTCTCAAATACTTACTGTGCTGGATAGCTTTAGTGTCAACTTGACACACCTGGGTTGAGGGAGCCTCAATTGGGGAATTTGCTCCATTGGATTGGCCTGTGGCCACATCTGTGGTGTATTGTCTTGATTGTTGAGCAGTGACAGTATAAGAAGGCAGGCTGGGCATGAGCCAGAGAGCAAGCCAGGAGCAAGCCAGTGGACAGCATTCCTCCATGGCCTGTGCTTCAGCTCCTGCCTCCAGGTTCCTGCCCTGAGTTCTTACCTTGGGCTCCCTGAGTGATCAACTGTGACTCAGGAGATGTAAGCTGAATAAACCCTTTCCTCCCCAAGTTGGTGTCAGCCAGAGTGTTTTGTCATAGCAATGGAAGACAAACTAGGACACTTACCAAGTTATAAGATAAAAATGAAAGTTCTCAGACAGGTATTAACTGTATAAAGCACATGAAGGAGCTTTGCAGCATGATATTATGGCATTTGTGATTCATGGAGTACTCTTCCTTCAAGTCGCATTTCATTCCCTGCAGAAGAGAGCAAGCAAAATCAAAGTGGGCAAAGTCCAGCAAAACAAGGAACTGAGGACAAGGTCACTTGTGTTTTATTGGTTAGGTGTTACTTGTATGAAGGCCATATTTCTGCCTTTTGTGTTTAAAATAAATTGTAAAAGCTAGAAAAACAAAACAAAAAAAGTTCATCATGATAAAATCGCTGTTTTTATATACAACAATGTCATACTAAATGGGGGAAAACCTGAAAACATTTCCTTTACAGTCAGGAATGAGACAAGGGTGTCTACACCCACCACTCTTATTCAAAATAGTCCTTGAAATCTTAGCTAGAGCAGTAAGATAGTAAAGAAAGAAAAAAAGAAAAACAAATAAAGAAGAAAGAAAGGAAAGAAAGACAAAAGAAGAAAGAATGCAAAAAGGACAGGAAGAAGTGAAAGCATCCCTATTTGAAGATGGCATAATCCTATATTTAAAGAACTTAGTGGACTCTACCAGAGAGCTCTGACCTGATAAACACTTTCAATAGAGTAGTAGGATACAAAATCAACATACAGTAATTAGCATTTCTACATAATATATTGTCAAATTGATGTCAAAGAAATCTGGAAAACATTCCCA
Organism: Rhizomys pruinosus; assembly: GCA_009823505.1. Lineage (NCBI taxonomy): Eukaryota > Metazoa > Chordata > Mammalia > Rodentia > Spalacidae > Rhizomys > Rhizomys pruinosus. The sequence goes on from VZQC01007506.1 coordinate 584,251, forward strand.
TTCACAATAGCCTTTAAAAAAGAAAAACTAGAAATAATCAAGAAAGTGAAAGACATCTACAGTGAAAACTTTAAAACACTAAAGAAGGAAATCGAGAGGAAAAACACTACAAGATAGAGAAACCTCCTATGTTAATAAATTGGCAGAGTTCATATTGTAAAAATGACTATATTACCTGAAGCAATACAGAATCAGCATAATCCTCATCAAAATTCAAATTGCATTATTCACATCAATAGAAAAAACTCCTAAAAATCCTAAAATTCACACAGAAGTATCAAAGCATGCAAATATCCAAAGCAACCCTAAGCAGAAAGAACAGTGCTGGAGACATCACGGTCCGTGATTGCAAACTGTGCTAGTCAGCTCTCCATCACTGTGGTGGAATAGTTGGGATAAACATCTTAAAAGGATGATCATTAACACACCACTCAGTCTGTTGTCCTGAACCTGTTGCTTTGCGGATCTGTGGTGAGGTAGGACGGACATGATGCAGAAACACTTGACAGAGGAATCTGCTCGTCATGGTGGCCAAGGGGGAGGGAGAAAGAAAGAAGGAGTAAGAAAAAAGAGAGGACAGGAAGCCAGGATGAGTAAACAGTTATTCCTGCCACAGAGGAGTTGGAGTAGACACTGGGGAGGTGGTCTTGCCAAGTGAACAAATGGTCAGTCGGTGGAAGCAGCTAATGTGTGCCATTCTTTCAAGATGTTTGAAGGGAAGAGAAAAACAGGGTGATATTCCAAGTAAGGAAGAGTGAGTCCCAGTTGAGTTGAAGGGACCCAGAAGAAGAAAGAGTGTTTTTGTTGTTTTAATTAACTATGTAAACTAAACTTTTTGCTGCTATAAAGAAAAAGGTTTAGTAAGTTGTATGCTCTATTGATTTTTTTTAAAATGACACATTGTTTTGAGTTGATCATGATTACAGCGTGCATGTCTAACACTGAGCATTAGTCTAAGATTATATTCCCACCAGTCTGAGTCTGTGTCCTTATTTCTTTAGACTCCTGACGTTGATTTTGAGGTGAACTGCATTGATGTATTTCAAATAGAGGGATATAATATGATAGCTGCTGGAACCGTAAATGGCATGATCATCCTATGGAATTTTTTAGCAGCTACTGTCAAAGTAATGTAAGTATGTCTGTGGCTTAAATAATAAGAGTTTCACTGCAGAAGAGTCAAAACAGCAAACAATACTCAATAAAAAGGCACTCAATAATTTTGGAATGGTGGTGATAACCTTCAAGGGAGGCTTTCCTGGAGGTTATATTTATGAACAAACTATGCTCTTCTATTATATGCATATATGTATATATGTGCATATATAAATTATGTAGTTAAGTATTTGCCTTCCCAAGAATGTTCACCTTTACATGAGTATGTACGAGATTTTCTTGCTATGAGCAGATACAATGCAGTCCTGCTAAGGGAAGGGGAGTGCAGTGCCTGCCTGCAGTCTCTGTGGGGAACTGACCCCTTGGCACAGAGGTCACTTGGTTACTTTCATAACCCAGCCTGAGAGGTACTTCCAACTCAGGTCCTTAGTCCAGGAAACAGAACATTTCCTTTCTGGCCATGCTATCCCACCTGCCCAAAGACTACCAGTCTCTGGACAGAAATTTCAGGCTGACGGCTGATGGCCTATCTTCAGCCTACACCCACTCATGATTCAATTCACAGGGTGGTGACCTGATAGGTCTCCATCCAACCCCATGCTAGTTTACCAGGCTGGTGGTCGGATAGACCTCCATCCAACCCACTAGCCATCAACACTTGAAATCCAGGCCTGCTTCAGCCTGTATGCATGCAAAATAATGGACCCGGGAATTCTGTGTAATGATGGAAATGGAGAATTTGATTTATTTCCTGCTGCAACTAACTTTTATAAGCAAAATGATGTCATCTCCCAGAGCCAATCACAGACCCCCCAGTTTCACGCCACTGTATACTGCTGCTCTGCCTAGCATCATGTGCCTGGGCCACATGTTGCTTGGAGCCCCTCTTGGGGTGGGGTCAGAGGAGCCCATGACTCCTACATTGTGCCCTGAGGGATGCTAGCTGAGAACTAGCCCCTAATTCAAATTGGATCTTCCCACATGAGTGTATGAATTTTCCATGTGTGAGCTTGTCTAAATTTATGGCCTCAACAGTTGCTTAAAAAGCATAATACTTTTGGGGCTGGAGAGATGGCCTAGCAGTTAAGAGCGCCAACTGCTCTTGAAGAGGACCGGGTTTCGATCCCCAGCACCCACATGGCAGCTGAGAACCGTCTGTAACTCCAATTCCAGGAGAACTCCAGTTCCAGGGGAATCTGACGCCCTCTTCTGACCTCCACGGCATTGCACGACACGGGTGCACAGACCTACATGCAGACAATACATTCATACACATAAATAAATAAATTAAATTAAATTAAAAAATTTTTTAAAGCATAATACTTTCATATACTATCCAGTGTATAAAAGTGGCAGTTCCCATTTGATTGCTTCCCAGTCACTTCAACCCACCCCACCCCCAATCTTCTCCTCCCCCTGTATTCCTAGTGCCACCAAAGTCTACTCTGTCACCAGTGTCAAATGATGAGAGGCAATGCCAAAAAGCCTTTCTTTCCCATTCACATCGACACATCCAGTCAATTACATGGTAGTACTTTCATGGGCCCATGTGGAAGGTGCAATTTCACATCTGTTGAGATGCTCTGGATCACAACCTGAGTCTTTATCCCTCCACCACTCTCCATCTCTAAATATTCTTACCATTGGTTTATAGGAACTAACATAGAATCATACTGATTGTATGGATGAATTATAATAATAAGCTGGGGTACCTGGGGTGTATAAAGGGCTTTGTATGGATACCATATATCTAGGGGGCTTGTAAGATGATTTATCAGATACAAAGATACAAAGAAGCCAGAATCTTTTTTTTAATTTAATTTATTTTGACTGGCATATACAAATATAAAGTTGAACATATTTATAGGGTCACATAATGTTTCCATGCATATATACATTTAAAAACTTAAAACTGCTGAACATGTCTAGTTGTTAAACATGTATAATTCTTTGTGGTTAAAATTTCACAGTTCTGAACAAAATAACACAGCTCTTTCTTTGAGGCTTTGAAATGCATCGCAATATCACATCTATAATTGATCCTACTGTAAAATCGTACACCAAAGTATCATGCTTAGTAACAACTTGGTATTAACTTTGATCAGTTTCATCCACACATCCCTTCTTGACTGACTAAAAGCAGCAGAGTATCTAGAAACTTTGAGCTCAACAATCATTAAGATCACTGGCTTCGCCGGGCGTGGTGGCGCACGCCTTTAATCCTAACAATTGGGAGGCAGAAGGCAGGTGGATCTTTGTGAGTTCAAGGCCAGCCTGGTCTACAGAGTGAGTTCCGGTAAGCCTGGGGCTACAGGGAACACCTGTTAAAAAAGACCCCCCCCCCCAACCCCCTAAAAAAAAAAAAAAAAAAAAAAAAAAAAAAGATCACTGACTTCTTTTTTGATCTTGGCGAGACTCCTACACCACTGTTAGTCTTTCTGTTACTGTAAGGGTGACCTAAGACAATCAATTTAATAAGAGAAAAGGTTTGTTTTGGCTCATGATTTCAGAGGTTCTGTTGATCCATTGACCCTGCTGCTTTGAGCCATGGAGGAAGCAGCAGCTCATAACAGGAATGAGTGATGGAGCACTTCGTGTTGGAGAAGCAAACATAAAAAGAGAGGAAGGGGCTGCAGATATCTTTCCAGGATAAGCCCCCAATGACTCAAAGCCCATCTACTAGGCCCCACCTCTTAAAGGTGCCCCCCAAGGGCACCAGGCTGGGACCAAGCCTTTAACATATGAATCTTTGGGGGACAGAGACATTCCAGATCCCAAATTTACAACCACTCATCAGCTCAAATTAGCAGAAGTAATTCTCCCCAGAGGGAAGCGATTTTGCTAAAAGGTCAGTTTGCTCTAAGGACTGGACTGTGAGATTGTAGAGATGAGGCATAAGGCCCTAGTACAGGTGGTTAGGGACTTTATTGCTCTGTTCCCAAAACTCTACTAGAAAGTTCTATGTGATCTGGGTCCACAGAAAACTGGAGCAGCGGCAGCAACAGAATCATTACCTCTTCTCCACTCGGTTATAAGTTCCTTGAGATTAGGAACCACATTTCATCCAAATCAGTCACCCCATGTCAGAGAAGTCTGTTGCTTAAACTATATGAAGCTTCCCCAGGGTTTCTCCACAGATTATATCAAACAGATGCTCTGACCATAGGGAGGAAATCTGTCTAGCAACTGGATCAAAAGACTTTTTAATTTATTTTTTGTTATTAAACTTTTTCCATAAATCATACATCATTTTTCTTTTTTTTTCCTGTTTGCAGTATCATACATGATCATCAAACTGCTGCTAGAATGTTCACACCTGTTACTGCAAATTCTAAACCCAGGGAGACTTCTAGATGGGAATTTACTTTGGGTCAAGGTCAGACTGTCTGGTACAAGGCTGAACCCACCTAGGGCAGGTCCAACCACACAGGAGCCTTTCCCCAGATCATTTTTCAATTAAATTTAGAGTCACTTCCCTTTCCATGCCCCCCACCACACCTGAGTCCCTCCACTCTACCATACATGTCTTGCATCTTTTTCTGAGTCTATCCAGAGGGTTTTTTTCCAGTTCTTTTGTTGTTGTTGTTGTTGTTCTCTCTAACTTTACTGCTTTAATATATATATATCTATATCTTATATATATATATATATAGTTATATAGTTATATAGTTATACATATACATAAATATATACATACATACATACCCATATCACCTAAATTGGAGGATTTTTTTTTTTTTTGCTAAAAGATATCATGTTTTCCTTAAGGAAGTGCTCAGAGGTTCCTCCTTGGCAAGCCCAAACAACCATCAATCCTGCCCTTGTGCTCCATACTGGGGTCTTTCCCTCCTGTGGTCCCCCAAATGAAGTCCATTAAGCATGCATCCTGTCTTGATCCCCCTGCACTGGCCTCCATGATACAGCCCGGGTAGTCCAACAATGGCAGTCTATACTCTGACGAGGCTGAAATCCCCTTGGCTGCTTAGTCCACAAGCTGTGTATCTCAGTAGTCCCCATCTGGCATTAAAGACATGAGACACAGCTTTTTTACCCTCCAATATGGCCTGAAGACTCAAATGACTTTTAGACCAACAATTGTCATGTGGTTATATGAAGCATATTTGGAGTCTATTCCTCTAGGTTTTCACTTAATGTGCATTTTAGGAGTCAGGTCTGCACGGGATTTACAGTATAAGTAACACATGTTTACTGGCTTGGCAGTTTATCAGATAAATGCATGCTTATTTTCAGATACCGGCCTGAAGACTGCTTCACTGTGGATCCTGAATTGGATCCCAAACGCTTTCGAATTAATGATATAATATTCCTCTTCCGTCCTCCCGACTGTGCAAGGTAAGTGAGAATTTTGTGATTGAGTGGTACTGTCTGAGACTTGGGTCATACCTATCAACTGATGAGTGGGTAATGAAAATGTGGTACATCTATACAATGGAGTTCTGTGCAGCGGTTAGGAAAGACAACATCATGAAATTTGTAGGTAAATGGATGGAGCTAGAAGCTGTTGTGCTAAGTGAAGTAACACAGATTCATAAAAACAAATTATGCATGATATCCCTCATTTGTGGATCCTGGCACCAAATCCTTACATGTAAGTCAAAGTGGGCAATTGGTCAGTAAAGATAAAAACCGCATTGACTGATATCGCTGTAGACATATCCTGAAGCATCTCTATGTTCCTTAGAACTAAGATTTATGAGGAAGAATAAATTTCTCTTTTTTTTTGGACTTTTTTTGAGGTAGAGTCTCCCTTGAGTCCCAGCTGGCCTGGAGTTTGCTCCGTAGACCAGTCTGGCCTTGAACTCACAGAGATAACTCCTGCCTCTGCCTCCCAAGTGCTAGGATTAAAGACATGCACCACCACGCCCGACTAAATTTCTTTTTTTTCAGAGTACATTAAAACATACATCAACTTGCTATGTAATTTAGGAATGTAAAGTTACATTTCTTTTTACCTGCATGCAAGTTTACAGTTAAATTGTGAATTTCTAAATGTGTTTTGGAATTAGCCTATAGTTTATTTTAGGACTTTGTAAATTTAGTATATGTAGGAAGTATTTAAAAAAAAAGCTAAGGGTAGAATCATGAACATCAGAGGCTGGGATAGAAGGGATGTGTGGATGAAACTGATCAACGAATACCAAGTTGCAGTTACATAGAGCATGATGCTTTGGAATTTGATTTTATAGTAGAATGAATATAGATGTAATGTTGCATGCATTTCAAAAGCCTCAAAGAAAGAACTATTTTAACCACAAAGAAATTATACATGTCTAATGCCATAGACATGTTCAGTGGATTAAAGCTTTAAACAATGTATTCATGCATGAACCATCATGTGACCCTTTTAATTTGTACAACTTTATATTTGTATATGTAAGCCAAAATGAATTTAAATTAAAAATTTAAATATATTCTTTTTAAAAAGGAAGATGAAATTGAAGCAGAGAAAGACAGTTTGAGTAGGCCGGAGAATTGTCAGCTTCCATTCCTGTTTCCTTCCTCTCCTTGTAGGAGACCCAGTGAGGATTCCATATGTTCTTCAACCCAGTATGATTCAAGCAAGGGTCCACAGAGTAGCAAGGTAAGCAAGAGCTAGGAGGGCATGTTCTTGTTAGAACCAGTGGCTCAAAAATAGCGATACTGAGCAGCCAAGCCCCTCCTTAACCCAAGCTAAAGCTGGAAAATTCTTATGTGTTCATATGAAACTTCTCTCTGTGTTTCCTGAAAATCAGTGACTGCATTGTCTTTCACATTTTTCAAGGCCTGTTCTGTGAACAATTAATACATGGTCATTAATAAATAAATAAAATTAGTAATAAAATAAATTATGCATGTTTTTATGCTCCTAAAACAATAAAGTGATTTTTCAAGTATCTCTTTTGCTAAGTGCTATCATATTTCACAGGGAGAAAAGATTGCATGTGGTGTAATTACATCACAACCCATAATGCTATGCAGTGGCTTTCTGACTGCATTTTCAGTTCTAATTTTACATATTTTTACACATTGTTTTTCTAATAAGGGTTTTATTTGAAGTCTAAATTTCACAGTAAAGGTTATTTTAAAAGAACTAGCATGATAGAAAGAACAAACTTATATGGTTGGATGAATAAGCCTGGCAGAATTGTACCCGAATCCGAGTCCTTTGTATATTGTCTAATTAGCCCTAGCAATGTCACTCAGAGTGCTTTACTTCAGTATTTTGTTGTTGCTGTGATACACACCATGACAAAAAGCAACTTGGGAAAGAAAGGATTTATTTGGCTCACAAATTCTAATCCATCATTGAGGGACACTAGGACAGGAACTCAAGGCAGAAACCCAAGGCAGGATCTGAAGCAGAGACCATGAAGGAATCTGCCTTATCAGCTTGCTTCCTCTGGCTGGCTCAGCTACCTTTCTTTTTAAAAATATTTTATTATTTTATGTGTATGAATGTATTGCCTGCATGCATGTAAGTGCACTCGTGCTGTGCACCACCAGGGGAGTATGGAAGGGGCGTCAGGTCCCCTGGAACTGGAGTTATGGAGGGTTGTTAGCCACCATGTGGGTGCTAGGACTTGAACCAGGGCTTCTGCAAGAAGAGCCAGTGCTCTTAACCACTGAGTCATTCTCCAGCCCCAGCTACTTTTCTTGCACAGCCCAGGTCCACTTGCCCAGGGGAAGAACCACCTACAGTGGGCTGCACCCTCCTACATCAATTAGCAATCAAGAAAATGCCTCACAGACGTGGCCAGTGGCCAGTCTGATCCGAGACTTCTTCAACTGAGGTTCCCCCTTCCTTGCTGACTCTCGGTTTTCATCAAGTTGCCAGCTGAAGCTAACTGGGACACAGAGTTTCTAGTTCCTCATCAGTAAGAATGGGGGAATAAAGACAAGTTGTGTGGTTGTCAGGAGAAACAGAGACAATAGACAAGAACTGGGCATGCACTGGGTGTCACTATCAATGCTATTCTTGAGCCACTAGGAAAATGGCCTGTGGTAGCTTTCCTATTTCTGAATAGGACAATCTCTGCAATACATTGTTTCAAATAAACAATTTTAAAACAACTTGGACATTACTGCTTAGGAATGTCAACTCAGCTGTCTACAGAAGCTGTTCATTGATAGGTCTCGGTTCCTTACAATGTCACTAAAATGTCATCTCTCTTCTTTTCCCCTTGTTCAGGGAAGCAAGCAAAGCGTACGTGATACTGAGGTCAAAGGTCAGTTCCCCCACTCTTTAGAATAAAGCAGTTATTTCTTTCTGTGATGCTGGGGATGACGTTTTCACCATGGGACCTAAAATAAGCCTTTAGATTTTTTTTCCAGTGATCCAGGATTCCATTTTCAAATGCTTTCTTTTTCCCTGTCCTGTGAGTTCTCTCAAGTTAAAATTAAGTCTGGAGTGGCTGGAGAGACGGCCCCCAGGTTAAGAGCACTGGCTGCTCTTGCAGAGGTCCTGGGTTTGGTTTCCAACACCCCCATGGTGGCTAAGTACTGTCTTAACTCCAGTTCCAGGGGGACCTGACGCCCTCTTCTGGTGTCCACAGTGTTTGCACACAGTTGGTAAAATACATGCAAGCAGGGCTGGAGAGAGTGCTCAGTGGTTAAAAAGCACTGGCTGCTCTTGCAGAGGACTCAGGTTCAATTCCCAGCACCCACATGGTGACTAACAACTGCGTCTAACTCCAGTTACAAGGGACTCTGACACCCTCTTCTGATCTCCTCAGGCATTGCAGGACACAAGTGCACTTACATACATGCAGGCAATACACTCATATGCAGAAAATTAAAATAATAATTAAAAAACACATGCAGGCAAAACACTCATGCACATAAAATAGAAATAAATAAAATTTTTAAAATAAATAAATAATGAATTCTGGAGAAAATCCAGAATTTGTTTTGCTATTTTTCTGCCTCTCTCTTCTTTTACATTCCATTAGAATTGATATAGCATTTCAATTGATATAGTATTTTCAGTTTCAAGTATTGCAAACCGCGTGGTAGCTCCTTAGTTTCTCTAACAGGTGACCAAGCAAACATGGCAGGAGAACAGCAGCCAATGGGCAGGAAGCAGCCCACGCCCGCCAGCCTGATTGAAGCACAGCCTCCCATCCTGGTCACGGCACACGAAGATGGCCATCTCCGCTTGTGGACACTGGAGGTGATGGAGCTTGGTGTCTCCTGGGACTTAAAAAGAATGGGATGATAGAGTGGACAGAAACAAACAGTAGCCTTCTTCCATACGGCAGGCAGGGTGAATATGTTCCAATCTTCTAGCCAAAGAAACGGGTTTGCAGCTTGCTCACCGACTGCGCTGCCCAACTTTACAGTGGAGCAGCTTTGCACTTCAAGCTACCAGATCATCAAACCCACTAACATTTCAAATCTTTGAAGCTGAGCTATACCATACTAATATTTTACTGGATATTTAAACAAAATGATATTGATAACATCATATAAAATGTATAAAGGGGTGGGACATGGCGTGTTTGGCAAAGTGCTTGCCATGACATAATGAGTTTCATCCCTCAAACCCATGTAAAGGTGGAAAGAATCAACTCCTAGAAGTTGTCATCTGACATAAGTACTACCCTACACACACATGCACACACACACACACACACACACACACACACAGAGAGAGAAAGAGAGAGAGAGAGACAGAGAGAGAGACAGAGAGAGAGACCTACCCACAATAACAATAGTAATGGTAATAATAAAATTTTGTTTTTATTTTTTTTTTTTGAGACAGGGTCTCCCTATAGCCCCAGCTGGCCTGGAACTCACTCTGTAGACCAGGCTGGCCTTGAAGTCACAGAGATCCACCTGCCTCTGCCTCCCGAGTGCTAACATTAAAGGCATGTGCCACCATACCCAGCTTAAAAACAGTTCTTAGCTGTATGTGGGTGCTGGGACTCGAACCCAGGTCCTCTGTAAGAGCAGTCAGTGCTCTTAACCACTGAACCATCTCTCCAGCCCAATAAAATTTTGTTTAAAAAAAAAATAAAGAATACAGAGGCAGGCATGGTGGTATACACGTTTAATCCCAGCACCCAGAAGACACAGGTAGGCAGAGTTCTGTGAGTTCAAGGCTAACTGTTTCTAGGAATTCCAAGCCTATCAGGGTTACATAGTAAGACCCTGTCTCAAAAAAACAAAGCACAAATTAGGAGGCATTCATACATAAGATGATGAAAGGGGTGTGAGTAGGTTGCCCATGAAATACTTGGAGACACAGGAGGTATCCACAGTGTAATTAGGCTTCTTCTTCAGGGAACCCCGGAAATGTCAACAGTGTCTTGTGACCCATACTAAGATCTGACAACATGGAGTAACAGTGCTGTCTGTCAGCTCAGTAACAGTCTGTCCATGCATCCTAGCTTACCAGGAAAACCCCAGGTTTGACAACAGTCGCCAAGATGATCTTGGTATTAGTGTGACGCCTTTTATCAGTGACAAATAAGAAACAGGAGTAGAAGAGGTGTTAATCAGGTCAAGTCGGGATATAAGAAGCAGATGCAGCCGGACGTGGTGGCGCATGCCTTTAATCCTAACACTTGGGAGGCAGAGGCAGGCGGATCTTTGTGAGTTCAAGGCCAGCCTGGTCTACAGAGTGAGTTCCAGGACAGCTGGGGCTACAGGGAGACCCTGTCTCAAAAAGACCAAAAAAAAAAAAAAAAGTTAAAAAAAAAGAAGCAGATGCAAATTCTGTTCTGTTATTCCCCGAGTGAGACAATACCTATGAAAATCTTTCCCAGGGCTAGCTCATACCAAACAGTGGGAAACAATCTGACTGAGTCTGAACCTTTTGAAATCCATTATTCTGCTCCAATAGTCAGAAATGTTTTTTTCTGATAACTAAATACTCCTGTTGAAAACCATAGATGTGCACTTCAACTTGAATGGAATGCTTGTGTTAGGAGAGACTGTGCAATTAGAAAATCCATCCAAGGAACTGCATAGAAACAGCCATGGAAAGAGATGATCAGTGATAACCTCCTGATGGTTATCTATATCTTGAGCATTTTACTTCAGAGAAATAAGTCCCCATGGATAGCTTCAACTTACATCTTTTACAGAACTGGAAATCCTGTTTTAATAGTAGCAGTAACAGTTGAGATGTCTTAGGTAGAGAGCAACTGAACTTTAATATTGCAATTTTATAGAGCTTATTATCATAGAAGAAGCCTTATTTGTCTGGTCCTTTGTTCAGGGGAAACTTCTGAAAGACCTACTGCCCTTCACGAAGCACTCAGCCATTTCCCTGACATCACTGTATACCGACTCCTGCAGCAGAATACTGCTGGCTGGGAATGTGGGTAAGTCCCTGTTCCTGCAGACTAAGCCACATCTCCACAATCTGCATGACCTAAAAATAGCTCCAAAAATACACAAGACCTTTACAGAGACAAATGAAAGTCTCTGAGAGGTATTCTCAAAGTGACACAGTTATAGAATGTCAGGAGAATCTCTCTCTCTCTCTCTCTCTCTCTCTCTCTCTCTCTCTCTGTATGTGTATATGTGTGCTGTTGTTGTTTGTCATTATTTGTTTCAAAGCTCTAAACTACGAGGCAGCATGCTGGGATAGGGTAGCCCAGCATTTCTGTTCATGGAATTCATCCTTCCTCCCATCCCCCCACCCTCCTGGCCTGCATTCCCAGTGCCACTTCTAGGTGTTCTTTTGCATGGATGACCTTTGAAAGAGCAACCCATGGATTGATCCTTCACTTCACATAAGCCTTTGTGGTTCTTCTAGACAGTCTCAGAACTCAGCTTGGACCCTAAAAGTCTGCTGGACTCTTAGAGAGATTGGACTCAGATGCGGACTGGTCCCTGGCATGTCCCGAAATGTCTGCTGCTGTCCAGTGGTTCCATATTCCTGCCCCAGGGCAGGAACCAAGTCTCTCTCCTTGGCAGTCTCACCTGCCCTCCATCCCAGTCATCTGGGGTAGGCACTTGGCCATGGAAGCACCTTTGCCATATGGGCACAGACTCTGGCTGCTGGCCCCATTCTGAATCAAGGGAGACCAAAGAGTGCACTAGATCTTTACCCCTGACTAGCTTGGAACTTGTGGTGATGCCCCTGCCTCCGCCTCCTGAGTACTAGAATTATAGGAGTACACTATGATGCCTGGCACCTACTCTTTACTTTAAACAATGCATTCTATTTCTTCTCCCTTTAAAGGGAACATAAGACTACACACAATCTTGCTTTAGTTTATGGGAAATAAGATAAATGTTTAATTTGTAATCTTGAGTTATGTTCCATTAATCTCTGGGATGAAAGAGAGGTGTGACCATATGTTAGAGAGGAAGGGATTATTCTCTGGGATAACTTATTTTTATATTTGGTAGACTTGATATAATTGACTTAATATTCCCACCAACTGACACAAAAACACAACTCTCACTTTAAAGAGAATAGAAATAGTTTATTTTGGAGCCAAATATGAGTGATCTTGTCCTAGGAACATGGATTGTAGTTACCCCAAATACCATGTTCTAATGTGGTAACCATTTCATGAAGTTTCATAACAGAACAAAGAAAATCACAAATCAAGGCATTTTCGAAGACATTGGTGAAAACCTTGGGTAGGTATATTACAGCAAGGCAGGGAACTCATTATAAGTTTCATGATATCTGATGGCAGTCTTAGATTTAGGGCTAGAGGAAGCTAGGTGTTGGTCAAGACATTCCAAAATGATTTACTCCATAGTCACAGGATGCTAGATCATATATAGAGTTGGGCAGTGCTGACTACTTAGGGGGCTGAAGATAGTTTAAGATAATTAGAGTCTTGGCCTCTCACATTCCAACTTTCCACATCACAGAAATTCGAATCAGCCAGTCAGCCACAGAATGTTTAAATAGGTGTGCTATATTTTCTGGGAACTTCAGTTCATGTAATATTGCTTTCTCATTTCAAAACTTATCTTACAAAATTCCACTCAAATCATTTTACACTGTCAACTATTTAAGTCTTCCAGACATTATTGAAACTATTTAGATTTACAACAGTATTATCAATATATCTGAAACATTTATTTATTTATTTTTTGGTCTTTTTGAGACAAGGTCTCCCTGTAGCCCCAACTGTCCTAGAACTAGCTCTGTAGACCAGGCTGGCCTTGAACTCACAAAGATCCACCTGCCTCTGCCACCCAAATGCTAGGACTAAAGGCGTGCGCCACCATGCCCAGCTGAAACATTTATTTAATGTAATCTCTATTTCTTCTCTTTTACCTGCTTTCATTTCCCACCACCAATCTTTTTATATTGTGATATGCTTATTTTTAGTTTCTTATTCCCATGTATCTCTCAGTCTCTGTGATTCCTGTAGCAGGATGCTGGGAAAATCTAAATTCAGGCAAATCGTGTTTATCTTTTATAGTGGCCTTCAGGGGCCGGCAGTGCTGCCCCCTGAGCTCCATCCCAGCCCTTGGGCAGAATGCCCTCATTGACGTTGCCTGCCATTGTGAAAGCCTTTTCCTTTTTCTTTTTAAAAAATCTGTTATGTTTTTGAAAGATTCATTCTTCAAGAATTTCATACAATGTATTTTGGTCATATCCCGACCCCCATCTCCTCCCCACCCTATTTATGCCCCCCTTCATGTCCTCTTTATTATTTTTTCTTTTTAAAAGGTCTATCAAAGCTAATCTGTGTTCCCAGATGCTCTTGGGTGTGGGTCACACCCCTAAAGGAAACCGACTGTCCCTCCCCCTGCATCTACCAACTGCCAGTAGATATTCATCTAGAATATCTGGGACTTTCTGCCCCTCTCCTTATCCATGATGGGCCCATATCTGGCCTGGGGTGGAGCAGGTCTTGTGCATTCTGTCACAAGTACTGAGTTCATATGTGCAACTGTCCTGTGGTGACCAGACCACACAGTTTCCTCTTATTCATCTACCACCTCAGGCAAGATTGTAAAAGCTTTTTCTAAATATATAGAATTAAACTATGAAACTATGCCTACAGTTCCCAGCATGCACTTTGCTACTGTCACTCCTCCCTTTACCTACCTCTTCCTAGAGGACTTTACTATCACAGAGCCCGCCACCTTTGAGACTTGTAACTTTTGCCTACGATTCAGAAAAATAGAGAAATGGACTTGAGATCCAGTCCAGCCTCCTCCACATTATAAGATATTATACCTAAAGCCATTTCTAGAGTTGGCCTTGGGCTTCCTTTTTGTATGTCTGAGTAGATATTAAAAAGTTTGGGGGGCTGGAGAGATGGCTGAGCAGTTAAGAGCGCCAACTGCTCTTGCAGAGGACCTGTGTTTGATTCCCAGCACCCATATGGCAGCTATGAACCATCTTTAAGCCAGGTGTGGTGGTGCACGCCTTTAATCCTAGCACCCAGGAGGCAGAGGCAGGTGGATCTCTGTGAGTTCAAGGCCAGCCTGGTCTACAGAGTGAGTTCCAGGCCAGCTGGGGCTATAGGGAGACCCTGTCTCAAAAAAGGATACCCAAGAAAAGTTTGTAAGTTTAAAGTGATGGTAGCACAGGTAACCCCAGCATGGGGAGGCTGAGGAATAACTGTGAGTTCAAGGCTTGCCAAAGCTATATAACAAGACATCGTCTCAAAATAAACAAACAAACAAACAAATAAATAAACAAATGCAGGTACTATCTGATTACTATTTTAAATCATTCAATCCTAGGCATCACTAGTTGGTGTCTTAAATTTTTTAAAACTATTTCAAGATTAGTCATAGGTTCACGGTAAATTAAACAGAAATGATTGTGTTCCCATGTATATCTTGCCCCTCTGCAAACACACATTGCCCATCCTGCTGTCAGCATCCTGCACCAGACAACCTACATTTGCATAAGGATTCATTCCTAATGTGGTTTTGGCAAAGGTATAATGTCCACCACTATAGAAACCACACATCCACCACTATAAAATCATACAGGGTTGTTTCACTGCCTCTCAAGTCCTCTGTGCATAAGCATTCTTCTCAACTTCCCTGGTAGTATAAAAATTATACATCTAATGGGTTTTGTTTTTGTGCAGAATAATATTCCATTGTCTGGATCTGCTTCCATTTATTTACCCATTCACCTACTGGAGCATCATGGCTGGTTCACCTTAACCATCTGTGTATAGATTGTTGTGTGCATATTAGATTTCAACTCCAACAGATAAATACTCAGAAGTGTCATTGCAGAATGCTTTGTTAAGAGTATGTTTAGTTTGGTAGTGGCCATCAAACTGTGTCTATGCCACTTGTATCCCCACTGCCATGAGTGTGCCCAGTGCTCCACACCCTTGCCAGCACCTGGCATTTTCAGTGCTCTGCACTTGGTGGTTAAAATAGTTGAATAGCATATCTCATTGTTGCTTTAATTTTCTTTTTTGGTCCTTTCAAGACAGTGTCTCCCTGTAGTCCCAGCCATCCTGGAACTCACTCTGTAGACCAGGCTGGCCTTGAACTCACAAAGATCCATCTGCCTCTGCCTCCCAAGTGCTAGGATTAAAGGCGTGCACCACCACACCCGGGTGTTGCTTTAATTTCCATGTCCTGGTGATATATGGATCATCTTTGCATGTGCTTATTTACCATTTATATATAATTTTTGGTTAGGCAGATGTTCACACCCTTTTCCTTTTCTTAATTTCCAGTAGTGAGATTTGAATCTAGGGCTTTCCTCGTTGTAAGGCAAAGTACCACTGAGTTTTATTTCCAATATTCTCCCATTTTTTCTGAACTTTGAACAGTGTTTTGCTAAGTTGGCAAGGCTGACCTTGAATTATAAGAGGCAGGCCTTGAACTTGCAGTCCTTCTGCCTCAGCCTCCTAGGTAACTATTACAGGCCCTTCTTTTCTTTATCATTTTAAAATTGAATTGTTCACTTTCCTTCTTAAGTATCCATTGTAGGATCTCTTTACTCCTGATAATTTTTCTTCTTCTGAAGTTTGCTCTGTGTGAAATAAATGTAACCTTCCTATTCTGTTTTCTAGTTGCCTGGCATGCACTCCTCTCCTCACCCCATTCTTTCTGGTGTCTTCTGCTTAAACTCAGGGCCGAACACAAGCTACACCAACATCTACCACTAAGATACATTCCCAGCTCCTGCCTTTAAAAACATATGTAATATTGCTGGGTGTGGTGGTGCCTGCCTTTTGTCCCAGCACTCGGGAGGCAGAGGCAGGCAGATTTCTGTGAGTTCAAGGTCAGCCTGGTCAACATAGTGAGTTCCAGGCCAGCTAGGGCTAAAGGGAGACCCTGTCTCAAAAAGACCAAAAACATAAGTAATGTTTTACTTAACTCTTTAGGAATTTCATAAATGTCTAGAATATATTTTGATCATATTCACCCCCACTGATCTCAGACCTACCCCTTTTATTGAGATAGGCAACCTTTCTAAATTCCCTTTTATTTTTGTAACCCATTGGGTCAAAGTTGTGCAGACCATATACACATAGGTGTAAAGCTGACCATGGGAGAATGGTCAACCTACCAGGGGCTACACCTTTAAAGAAAACTGACTCTCTCTCCTCTAAAAGCCATTAACTGTCAGTATCGTGTACACACACACACACACACACACACACACACACACACACACACAGAGGAATATTGACTGTCTTAATCTTATGCAGGTCTTGTGCAGCCAACCACAGATGCTGTGAATTCATGAATTCAGCAGTCCTATCTTTTCCAGAAGACAGTTTCACTCTAGACCTCCCCAATCTCTGGTTCATATTATCTTTCCGACCCCTTTCCATGATAATCTCTGATCCTTTGTGGAAGGGAGTATGATATAAATGTCCCATTTATGGTTGAGCACGCACAGACAAATTTATTCTTTGCACTTTGAAAAATTGTGAGTTTCTTAACACCTGTCCACTATACAAAGAAATTTCTCTGTCTGAGAGCTAACTAATCTATGGTAGAGAGATATAAATTTATAAATTTAGAGGACAGTTTGACATTATGTCCATTTAGCAAAGTAATAGTGATAGGTTCACTCCTGTGGCCTATGAACTTCCCAACTTTTTCCTGTGGAAATGGCCTTACATATAATCAGAAAGCAGTTGTTTACCCTGTAACATCTGTACCACTATTGCAGCAGTGGGGATATCCTGCTCTGCCAGCCATTATTGTAAGTCACAGAGTTTATAGCTGGGTAAGACTGATGATGAATCAGGATGGGCTTTTCTTCACCTAGATTTGGGAAGTTTTCATCTATGATTTTATTAAAAGCATTTCCTATGCCTTTGCATGAAATTTTTCTCCTTGTATGTCAATAATTCATAGGTTTTTGTCTTGCAAAGTCTTGAATGTTCCTTTTGTCCAATTTTTGTCACTGACCTTGTCTGAATGATCCAATTCTGATATTTTGTCTTCATACCCTAATATTCTTTCTCCCACATGATCCATTCAATTGGCAAGCTTTCCTCTGTATTTCATGTTTGATCTATTGTGTTTTCATTTCTATCATCATTTCACTTTGAGTTTTCTTCAGTATTTCTATATTTTTATTAAATTCTAATTTATTATTGTGATTTGACTTCCTTATTTCATTCAGCTATCCATCATCTCTTAGAAAATATTGGAGTCCTCTTTGAGTCATTTTTTTAAATTTTTATTTATTTTTGTATGTGTTTGAATGTATTGTCTGCATGCAGGTCTGTGCACCCGTGTCGTGCAATGCCACGGAGGTCAGAAGAGGGCGTCGGATTCCCCTGGAACTGGAGTTCTCCTGGAATTGGAGTTTCAGACAGCTCTTGGCCACCATGTGGGTGCTGGGGATCGAACCCGGGTCCTCTGCAAGAGCAGTTGGTGCTCCCAACCACTAGGCCATCTCTCCAGCCCCCTCTTTGAGTCATTTTTACCATATTTATAATCACTTTTGAATTCCATGTCTGGAATTTCATCTAAGTCGTTTTGATTGAGGTTCATTACTATAAGACATAATGTTTAAAGGAGACATGTGGTCCTGGATTTTCATTTTACTTGTGTTTTGCATTGGGATCTGCCCCTCTTGAGTTAGATCACTGGTTAAGATTGGTTGCTGTTGTTGTTGTTGTTGCTGCTGCTGTTTTAATTCAAATTACCTCTCTTCTTTCAGTGAATGTGTAAGCAGTGCTCAGGTGAGACCAGATTATAGTACAGGTGTGGTGATATTTTTGTCTGTGGTGATGTTTTCATCTGATATTCTAGGCACCAGGTTATATCTTCTATCCACCTTTGTGGGTGGAGTACTGTCTGCAGCAACCATCACTATCAGGTAGATAACCCACTCTAATAATAAGAATATCAGGTGACTATACAACATACACTTATTAAACACTAACAGACCCTGATAGCATGTGTATACTAATATGTTCATACAAGTGAAAAAGGAAAAGCAGAAGAGATAAGGAATCACGGTGACTGGTATTAAGTTGTTAGAAGGGAAAGAGAGGAAAGGCATACATAACTGTGGGAATAATTGAGACAAAAGAAAAAGATGTATTAGCTATATGGGGAGCCTGATAATGGTAGACAAAATGAGAGGGTAAAGCTATGTGCCCAGATATCATAAACCAGGTCATCCTCTGGGCTTTGGGAGATATAACAGCAAGAGGAATGGGTACAGGACAAGAGAAAAGAAAGAGTTTGAGTACATGAAACAGTGAAAGGTGTGAACAACAGTGGGCAGAGTTGGCGCATTACAAGGGCCTGCTGTCCTGGGGCTGGAGAGATGGCCTAGCGGTTAAGAGCGCCGACCGCTCTTNTCTGGCTCTATCTTGAATTCCTCTGTCTTGAACATGTACATCCTGTTATCAGAGTATCTTGAAAATTACAAATCACCAGGGCATGGTGGTGCATGCCTTGAATCCCAGCACTTGGTTTTTTTTTGTTTTTTGTCTTTTCGAGACAGGGTCTCCATGTAGCCCCAGCTGTCCTGGAACTCACGCTGTAGACCAGGCTGGCCTTGAACTCACAAAGATCTGCCTGCCTCTGCCTCCCGAGTGCTAGGATTAAAGGCGTGCGCCACCACGCCTGGCACGAATCCCAGCACTTGGGAGGCAGAGGTGGGCAGAACTCTGTGAGCTCGAGGTCAGTTTGTTCTACATAGGGGCACGTCAAGTCAGACAGGGTACACAGTTAGACCCTGATCACATTGACAACAAAGCCAAATGCCTTTTCCTGTAGTGTCAAGGCCTTACTTCTCTGACACCATCTCATGCGACTTCAACACTTTCTATGTGCTGGTCATATGAACCTTCTGTCAGGTCCTATCATGCTTTAGAGATACTGCAATTATTATTCCCTCTGTTCTTGCCCAGCAATGCTTTATGAATGGTTGCTTTCTGCTATTCAGGTCTCAACTTCAGTCAGCTTTTCTTTTTAAAATTTTTATTTTTTATTTTATTTATTTCGGTATGTGTATCAATGTACTGTCTGCATGCAGGTTTGTGCACCCGTGTCGTGCAATGCCGCGGAGGTCAGAAGAGGGTGTCGGATTCCCCAGGAACTGGAGTTCTCCTGGAATTGGAGTTTCAGACGGCTCTCTGCCGTCATGTGGGTGCTGGGGATCGAACCTGGGTCCTCTGTAAGAGCGGCCGGCGCCCTTAACTGCTAGGTCATCTCTCCAGCCCCTGGCTAACCTTTCTATGAAATCCCTACCGCACAGCTTTTGTAGAACTCCCGGCGGCCATCTTTTGACTGTTTACCTTGTCTAAAACTCAGCTGCGACAGCTGCTGCATGGGTGGCAGAGGAGGCCCAAATCCAGTCCAATAGTAGGGAAAGTTTGTTAGTAACAGTTTGTTAGTAGCGGTCTGATGGGATGTTAAGTAAGTCAATTTGGAGACTGGAGCAGTAGCTGCTTGGAGTGATAACTACTCATCTTCCTTTGTTTCCCACTCCTCCCAACAATATATTTAATGGATTCAGCTTGACTATTTGATATAAGTGAAAGTAATTAAGTTTTTTTTTTTATTGTATGTATGAATGTACTGTCTGCATGTAGGTCTGTGCACCTGTGTCATGCAATGCCGCGGAGGTCAGAAGAGGGTCTCGGATTCCCCTGGAACTGGAGTCAAAGACGGTTCTCAGCTGCCATGTGGGTCCTGGGGATCGAACCCGGGTCCTCTGCAAGAGCGGTCCATGCTCTTAACCTCTAGGCCATCTCTCCAGCCCCGAAAGTAATTAAGTTTTAAGAGGGTTTTGGACCACCTATGAGCTGGTATAGTGTTATTGGACAATTGTAAATATATATGATAAATACTGGAGAAACTGCCAAAATGTTAAAAAATCATGGTTGATGTACTGCAAAGGGAATAAAATATATCTATACAAGATAAAACCAAAAAGGCACAAAAAACTATAGAAGATAAAGATAAGATAAAAAGAATAAGTTAATAAATCAAAATTAGTAGCAAATGTAGTAGACATTAATCCATTTATAAAAGTAATCAGCTAAGGTGTAAAGTGATATAAATATATCAACTTAAAAGACAGAAACTTGCCAGGCATAGTGGCACACGACTTTAATCCTAGCACTTGGGAGGCAGAGGCAGGTGGATCTTTGTGAGTTCAAGGCCAGCCTAGTCTACAGAATGAGTTCCAGGACAGCCTGGGGCTACAGGGAGACCCTGTCTCAAAATGACCAAAGGAAAAAAAAAAAAAGAAACTTACAGAAAGGATTTTTTTTAAATAAACCCACTATTTGTTGTCTAAGAAACATTTTTTTACAGTGCTGAGCATCAAACTCAGGGCTTTGCATGCAGTAAGCAAGTATTTTACCATTGAAACACATTCCCCAGAGTTATAGTTTAAATATAGACACAGAAATTTACCAAACTAAGGATAGACAAAAACATACCACACTAAAATAATTTTTTGAGGTCTGAAAATATGTTATTTACCATTTAATACTTAAAGATACTTCTCATTCATTCAGTTTTGGATTTTCTGTGTTGTATATGTGCCAGACATTTTCAAACATTCATGTTATAACTCTATTTCTGACGTATCTTAGATATTTATGTTATTAATCCACACTGTGACATTTTGAAAGTGAGTAAGGTTTTAAGAACATAATTCAGGGAAACTCCAGCTCAGTATGAAATTTCTGATGTGTCTTAAGACATGATCTTAATGGAATACTAGAGAAACAGTTTACAATTGTACAAATTTGGCAAATCATGGGCTCATTCTGTAAAGAAGAACACAGAATCTATATGAAAAGGAAAGTTTTAAATGTGATAATCATTTAAATACTTAATAAACATTTAAATCTTAAGAAACTACATAGTCTACTGAAGAAACTTTTAGAAATATAAAATGGCAAAGTCTCACAAATTTTCATTTTTAATTCACTATGAGACAATTCTTAGGTATGAGAAACTAGAAATTTAAAGAGTAGACAAAAGTTTTACTTGTTTATCCAATCCTGTCAAATATCACAGAATCTAAAATTTAAATAAATCCTAATTCAAAAAAAAAATTTTTTTTTTTAGAAACCAGATGACAGCTGGGTGTGGTGGCGCTCGCCTGTAATCCCAGCACTTGGGAGAGGCGGGTGGATCTCTGAGTTCAAGGCTAGCCCGGCCTACATAGAGAGTTCCAGGACAGCTGGAACTATATGGAGACCCTGTCTCAAAAAGGAGAGATAGCCTAGCGGTTAAGAGCAGAGGACCCGGGTTCGATCCCCAGCACCCACATGGCGGCTAAGAACCGTCTGTAACTCCAATTCCAGGAGAACTCCAGTTCCAGGGGAATCCGAGACCCTCTTCTGACCTCCGCGGCATTGCACGACACGGGTGCACAGACCTGCATGCAGACAGTACATTCATACACATACAAAGATAAATATTAAAAAAAAATTATAAAAAAAAAAAGCAAAGGATCAGAGATCATCATGGAAAGTGTCGGAACGATAATAGGAACCAGAGATTGAGGAGGTCTAAAATGAAACTATCTTCTGGAAAAGACAGGAAGTCCCAGGGATCCTGCCACCTCTGCTTTCCGAGGGCTAGGGTTACATGGGCACATTGCCATGCCTGGCTTTTCCACAGGTACTAAAGCTTGAACTCAGGTCCCAGGCTGTGTGGCAAGAGCTTCACTGAGCCATCTCCTCAGCCCCTGTCTGGCCAAATCACTGAGCTCCAGGTTCACTGACAGACCCCTGTCTCAAAAATCAAAGTGTAGAGCAACTGAGGAAACCCTAGATGTCAACCACTGGCTCTCCCATGGGTACACATGTACACACATATATACATGAACCCTGCACACACACAAACATACATGTATACAACACAAACATGTACAAATATACACACAAAGAAACTATTTCTTCATTTTTTGGTCTTTTTGAGACAAGGTCTCCCTGTAGCCCCTGGAACTCACTATATAGACCAGGCTGGCCTTGAACTCACAGAGATCCATCTGACTCTGCCTCCCGAGTGCCAGGATTAAAGGTGTGCGGCACAATGCCCGGCATATTTCCTGTTTTGAAGGATAGTTTCTTGGGGTACAGAATTCTAGGTTGGTAGTTTTTATTCCTTCAATACTTTAAATGTTTTCTCTACTTATTTTCTTAAATAACATTGTTTTTTAAAACTTTCATATAATTCTTAAGGGTTTTCTTACCTAGCTTCTATCATAAGTTTCTCCTTAGTTTTGTTTGCCTTAAATTTAAAGCTAATATTATCTAGGAATGGTTATTGCTTTTTATATTTAATTTTGTAGCTGTCACTCAGATTGTAGAATGGCCATCAGTCTGACAGCTTGGAATTGATTTAGTGGCAGTATATTCATTTCTATCTTGAGCCACCCTGATCTCTAGAAGATTTTTTTTTTTTTGAGACAGGGTTTCCCTGTAGCCCCAGCTGTCTTGGAACTTACTCTCTAGATCAGGCTAGCCTTGGACTCACAAAGATCCGCCTACCTCTGCCTCCCAAATGCTAGGATTAAAGGCATGCACCACCATGCCCGGCTTCTAGATTTTGACTAGATAGATAAAACACCCTCATTAGAACTTTGTAAGCCAGAAACACAAAATAGCCATATTTTCCATTTTAATAATTAATTAATTAATTGATTGATTAATTGGCAGTACTGGGGCTCAAATCCTGGGTCACATGTATGGTAAGCAAGTGTTCTACCATTGAGCTACATGCCCAGACCAAAAACCATAACTTAGATGGAGGCATACATAGTGGTACACACCGTAATAGCAGCACTTGGGAGTCTGAGCTGTATAGCAAGATCCTATTCTCTCTCTCTCTCTCTCTCTCTCTCTCTCTCTCTCTCTCTCTCTCTCTCTCTCTCTGTGTGTGTATGTTGTGTAAAACAGATGAAATTTCCTTTACTTAAATTTGAGCTACGCTTTCATGAAGCCCAAGCTGACCCCAAACTTGCTATAAAGCCGGGGATGACCCTGAACACTGATCCTCCTGCCTCTACTTCATGAGTGCTGGGATTAAAGGCATGTACCACCATACATGATTTTATGTAGTGCTGAGGATCAAAACCAGGACTGTGTTCATGCTGGACAAGCACTGTACAAGCTATATCCCCAGCCCCCAAATTTCTTCTTATATGTCTGGTTTCTCAGATGTCTATATCTACTAACATAAATTCCTGAATCAAAATGACTTGGCATTCTTAGGAGTATTTACTTAAAGAATGTAACATCTAATTAAGGTTTCTAATGTTTAAATCTTTACAGAAGGACATGTTATCCTTTGCAGTATTAGTTCCTTCATGGATCCACCTCATGATGAAAAGGTATGAACTTCTAACATGTTTATTGAGCAAGTCCTTAAACTAGAGACTACAAAAGATGGAAATGGAAGCAACCCTTACTTTCTTGACACATGTACTATTGAAACTTAAGCTATGTGACAAATATTCATTTAAAGTAATGCCACTTTAAGACAGAGAAAGAAATCCTGGATGACTAAGCACTTTGGCACAGCTCTGAAGCAGTATAAAGTAAGAGAATGAATATTTTATCCTGGCTTTCTAAGACCAGCTAAAGGAAGCTAAGTCAGAAGTCTAAGAAATAAGGAGAATTTATTCTTTTCTTGGTATATTTTTATTGAATATTTGTGTATTTCATATGGAATGTATCAATCATCTCTATACTCCCCCATTGGCACCCTCCCATACCCTCCCTGCCCCTGAATTTAAGCATTGTCATTTGTATTAGGACCTACTGAGTCAAGTTAGTATTCCCAGATGTCCCTCAGTGCATTCATCCACAGAGGTCTGGTCCGCCCCTTTAAGATCAGCTCTCCCAGCAGTGATCAGCTGGCAATAGGTCTTCAGCTAAGATTGGGTTCTGCTGGCCTTTTCCACAGTTCTATGCTGGGTTTTTGTCTGCTTGAGTTTGCATGGCTCATGTACATGCTGACACCATATGAACAAGCTCCCAGTAGGCTGGAGGACTCTATTCTTTTTTCTTTGGGTCTTTTTCTGAGACAGGTCTCCCTAGAACTCCAGCTGGCCTGGAACTCACTATGTAGACCAGGCTGGCCTCGAACTCACAGAGATCCGCCTGTCTCTGCCTCCCAAGTGCTAGGATTAAAGGTGTGTACCACCACGCTTGACAGGACCCTATTCTTAACCCTTCCTAAAACCTCACAGAATAGGATATGCATAGGAGAAATGCAACCTCCTGGGACATTGGGCACACAAACATCCCTAGTAGATGATGCAGTAAAAGCATCATCTTCATGTGCCCATTGATGGGCAGAGAGAAACATACTCACAAAGGACATTACTGCAGAAAGAGCTCCCTGCTTAGCACTCCAGTCCACACAAGGTAGAAAGGCCTTCTCAGGCCCATTAGGGGTCCCAAACTCAAGGACAAATAAAGACAGCAACTTACCCTCATGATGCTTCTGAAAGAAAATGAGCTGTAGCCATTCAGTCTGCAAATTCTTTACAGTGTATACCTCCTCCCACAAACACCACACCAAGAACAGAACAGTCACTGCTTTCCCTAGATAAAATTTTCAAGTCATAAATGCCAATCATCCCCTTGACCTTCACCTCCCACTTCTGCTTCCCTCATTTCTTAGAGTCTTCACTGTGCTGCCACAGCTCTCACCTAATGTGGATTTTCCATTCCACCATCTATTACCATCCACTAAATAAAGTGCTAATCCTGAACTCCATGATAAATTACTGAAGACAAGCTCCTTCATCCCACAAGGGCATGTACACAGTAATGAATCTCTAAAATGAGGATTGTTTTGGTATCTCACTAAGCAGAATTGGAGTAGATATTTAATCCTCACTGTACCACCCCCTCATAAGTGTAGCTCTTTAATACAATATCATTTTAAGATTGTATTTTTTACTTATTCCAAGATCTATATCTTATTGTTGCTGTCTAGAAGTTCAAGCAGCTGCTTTCCTGGCGTGCTCACTCTCTGGAAATTATTCAGGTGATCTACGTGGAAGACAAGCAGCTGGTGCTTACTGCCTCCATAGATGGCTCTGTGAGGTAAACCAAGATGGTGCCATCCTGCAAGATGTTATGCTAATGTTGATGTATTTGGTTAAATGCTTTTTGGGGTTTGGACTAAGATCAAGTATAGTATCTTCTCAGTTTACTATCTTTTATGTTTTTTTATCTGAGAATAATATAGTAAATGAATTTTTAGAACAAGAAGGTAGAATTAGACCTTGTTCCATCCACTCCTTGCCAAAGCCCTGGTGTTGCAGTTCCCCTGCCTCTTTAAAGGGTACGCTCCCTCAAGGGAAATGAGGTACAATAGTCATCTATGTTAATAAGTATGGCAAGAGCCAAGCCTGGTGGTGCACGTCTTTAATCCCAGAAGAAGAAGCAGGTGGATCTCTGTAAGTTCAAAGCCAGCCTGGTCTACATAGTGAGTTCCAGGACAGCTGTGGCTACAGGGAAACTCTGTCTCAAAAAGACCAAAAAAAAAAAAAATAGCTATAGGAGAGAACATCTAGCCAGGTAGAGTGGTTTGTTTGCAATCCCAGACACTGGGAGAAAAGAAGCAAGAGGATTTCTTGGGCCCAGGAATTTGTAGCCAGTTTAGGAAACAGTGAAATCTTGTCAGAAAGAAAGAATAAAAGGGAAGGAGGAAGGGAAGGAGGGAGAAAAGGAAGGAAAGAAGGGAGGGAGGGGAGGAAGGGAGGGAGAAAGGAAGGAAGGGAGAAAGGAAGGAAGGGGGGAAGAAAGGGGGAAGGAGGGAAGGAAAGGGGGAAAGGAAAGAAGGAAAAGAAAAGACAGGAGAAAAGGGGAAGGGAGAAAAGGGAGGGAGAGGAAGAAAGAGAAAGAACAAAAGGAAGGAAGAAGAGAATGAAGAAAATAAAGAGAGGGAGAAAGAATGAGTGAAAGAGAAGAAGGATGAGAGGAGATGAGAAAAGGAAAAAGAGGAAGAAAGGAAGGAGGGAATGACAGGAGCAAGGGAGGCAGAGAGGAAAGAAGGAAAAAAGAGAAGGCAGTGGAAGAGGAAGGAGAAGGGAGATTCAACCAAATCACATCTCTTCTTACTGAGAGATGAGAATAAGCCAATTATTTCAATGTGGTTGGTCTTATAGTCTACTTACTTAGTTTTTTTACCTTTTTGAGGCAGGTAGCCCCCACTGGCCTCAAACTCACTATATAAACCACGCTGGCCTTGAACTCACAGAAATCTGCTGTCTCTGCCTCCCAGATGCTAGGATTAAAGACATGTGCTACATACCTAGCTTGCTTACTTAATTTTAAACTAATTAATTTTAATTAATGCTAAGCACATATACACAATACTAAGAATTCATGCACATGTACAAAGAGAAAGAAAGGAAATGTCATGACATTTCTAGAGACAAGCTACTGCCCAGTTTGAAATGTCTTAAAATCATGGTAGTGAACTATGCTTTTCTTTTTTTAAAGTCCAAATGCAGAGAGAGAGTTTATTGCAAATTGTCTGGTTAAATATCGATCATGACTCAAATCACAGGGCCAAATCCTAAACCTTTTCGTCACTACATCCCACCCCATGGGTGTGGCCAGGGAGGTCCCATTGGTTTAGAATGCTACCCATGTTAACTAAGTTTTCCCACATCTCACCCTTTTTAATTTTTTTTTAATTTTTCTGAGAGGCAGGGGAGCCCATGGGTGAGGCTAACAACGCAAAGCAACCTGAGTTTTGAATAGCCAGCTGCTCAAGCCTGTTTTGAGTGCTAGGCAGTGGGGGGCAGATCAGACCTGAAACTTTATTTTCACACTAAGGTCAATTAATATCCAAAAATCCCAACCATGAAGTAAGCTAATTGTCAAGCATAAGCAATGAATGTAACTAACATTCATGTAAAACCAATTAGCAAGTATCTATGTCCAAATTTCGAACAACCCGATTCCCATAGTCCAGTTGGAGAAGCTTGTATGCACAAGCATGTTGATCAAATAAGAGTCCAGTCTATATTGCTGTAGTTTCACGATTCTCCCCAGTCTCTCCACAGCCCTTACATTCTACCATGCCTCCTCTTCTGCAAGTTGTTCCCTAGGCTTTGGGAAAGGGGCACAAGTGGATGAGAAGCAAAACAGTATTTTCTCTGGAGATGTCATTTTGGACTCTAGTCTGTTCAGGTTGTTTCCCTTCATGGATTGACAGCTTATCCAGGGTACCTTTTTAATCCTACTAACAAAGCACAAGCAATTAAATGTACAGGCATTTAAAGAATACTAATTATTATGGCAAGCTAAGCTGTGAGCATAGACACAGATGTTTGGATGGTATGCTAATCCACAAACCGTGGCTTTTCTGTAAAAGATGACAAGTTCTTACTATGGCTTATATCATCTCCTAAAGGAGATGTCCTAGAGGACGTAAGCTTGTGGCATCAGCCATGAATTATTCCTCCAAGGAGAGAGCTAATAGCCAATTAGATTTGGTATATATATAGACACATGGCTGCCACTGTTGCACAGTATCTCCAGACAGTTGAGGTGTAGCTGATCCTGAAGGAGGAGTCTTGCTTGCCTCAAGGAGACCAATATTTTGCTTTATTGCTTTAGTGACCTTTGGTAATGCTCTCTGGCATTTCAGAGGCCAACTGTACATTAGCAAGTGACGTCTCAAAACATTTTTTCATGCTTACACCAGGTCTTCAACAACAGGGACTTACCGCCTTTCTCCTTCCATATATCCCACTTATAGGCAAAAGGCCTTAATCATTCTGGGGGCTTAAATCCCCTAGCCAACATCTCCTAGGCAGAATAATCCATTGCTGATATCAGAGCTCTCCTGTATTAATATATTTTGTTTAATTACACAGCTTATAAAGACTTTACTATTGTATTTGGCTCTAAATAGAGAATTATCCTTTCACAGTTCCTATGTCTATCAATCATTTAAAAAGCACTTGGGAGGCAGAGGCAGGCAGATCTTTGTGAGTTCAAGGCCAGCCTGGTCTACAGAGTGAGTTCCAGGACAGCTGGGGCTACAGGGAGACCCTGTCTCAAAAAGACCAAAAAAAGGGTAGTTATGCCTGTTTTATAAGGAATTACCACTATAACAGTTGGCTCTAATTTACAGTCAGGGAATGACTTCAGTACCATCATGTTTTTCTTTTTCCTATAAAGGGGAGAGGTATGAAGGTTTCTCAGGATCTGGAAGGTAAACTTCATTAGGGCACATTATAAACAGTTAATCCAAATAGAATTCAGAGAGATGCTCAGTGTCTGTGACTCAGGCGGTCTGAGGTTCCTCTTTCTTCAATGTTCAGATGGGTCAGCCTCTCTGCTGGCATTTCCCAGTCCATCCTGCACAGCCAAAAGTAGTACATTTTTAGGCATTTAGACTGGTGTTTTTATCTAAGTTAAGGTTTCCTCCTGCCCCGCGTAAGGGCACCATTTGTGGGTAGGCCACCGAGATTTGTGGTGGGGCCGCTGTGCTTCAGGTGGTCTTGGGAGATCTCCTGAACTGTGCTTTTTAAAAGAATGAAGTTAGGGGCTAGAGAACTGGCTCATTGGTTAAGAACACCGGCTGCGCTTGCAGAGGACCTAGGTTCAGTTCCCAACACCCACATGGCAGCCAACAACTGTCTTTAACTCCAGTTCCAGGGACCCAACTCCTCTTCTGGCTTCCATGGGAACTGCATGCACACAGTGCACTTACATATATGGATACAAACCACTTATACACATAAAATAAAAATAAATAGAATGAAGCTAGGTAAGATTAGGAGAGCTAGAGAGACTTTAAGTGTATTACAGATGTAAGACCCTTGGTTAAAATTCAACAGATTACTAGCTAACTGTGGGGGCTTATGGATAGAAGTGGGCTGGGACATAGTCATGCAAGATCTACTAGGCATTGCTAAGGATTTATGAATTTCCCCTGAAAGTAGTAACTAAAGATTTTAGATAAGGGAGTAACAGGACAAGGTGGTGTGTGAAGAAAGATGGTGTGCAAGGAGAGGATTGTAGAAGATGGTGTGTAAGGAGAGGACTGTAGAAGATGGTGTGTAAGGAAAGGATTGTAGAAGATGGTGTGTAAGGAAGGGATTACAGAAGATGGTGTGTATGGAAAAGATTGTAGAAGATAGTGTGTATGGAAAGGATTGTAGAAGATGATGTGTACAGAAAGGATTGTAGAAGATGGTGTGTAAGGAGAGGATGGTAGAAGATGGTGTATGAGAGGATTGTAGAAGATGGTGTGTAAGGATAGGATTGTAGAAGATGGTGTGTAAGGAGAGGATTGTAGAAGATGGTGTGTAAGGAAAGGATTACAGAAGATGGTGTGTATGGAAAAAATTGTAGAAAATGGTGTGTAAGGAAAGGATTGTAGAAGATGGTGTGTAAGGAGAGGATTGTAGAAGATGGCGTGTAAGGAGAGGATTGTAGAAGATGGTGTGTAAGGAGAGGATTGTAGAAGATGGTGTGTAAGGAGAGGATTGTAGAAGATGGTGTGTAAGGAGAGGATTGTAGAAGATGGTGTGTACGGAAAGGATTGTAGAAGATGATGTGTAAGGAGATCAAAACAGTGAGCTTCTGGCAACATTTTATACCTAAACCATAACACAGTGGAAAGATAACCCAGCTAGCCAGGCGTGGTGGCACATGCCTTTAATCTTTGCACTCAGGAGGCAGAGGCAGAGGCAGACGGATCTTTGTAAGTTCAAGGCCAGCCTGGTCTAAAGAGTGAGTTCCAGGAATAGCTGGGGCTACAGGGAGACCCTGTCTGAAAAAGACCAAGAAGAAGAAGGAGAAGGAGGAGAAAAGGAGAAGGAGAAGGAGAAGGAAGAAGGAGAAGGAGAAGGAGAAGGAGAAGGAAAAAGGAGAAGGAAGAAGGAGAAGAAGAAGAAGAAGAAGAAGAAGAAGAAGAAGAAGAAGAAGAAGAAGGAGGAGGAGGAGGAGGAGGAGGAGGAGGAGAAGGAGAAGGAGAAGGAGAAGGAGAAGGAG
>VZQC01007506.1:617227-709751 GCA_009823505.1 Rhizomys pruinosus
GAGGAGAGAGCCTGAGAGATGATTCAGCAGGCAAAGCACTTGCCTCCAAGCCTGGACCTGAGTTTGATCCTGGAAAATCATATGGTGGGTGGAAGAGGACCAACTTCAACAAGATGTCCTCTGACTTCCACATGTGTACCCATATACATACATATGCACAAATACGCATACATACACATGCATGCACACATACTAAGTAAATAAATAAACTTAATTTATTAAAGAGGAAGGGGAGCATGAATAGGATGAGTGTCTCGCCCTGTGATTCCCTGGGCAGAGAGTCCCCACCAGCAAGAAGGACTTCACCCGATATGACCACTCAGTCTTGAATGTCTCAGTCATCAAAACTGAATAAAACTTCATTGTTAATACATTATACAGTTTGTGGTATTCAGTTATAGAAAGAGAAAATTAACACATACTAATTCTGTTTATGAAGGTGGAAGTCTCGACACCTGAACACCTCCCATCTCAGGAACTAGGGCTCCCCATCTAAATGGGGGGGGCAGGGGACACAGGCATTCAGACTACTGCACTGTTCAAGCCAGTCAAACTTGGCCTGGAGAAATTCTTTTTATGATTCCTTTAAGTGGAAAGGAAGAAAGCTCCCTAGATGTTCAATTCTAAGAGCCTGGCTCTATTAATAGCGATCTCAAAACACTGCTGTCTACAGAACTCAGCCCTCTGCTTTTGCTAATATATGCTGCCATTTCTAAAGAAGTAAACAATTCTAACATTCTAAATCTTGTTTATGAAAAAGATTATGATTTTTCTTTTTTTTAACATTTTTAATTCTTTTTTATTAATTTTATTTATTTCTGTATGTGTACGAATGCACTGTCTGCATGCAAGTCTGTGCACCCGTGTCGTGCAATGCCGCGGAGGTCAGAAGAGGGTGTCAGATTCCCCTGGAACTGGAGTTCCCCTGGAATTGGAGTTTCAGACGGTTCTCAGCCGCCATGTGGGTGCTGGGGATCGAACCCGGGTCCTCTGCAAGAGCGGTCGGCGCTCCTAACCACTAGGCCATGATTTTTCAATAGGAAATAAACACGATTGAGTCTTAAGTCTGGGGCAGTAGGACAGGAGATCGTCGTGAAAATAAAACTTCGGGGAGGCGAAGGAAGGGAAGCCGTGGCGGCTGGAGGTCTGAGGGATGTGAGGTAGGAGGTGGGCTCAGCTACTTGAGACAGTGGCAGCAGAAGCAGGAAATGCTGTGGAACAAGAACAGAAGGTTGCTTCAGTGTGGGCCAAAAGCAGACTGATTCTGTGAACAGGGTTTTTTGGAGAGCAATCTCTTCCTTATTTTCCATTTTGGGTTATAAGGATTACAAGCAGAGGTTCAAATAGGCATGTCTCCAACAAGTTGTGAGTTAGAGTTCTGACTAGTACAAATGTTTGTATTAAGGGCTTGGGGGTCTAGCTCAATGACAGAATGCTTGCCTGGTATGCTTCAGATTCTGGATTCAAAAATAAAAGTTTACATAATGATTAGCTCTACAGCACTTAGGAGAGTCCTCGGTAGACCAGTGCAATCCACAGAGACAGCCTGTAGGCAGGCCTGCTTCCTGAAGCAGCCCAGTCACTTCCCCTCCCTCCCTTGGCTCCCTCAGACTCTGGCATTCCCGCACTGGTCATTACTGTGGATATTTTGGACAGCGAAGAACGTTTGAATTAACGCAGACAAGTGATTTCATTTTGCCTTGTGATGTTAATGAATATCCCATAGAGATAAAAGAAGAAAGCAAATTCACAGAGAAGAAGCAAAACTATGAATATCCTCTGGTATTTGACCCGGAAAGGTAAGACCATGGGGGTTCTGTTGGTTGTTGTTGTTGTTGTTTAGATGGATAGACAAGATTTAAACAATTGTGATACCATGACACTGTGATGGACATGGGGAATTCAAAATCAAACTTTTCAATGTTTCAGCCTCATGGAAGCGGGAAACATGTAAACAAAAAGTTGTAATTCAGTACAGTAGTCACTGAAACATCCAGTTCTTTTTTTTTTAATGTGTATGAGTGTATTGCCTGCATGTATGTAAGTGTACCTGTGTTGTGCAAAGCCCATGTAGGCCAGAAGAGGGCATCAGACCCCCTGGAACTGGAATTATGGATGGTCGGTAGCTACCGTGTAGGTGCTGGGAGTCAAACCTGGGTCCTCTGGAAGAGCAACCAATGCTCTTAACCACTGAGCCATCTCTCTAGCCCCAAACATCCAATTCTTAGTAACTGAAGGATAATTTAACCAAAGAAGATCAAAGCAGCAACTACCTCATCAAAGGCACCAAATAATGAGAACTGTGATATAACATAATCTTTTAAGTCTGGAGTCCAGGGTCAGGTGGGAAGACAAGATAGGAGATACAGAGATACAGCAGAAGTCTATAGAGAGCCAAGTGAGAGTGAAGTTCACATCTGCAATCCCAGGACTCCCAAGTCTAAGACCAGAAGACCTCAAGCTCAAGACTAACCCTAGGCTACACAGAAAAACTCTGTCTCAAAAACAAAACAAAACAAAAACACCAAACAAGAGCTAAAGAGATAGCTCTGTGGCTAAGAAACCTTGCTGCTTTTGCAGTGGACCATGGTTCAGTTCCCAGAACCCATATTGGGTGGCTAACAGCCACCTGTAACTCCAGCTCCAAGGTATCTGATTTAGATACTCTAAATCTCTAAACCTCTAAAGATACTCACATGCATGTGTGCATGCTCACAAGGAGACACTCACACAAAGAGAGAAATACATTTTTTTTATTTCTGTATGTGTATGAATATACTGTCTGCATGCAAGTTTGTGCACCCGTGTCGTGCAATGCCGTGGAGGTCAGAAGAGGGTGTCAGATTCCCCTGGAACTGGAGTTCTGGACAGTTCTCAGCCACCATGTGGGTGCTGGGGATCGAACTTGAGTCCTCTGCAAAAGCAGTCGGTGCTCTTAACTGCTAGGCCATCTCTCCAGCCCCAGAAATACATTTTTAAACCATATAGAAATGAAATATATAGAGTCCATGTCATCACAAAGCCTGTAAGCCAATGCAGGAAGTCGAAACTTTATAGAACTCACTGAAACATGCCTGACAGCAGAACAAGCAGGCCCAAATGAAAATCTAATGAGTGGTTTGAGACAGGGCTCCAGCTACATGCTTGTGGTACTTCTAGGTAAAGGTATTTAAGAAGCACCCACATAAATCTGTTTGGACATAGTAAAAGAGGTCAGAGCTATCAACACAGACTTTGAAGTCAGGTAGCATAGTAATATTTTCACTGTGGATAAAGAACCCGGGTCCCATGCCTTAAGTCAGAAAAGTAGAAAACCACAGAATAAGAAACAGCCCCCAGTGACCTCCCAGCATTGCACAACACGGGTGCACAGACTTGCATGCAGACAGTACATTCATACACATACAGAAATAAAATTAATAAAAAAAAAAATTAAAAAAAAAAAGAAACAGCCCCCAAAGAAAAGACTAAGGGAAAGTTACTTAGCAAAAATCTTGAAAAGCTAACAGAAAAATGCACACACACACACACACACACACACACGCGCGCGCGCGCGCACACACACACACAAAAAATAAGCAGCATAATGGAAATCAAAGGAGAAAAGAATTGAAAGAAAGCCAAGAAGGGCCCCTCTGGAGTGTGGGGACAAGGTCGTAAAGTAGAATCGCAAACAGTGAGTTGTCAGAGCAAGGTCCCGATTACTCTGGAAGGGTAATTTCAGTGGAGTAATAGGAGAAAAAACACAAGAAGATACAGGCTAATTGGTACAGAGTGCTTCTAGATTTTTAGGTGTACAAATTTATGTGGTACAGTATCATAATATGATATTTCTACAGTATATAATGATCAAACCAGGGTAATTAACTTCCTATTTTCTTAAATATTGTTTTACATTTTTATTAACGTGTAATAATTATAGTTGCTTGTGTGATATGGTGTGATATTTTGGCACATGTATACAGTATGTATTAATAAGTCAGGGTTATTAATGCTTCCATTTAGTTATCATTACTTTGTGCTTGGCACCTTCCAGGTTATTCCTTGGGGGACAGGGAGGAGAGGCAATCATCAATCAGAATATACAGTAGAAACCAGGCATAGTAGTGCCTGCCTATCATTCTAGAACTCAGGAGAGTGAGGCAGGGGTCACCAAAAGTTCAAGGCCAGACTTGACTATGTAACAAGTTTCAGACCAGCCAGGCATACATAGTGAGACTTTATTTCAAAAGAAAAAAGGAGGGATATATAATAGATATTATTAGAGGCTGAACAGGTGGGAACAGGGGATGGGAACAGGGATAGAAGAGGCTGGATAACAAACATCACAATACAATTCGTGTAGATTCTTTTTTAAAAAGCAAATAATCAGTGTTGCAGAACAGTTGATTTCATGGGTTTGTTTTTGTATGAGAGATTAAGGATGCTTAAAGGAATAGAGAAGGGATGGTTCTGCAAAGAGAACAGAATGGGAGGAAGAATATGTTTTATAAATTTCGTTCCTTGCTTTTTGACTAACCTTTGTCATAGTGGAAGACACTGGAACTCCTCTGAGCTCAGCTTTGAAAGGTAGATGTCCGGGGCTGGAGAGATGGTTCAGCGGTTAAGAGCACCAACTGCTCTTGCAGAGGACCCAGGTTCGATTCCCAGCACCCACATGGCGGCTAAGAACCGTCTTTAACTCCAGTTCCAGGGGAATCCAATGCCCTCTTCTGACCTCTGCAGCATTGCATCACACGGGTGCACCAACCTACATGCAGACAGTACACTCATACACATATAAAATAATAAATAAAATAAAATAAAATAAAATAAAAGGTAGATGTCTAAATGTCTAACTTTCAAGAAACAAGCCTTGCCTAGACTGGGAAAAATCCTGTAAATCAGAACTTAGAGAGCCAACAAAGATGATTCCCAAAGCAGAGGCCTCAGAGGGGATTGTCAAAGAGAAAGTCCTTTAGTGGAATCCTAAATCAGTCAAAACTGGAGACAACAGATGCCATAATCCAATGCAAGCGATGGTAGAAATGATGTGACTAAGAATTGAAGCTAATAATCAGAAACTACAGAAATACAGTTGACTTGGGAATAGTCAAGAAGGGCTCCAGCTGACTGCAAAGCCTTACTGGAGGGTTCAAGGCTTCCAGCAGTGCTGGCCAGTAAGGAGCAGGAGAGAGAAGGGTGACTAAAGTGTGCGAGGTGGGGGAGAGATGAGCCCATCAAGATGTGGCAAGGAGTACCTCATAGAGGCAATTAGCCCCATTACCAAGTCTGGTAACTGTCTGGACTTGAATGTCTGTTTCTCTTATATTAGTTATTCTTCTTGTGGCTGTTACCAAATACCTGACAAAAGCAACTTAGAGAGGGGTTATTTTATTTTAGTTCACAGTTCAAGGAGACAGTCCTCATGGCAGGAAAGTCAGAGCGGCAGGAGCTTGGAG
The DNA here is from genome assembly GCA_009823505.1 of Rhizomys pruinosus. Classification (NCBI taxonomy): domain Eukaryota; kingdom Metazoa; phylum Chordata; class Mammalia; order Rodentia; family Spalacidae; genus Rhizomys; species Rhizomys pruinosus. Next base: position 622,669 of record VZQC01007506.1, read on the forward strand.
TGGCTGGTCACATGGCACCCAAGTCTGGAAGCAGAGCACAATGAATGTCAGCTCGCTGTCTCCTTGTTCAGTCCAAGACCTCGGCCCATAGAATGATGTTGCTGACATTTGAAGGCGGTCTTCCCACCTCAATTAACCAAATCCAGATAATCCCTCCCAGACATCCCTAAAGGCTTGATTCTGGATCCTGTGAAGTTGGGAATCCATATTAACCATCACATATCTTAATTTAGATGATATATTCCAGTTTGTGAATATGTGTCTTCTTCACTCCCAAGTCCTTTGAGAACCAGGATCTGTTTTATGCCTCTCTATCCGTAGGTCTTCCTTCAATGCTAGTACCCAGTAGACACGCAAAACATATTTCTGTGAAAGGACTAATGGAGAATATTACAAGCACAAGTGACAAATGTAAATGGTAGACACAGAAGCGTGAAAGGGGCGGGACCTCTGGGATAGTTTAAATATATGATATATTCTTACACTGTGTTATTAAAAATAATTTTGTTAGGGGTGGAGAGATGGCTCAGTGGTTAATACCACCGTCTGCTCTTGCAGAGGACCCAGGTTCGATTCCCAGCACCCATATGGTGGCTAAGAACCATCTTTAAGCCGGCATGGTGGTACACACCTTTAATCCTAGCACTTGGGAGGCAGAGGCAGGTGGAGCTCTGTGAGTTCAAAGCCAGCCTGGTATACAGAATGAGTTCCAAGCCAGCTGGGGCTATAGGGAGACCTTGTCTCAAATAAATAAATAAATAAATAAATAAATAAATAAATAATTTTGTTGAGGCTGGAGATATGGCTCCATGAGTAAGAGCACTGGTTGCTCTTGCAAAGGACCCAGGTTTTGTTCCTAGCATCCACATGGCAGCTAACAACCATACAATTCCAGGGGATCAGACACCCTCTTCTGGCCTCTGTGGGCATTGCATTCACATTTAAATACCTTCAGGCAAAATACTCATACACATAAAATAAAAATAAAAAAATAATTTTGCTTCAATATAGCCATCTTGGCCTTATTCTGTGGGATGAATCTGTCATTACATTTATTTATTTATTTATTTATTTATTTATTTATTTATTTATTTATGAGGTATCATGGCGCACCTGTGAAGGTCAGAGGAGAGCCTGTCGGAGTCAGTTCTCTATATCTACCATGTGGGTGCTAGTGATTCAACTCAGGCCCCTGGGCTTGGCAGCAAGAATTTTCACCACTACACCATCTTGTCAGCCCTGCAATGGCTCCCTCTCAAGTCATATCATCAGGCCTTTTAAAAATGTTTTAGTGCTCAGTTATGACTTTCTAAATATATACGTAACTTTGAATTATAGAGGAAGCTTCCCAAAGTCATTCAAAAGTCAAGCATTGAATTATATAGGGCTTTTTTTTTTCCTTCAATGACAATTGATGAACATAATTACATGGAATGTTCAGGCAGAGTAGAAATTGCTCTAGTTTCCCTGGGGGAAATCTAGTGAACTAAATTGAATAAGAATTATGTAGAGAAGTGGCGTCAATGAGACTGGTGCCGTGAGAGGCAGGCAGTGGGGAGCAGAGGGGAGCAAAGAATGAAACGTACAGTTATATACTTGACATTTTTCTTGTATCTTTGTATACAGATGGAAAAAAATGAGCTCGATGTCTTTGCTTTTCAAACGTATACCTCCCAAGCCCTTTGAAATACAACATGATTTTAAGTTTTTCAAGTCTCTGTCTTCTCCTAAGGTAGTTAAAACAACAAAATTACTTTTGTGTGTGTATTTTTAATTCAAATATGTCCATTATTATAGCATATTGATTTTCTTTTATTGCTATTATAAATTTCCATTTTTGGCATAAACAATACAAATGATTTATCTTAGAATTTTATAGGTCAAAGAACCTGAAAAGAAATCTGAGTGTGGTGGTGCACGCCTATAACCCTAGCACTTGGGAGGTGGAGGAGGGAAGATCACGAGTTCAAGGCCAGCCTAAGATATCTAGCAACTTCAAACCCAGTCTGAGCTACATGAGGAGTTGTCTAAAAAAAATGTTAAAGACAGGCATGGTGGCACATGCCTTTAATCCCAGCACTCAGGAGGCAGAGGCAGGCAGATCTCTGTGAGTTCAAGGCCAGCCTGGTCTACAGAGTGAGTTCCAGGCCACCTGGGGCTACAGGGAGACCCTGTCTCAAAAAGAACAACAAAAAAGATTTCCTTTTAGTCGGGTGTGGTGGTGCACGCCTTTAATCCTAGCCTCAGGAGGCAGAGGCAGGCAGATCTCTGTGAGTTCAAGGCCAGCCTGGTCTACAGAGTGAGTTCCAGGCCAGCTGGGGCTACAGGGAGACCCTGTCTCAAAAACACCAAAAAAAAAAAAAAAAATGGTGAAGTGAAACTGAAGTAAACAAGAGCTGTGCTTCTTTCAGGAGCTGGGGGGAGGGGTGTCCCACATTCCTTAGTGCCTGCACCTCCCTTCATCATCAAACCCAGCAATGCTGCCTTTCTGAGCATCTGGTCACAGGCCCCTCTGATCTGGTGGGAGAGATTCTCCGCTTCTAATGATTTCTGAGGTTATACTGGGGCACCTAGATAAAGCAGAGAACCCTCAAAAATAAAGTCACCACACAGTGTTCAGAGGCTGAGGGTAGGGATATGGGGTGTCAATGCCCCTGGTGCTCAGTATTCTATGTTCATAGGCACAATTTTTTCCCTTGCTGCAGAATGAGAAAAGTGTACTGTTGTTTATTATGTTTCTTTTAACACTCTAGAGAATGGATGTCGTGTGAGGCTAAAGGTCTGCAATTAATTAATTAAATTTTATTTCTTTCAGCTCTTCCACAAAACACACACACCTGTCTAAATTTATGCCTAGCTCATGGTTAACTCTACAGTTCAGACTCACTGTTTTTCTGAGTGTTCTATCCCTAACATGCAGTTCACCTGGGATCTCCTTGCCACAGCCATGACCTCTCTCCATCTGTCCACACCCACCCTGTCTTATATGTAACAGACCAAAGATTAATATCCAGAATATGAAAACAAAACTAAAAGAAAAAATAGTCCAATAAAAATGGTTAAAAGCTTAGATATTTCACAAAAGAAAAAATATTTGCCAATAAGCACATGAAAAGGATACCCAACCTCTACAGTGCACAGATACATGCTCTAATACAATGGGATGCCACTTTAGACCTACGAGCATGGCAAAATAAAAGAGCACAATGATATAAGAAACACTAATCTGCCAGGTGTGGTGGCAAACACCTTTAATAGCAGCACTTGGGAGGCAGAGGTAGGAGGATCTCTGTGAGTTCAAGGCCAGCCTGGTCTACACAGAAAGTTCCAACCCTGCTGGGATTACAGGGAGACCCTGCCTCAAAAAATAAAAAAAAATAAAAAAAAAAAAGACTAATCTACCCATGCTAGTCATTTTATTAACTGGTAGAAAGTCATTGAAAAACAACGTGGCAATATCTAGCAAAGTTGAAAAGTCACGCCTGATTATATAAAGATGAACTCAGGAGATGGGTGTAAAAATGCTCAGGGCAGAGAGTAGCTTGGCATACATAGTGAGTTCCAGGCCAGCCTGGGCTATAGAGGGAGATCTTGTCTAAAACTTCAAGTGTGCATGCATGCACACACACACACACACACACACACACACACACACATGCACAAGAAATCAGGAGTTAGAAGTTAACAACTGAAATATTAAATAAATTTGAAGAACTCCTCAGATGGGCTCTAGAGAGCCCTTAAAAGACTTGAATACCCCAAATTTCTTCTCTTACCTGCCCAATCTTTTTGCTGTGGCTGTGTAATGAAAGAAGACAATTCCAAGCAAAAGTTGAGATGAGATTCATTTGGAATCTCTGGTTTCTTTNACCTGCCTCTGGCTCTTGAGTGCTAGGATTAAAGGCGTGTGCCACCACTCCTGGCCAGCCTGACTTCTTACATAGTGAGTTCTAGACCAGCCAGGACTATATAGTGAGACCTTATCTAAAATTTTTTTAAATTTTTGTATGTGTATGAATGTACTGTCTGCATGCAGGTTTGTGCACCTGTGTCGTGCAATGCCGCAGAGGTCAGAAGAGGGTGTCGGATTCCCCTGGAACTGGAGTTAAAGACGGTTTTCAACCGCCGTGTGGGTACTGGGGATCGAACCCGGATCCTCTGCAAGAGCAGTTGGCGCTCTTAACCGCTAGGCCATCTCTCCTGCACCGGAATCTCTGATTTCTTAATCAGTGATCTTGGCTTGCCTTTCCCACCCTCAATTATCTAATATTAAACTAGTCACTTTTCTGCTAATTTCCTTTAGACATTAATATTACCAGTAATAGTAATATTGTGACAGGAAAGCTGGCATTTGAGTAGCGCATTTCCCCAATCTTATTATAATAAGATCCCATTTGATTCTCCTGTCAACAGAGAAAGAGCTTGCCTAAGATTCTTGCATTAGTGGGTCAGGTTTGGCCCAGGCATTTTGTCACTGATGAATGAAAGGTGTCTTTTTCTGTAAATCTTCCTTGCTTTCCTTTGCAGATTCGCAGATATGCTTTGGAAGGTTTCATGACGGAAAACAGAGAGGCGGGGATTGTTTTCGGTTTTCTGCCCATACACAGGGTAAGTCAGAGGTTTCTAAGATGACAGTAATAACAGGACTTCATGGTTTCTGACTCCGTTGCACGTGATAGTGACTTTGAGCTTTTTTCACTAGTGGTTCTTTGCTACAGGATAAAATTCAAATACCTTAGCCCGGCATACAAACCTTCGGTTGATATGGCCTCTGCCAGACTGTTTGGCTTCATTTTCCACACATTCTCTCCATGCTTTTTCTATATTCCACCCTGTCGAATGGCACAGCTTGAGCATCGCTGGTCAGCCAGCACATGCATCACCACGCCTGTGCCCAGGTCATTTACCCCCTATTCCTTTTCAAAGCTCTTCTCCAAGTCTCCACCCCAGGTAACCAATGTTAAATAACTAATTAATGAAACCAAGAAATAATAAAATTCAACTTGATATGAAACATAGATCTAAACATTAATTATCTTTTCTAAGGAACATGGTCATTGTAATAGATAAACAGTGATGATTCTGTCAAGAAGTAACAGTAAGGAGCTGGGGAAATAGCTCAGTAGATAAAGTGCTTCTCAGGTCCCCATGAGGGCCTGAGTCTGGATCCACAGCACCCACGAGTGCTGGTGTGCATCTGTAATCTCTGTGCTGGGCAGGCAGAAACAGAAGGGTCCCTGGAGCTCCCTGCCCTGCCATTCAAAATTCAGTGAAAGCTGGAGCGGTAGCTCCGTGGTTAAGAGCAGAGCACCCAGCTTTGGTTCTCAGCACCCATACGGTGGCTGACAACCACCTGTAACTCCAGTTCCAGGGGGTCTGACGTCTTCTCTAGTTTCTGGGAACTATATGCATGTGGTGCACTTCCATACATAGAGGCAAAATACTCGTAAAGTAAAAATAAATTTTACAAAAAGAATCAGTGAGTTCCAGCTTCAGTGAGAGACCTTGTCTCATAAAACAGCATAGAGAGCTGGGGAGATGGCTCAGTGTTTAGCAGGATGAAGACCAGAGTTTAGATCCCCAAACTCACATAAAAGCTGCCCAGGCATGGCTGAAATTCCAGCGCTTGAGAGAGAGACACAGAGGCTTCCCAGTGTAAGGTTGGTAGTTAGCCACACCAGAACTGGCAAACTCCAGACTCTGTGTCACTAAATGAAGTAGAAGAGGATCAAGGAAGACAACTATACATCAACCTTTGACCTTCACAAGCATGACCACACATGTGGACCTGCACATACATGCGCCCATACATGCATACCACACAGATACATTCACATGTAAAAATGGTGTCTTTTGAAGAATATAAGCAACTTACAAACAAATCTTTAAAAAATAATGGTAATAAATAAAGGTGGAGAAATGACCAAGGAAGATACCAGATATCAACTGCTGGTCGACACACAGTCATGTGCATACACACACAAAAGAATTAACAGGAGTGTAGCACACAGCTGTCATCCGAGCACTAGGAAGGCAAAGGCAAGAAGATCTGGAGTTCAAGACCAGCCTAGGATCTAGAAGCCTGCCTCAGAAAGCAAAACAAGCCAGGTGTGGTGCCACACGCCTTTAATCTTAGCACTTGGGAGGCAGAGGCAGGCGGATCTTTGTGAGTTCAAGACCAGCCTGGTCTACAGAGTGAGTTCCAGGACAGCTGGGACTACAGGGAGACCCTGTCTCAAAAAGACCAAAAAAAAAAAAAAATTGGATAGGATTAAGAATTATATAATTTTCTGGTTATGAGAGCGTGGCTGTAATTCCCAGGACTCGGGAAGCAGGGGCAGGGGGAACGCCAAAAAATTTTCAGTCGCAGCATGGTTTATATAGGTAGTTCTGGGGCCTCCCAATTAGATGTGAGATCCAGTTTAAAAGCTCTCCGTTGGAGGATAGATCCCAACTGGTTAGATCAATGCCATATAAACCTGAACCAACCTGAGCTTGATCCTTTGATCCCACCATGAGAGATCCCACAGAGATCTCTTAGGTCCAACCTCCATCTCCCAGGGTCATTTAAGCTCTGGCACTAAAAGTTATGTGACCACTCCTCTTTCTCACGGACACAAGATGGGAGGCTTGGCTCTTTTCGTGGCCTGCCATGTCCCAGCCAAGGGAGCTTCCCATGCTACAAGGTGTCGTTCTTTTCTATAACTGTTCTCTTTTTCTTTTTTGACATTTATATACTTTTTAAAAAATAACATTTTTTTCTTTTTCTTTTCAATGTCCATTTGTTCTAGATATTAGAGTTATAAGAAAGAACAAATCAGACAAGTTTCCTCCTGCCTTGTAGAGTTTATCTCCGAGTGAAATCAAGAGAAGGGAAGTAGTTTTTTCCAATGAGGAAAAAAAAAACCCCAGAGGTAGGAAAATGAATGTTCCCTCAATGAACAGACTGTCAGACAGTGATGAGGTCATAGAAAATCAAGCAATCTTCAATGTTGTTCCATTGGGTCATTTGTGCGGTTTTTTTTTTTTTGTCAATACCAGGCTGTCTTTATGACTATAGTCATAAAGACAGCTTGGTATTGGAACAAAAACAGACCCGTAAGTCAATGGAAAAAATTGAAGATTCAAATTTGAGTTCATACAATTTCAGGCACTTTGTATTTGACAAAGGGGGCAAAAAAGACTCAATAGAGGAAAAGAGCATCGGCTGCATCAGCAAGGGTGGTGACAAAAGGGGAGCACCATTTGGTAGAAGAACAAATAACCCCTACCTCGCACCCGGTACAAAAATCAACACCAAGCAGATCAAAGATCTCATGGGAAGCCTAAAGCCCGGAGTGATAAAAGAAAAGTTGGCAACAAACCTACAAGACATAGGAGAAGAAAAGACTTTCTAAACCAAAAAACAGCTGCACAGGAAGGAGGGTCAACATTACAAGGGGACCGCAGAAAACTCAAACGCGGTACAACGAAAGAAACCATCAGGGTGGTGAAAGAAAACCCACAGAGTGGAGGAAAACTTCACTGCAGATACATCTGAAAAAGCGTTTTTTTTCCAGAGATATAAACTACCAAAAAACAAGAAAACAAAAAGACCGCTAGCAAAGGTAGATGACAAAGCTGAACAGAGACTCGCAACATGAGAAGTAAGAGGTGGCTGAAAACACCTTAAAAATGTTCAACATCATAAGTACATGAAAGGAAATGAAAATAAAACCAACGTTAGATATCATCTACTCGTAAGCTAGTCTAGGACAAGAAAACAAATGATAACACGATGCGGAGGAGGTTGTGGGGAAAGGGGAACACTCCCACTGCTGTGGGGAATGTAAACTACGTACAAGCCACTATGAAAGCAAATGTGAGAACCCTTGGAAATGAAGACGAAGCTTCCACCCCACCATAGCATAACATCTCCTGGGATATACCCCAAGACTCATCCGAACTAGCAGAGATATATGTACAACCATGTGACTACAGTGTCGCTTCACATAGCGAAAGCTGGAAACAACCCCATCCTCCTCAAACAGAGGAGTGGAGGACAAAAAATGTGTATATTACACATGTAGTACTTAATCATGGTAAAGAAGGTGTGCCATATACTGTGCAGGGAAGGAGAGGGAGCGCAAAGACCATATGCGGGTGAGGTGACATTAATCCCCGAAAAGACAAATGGAGAATGGGTTTCCCTCATTTGTGGAGGCTAACATCAAATCCCCAGCCGAAGGCAAGCTGAACGCAGTAATGGGTTTTTATATTTTGGTTTTTCTGTAAGCAACTATGTTGTGAATCCCTCAGTGGGCTCTTAGAATCCACCCACAATTATTTTCAGACTCTGGTAATTACTGTATATGGGGGAGAGGATGTATCCATATTTTAATAATAATGAAATTATGGAGGAAAATTTGAATTCCTGAACATAAAAAACAGACTGAGAGAAAAATACAGGAAAGTTATGGAACAAACAACAGGATCTGGGATGGACAGGGGTGGTGTGGGGGGAAGGGGAAAGGGAATCCTAACACAAAAGATGAAAAATGAATGTATGAAATCCATAAAACATCAATAAAAATAGAGTATTAAAAAAACAGAAAAAAATAACTATAAAAAAAGAAAAGCAGCAGAGGGGGACTGTCTTTGTGCTGTGAGGACTGAGCAAAAGCCCACAGCAGCTCATGTGCCTCTGAATTATACTGGATCATATTTAAACATGCAGGCTGAAGTCAAGCTTCTGAGTTTAAATCCCTGATCTCTCAATGCTTTCTTTGGGATCTTTTGGTAAATTACTGGTTCCATTTTCATAACTGTAAAATGGTGGTGATTATTTTAATACCTCTAAGGATTGTTGCAGAGAGCTGTAGTGAGGGCCTGGGACGTGTACAGCCCTGGACTTGGTACGTTAGTTTGAAAGATAAATTAAACCAGGGTCGTTTTTCTAAGTTTCGTTCAATTGCAGTGAAAAAAACACGCTGACGGACAACCAACTGCGGGAGGAAAGGGTTTATTCAGCTCACATCTCTGGGTCACAGGTCATCACAAGGGAGCCAATTAGGAAACTCAGAGCAGGAAACCTGGAGGAGCAGAGCTGAAGCACGGAGGCCTTGGAGAATCTACCACACGACCCCCCATGGCTTGCCTCCCCTGGCCCAGGCCAATCCTGCTTTCGATACCATATCCACAACATCGGCTCAGGGTGGCACCACCATATGGGCTGGGCCCTCCCACATCAACTCAATAATCACAAGACAAGTCTCCACAGATGTGCCCGCAGGCCAGTCCGATGGAGCCAATTCCCCACTGAGTCTCCCTCACCCAGGTGTGTCAAGTTGACACTAAAGCTATCATCCAGCACAATCATTAACATATTTAGTTAGTTATAATTTGTTCTGTTTTGAATTTCTCTGTGTATATCGCATGTGGTACGTTTGTGTCAGTTACAAGTCAAGGTTCAATATCGATGCTTCCCCAAGTCTAGTATTTTTTCACATTTTCTATGGTGCGTGTTTTGTCTATGGAAGGTTTGTGGTGTGTGTGGGTGTGTGTTGTGTGTGTGTGTGTACAGTTGGGTGGAGTGTTAGGCGTACATCTGTGTGCTGGGAGAGCACGAAGTTATTTCCAGGAATCATGGTCTAAGTCTTGTCTCTGCTAGGACGGAGGCCGAGTCTCTGATCACACCTATAGCTTGAGGCAGGCCGGAGTTTCCTCGCCACGTGCTCGGAGGGATCCCCTGCGCTTCTGTCCTGGCAATTTTTCAGCAGACCGTCGACATCTCCTGCATGTTAACGAGAGTTTCTCTCGGGGAATCGAAACTCCCTTCGGAAGGCTTGTGAGGCAAAGACTTTACTACTTAACGTTCTCTCAGCACCCCCCACCTGTTTTTCAAGATAGATTTCCTCTCACTGAACTTGGCTCGCCAAGCGTGTCTCAACCAGCTGGTCAATGTCTTTGGGACGTCCTGTCCTCATATCCCCCAGACGAGATTACAGGGCACAAGGCTGGACCGACTTTTACATGGGTTGGTGGGAGTTCCAATTCAGGACCTTCAGGCTTGTAAGCACTTTACTGACTCAGTCCTTGCCCCAGCCTCCTAAGTTATCATTTTCCACTTAAAATAAAAATTGTAAGAATTTGTTATTAAGTATCTTTTAGAAAAACAAGGGGGGTATCATACATACCATCCTTCACGGAATCATTTTTCTGTGACTGAATGTGTTTCTATAATTTTGAAATGTGATCATTTGAACTTCATCAAGCTCACATTATTATACTCTTTTCCCATGCTTAAACTTTTCTGAAAAGGAATTACACACCTATACTCTGCTCACTGTTTTCTGTTTCCCATAACGGGTAGTATTTAATCATTTAATTGTGTTAATTCTGTTTTTTATTAATTTTTTTAATTAGTTCCTGTATTTGTATGAATGTACTGCTCCATGCAGGTCTTGTGCACCTGTGAAGTGCAATGCCGCGAGAGTCAAAGAGGGTCGTCGATTGCCCCTGGAGCTGGAGTTTCTCTTCCGAATTGGAGTTTCAGGCTCTCGGCCGCCATGTGGGGGGCTGGGGACGAACCCGGGTCCGCTGTAGAGCAGTGTTGGTGCTCTTAACTGCTAGGCCATCCTCTCCAGCCCGAGTTNAAAAGAAGAAAGCAAAACAAACAAATCAAACAGACGCGACCATGGGCAGGGTGGGGTGGGGGAACAATGGAATGGACAACGGAGGTGTGCTTGCAGCGGATGGATGGCTTCCCACGTGGCACCGCCACCTAAGTTCACATTTGGAGGTAACCACTTTTTTTTTCCCACCCCCCAGAGGTAACCACTTTAAAGCATGCCTGACTTATTCTATGATTTGCAGGTACTGAGTCCCACAAACTTAAGATTCCTTCCACTCATTGGTTCCGAGGCACAAAAGGACTCATTAGATGTGGTTATTGGAAAGAAGAAGGGTGGGCACGTTCAACAAGAGAAAGTAAGTCCCATTCCTTCCGCAGTGGACGCTGGTTCTGTGATTATCCCCCGCTGGCTCTCTGCTCTCTCTCCCATCACAAAACTTAACGAGCCCAAAACTAGCGTGTTTTCATCATTGTTTTGATGGATAGTCCGAAATTGTGTGGTGTCTATGGCTGGTGTGGGTGTGCATGTGTGCATGTGTGTTCAGCTCCTGAGATGAAGATCGGTGTGTATTTGTTGGGTAGAGAGGGAGAAAAATCAAATAGAACCTACAGGTATGAGTGGATGGATCTTTCCTGCTGCTTCAGGAGAGAAATTCTGTGAGTGGCTTTAAAAAACAAGTGATGCTGGGCAAATGGGGGTGGCACTGCAACTTTTATTAATCCCAGACACTTGGGAGGCAGAAAGAGCAGGCAGATCTCTGTTGTTTTCAAGGCCAGCCTTGTACACAGAGCAAGCTCCAGCAGCTGGGACTAAAAGGAGACCCCTGTTTCAAAAAAAAAAAACAAAAAAAAAAAAAGAAAGAAAAGCCGGTGACGGGCACGCCTTGAACCTAGCACTTTGGAGGCAAGGCAGGCGGAGTCTTTGTGAGTTCAAGGATTCAGCCGCTGGTCTAAAGAGCGATTCAGGACAGCTGTGGAGGCTTACACAATGACACCTGTCGCTAAAAAGACCAAAAAAAAAAAAAAAGACAAATAATGATCTGAGGGTAGTAGAACCATCTTGTTTCTTAATCTTACAGTGCCTAGGTAGGGGGCATGTTGTAAGTGAGCTTCAGTCTTACCAGCAGGAATTTTTCCCATGTATTACCAAGAAATAACATATGATGCTTTTTATTGCAAAGTGCTTTTACAAAGGACTAAAGGAAGACCCTGTTTCAAAAAGAGACCCGGGAAAGGTGGTGGTGCACACCTTAATCCTAGCACTGGAAGGCAAGGCATGGTGGATCTTTGTGATTTCCAATGCCAGCCTGGTCTCAGAGCAAGTTCCAGGACAGCTGGGGGCTAGCAATTGGAAAGCAGAGTGCAGGTGGATCTTGTGTGAGTTCACAGGCCAGCCTGGTCTGACAGAGCAATTCCAGAACAGCGGGGCTAAAGGGAGACACCTGTGTTCGAAAAGACAAAAAAAAAAAAAAAAAAAAAAAGCCAGGGGTGGGGGGAAAAATCTTTTTAATTTTCCACAATTAAGGTTAAAAGAAAATGTTAGTCCATCTTGATCAGGGCCAGGGATGCAAAAGATCACATGCTAATTAAATTATAGGTTGAGGTCTTTCACTCCAAATTTCATTCTCACTGTAGGAAACTATGGTGTCCTATACAGCTCAAACACTATTCTAATAGTACTAGAAGTTTATATAGGCCTGACTTAACTGTAACCCATAATTTACTCATCAAAATAGTTCAAATATTAAGAAAAAGGTCTAGCACAGGGTAATTCTTATAAGCTCCCTTTCCATGAAGTCAGGTAGTAAAGAAAGAGTATGGTTTTTATTACCTACAGCTAACCCAGTAACCAATTACAGACACAGTGACAACAACAACCAGCTTTCAAAGTTATTTTACAACTTAATATCCCCAGCACTCTGTAAGCAGAGGCATAGAGCTTGTGAGTTTGAGGTTAGCTTGGTCTACTACATGAGCATTTTAGGACTGGCAGGCTACATGGATAGAATAGTCCTCAAAAAACAACAAACAGGCCAGGATGGTGGCACCGCCTTTAATCTAGCACGTGGGAGACAGAGGCAGGCAGATCTTTGTTGAGTTCAAGGCCAGCCGGGTCTACAGAGTGAGTTCACGGGACAGCGGGCGTAAAGGGAGAGACCCTTTTCGAGAAAAGACCAAAAAAAAAAAAAAAAAAAAAAAAACAAGCCACAGTTAAAAAACTAAAAATTAGTCCTAGGTAATCTGCATAATAAATAATCCACACTAAAATCAGAAGTTGATCTTACTATAATGAATTTTATCAGAAATTATAAAGAATAATTATTTGCCCAATCACAAAGGAATTTTTAATGTATCTCCTCTCTTTTAGGTCATTAGTCACGTAAAATAGACATTAGCTTACATAAAGGAGCCACCAAACAAACTGAAAATCTTCATTTTGTTTAATGAAGAAAATAGTTAAACATGATTGGGCTAGAGAGATTGGGCTCAGCGGTTAATAGCAATGAACTGTTTCTGGCAGAGGGACTCAGCTTCAATTTCCAACACACCAAAATGATGGCTAAATCACCTCTAACTACGTAGTTCCAGGGGATTCTGCACCCTCTTCTGAACTCTCCGAAGGCTCTTCGCACAACACATGTGCATTTAAACAAACACAACATGGGCAGGTCACACAGTACCATACAAAAAAAAATAAACAAATAAATAATAAAAACGACTTATAGATAATAGCAATCTAGAAACATAGAATAGATTGAGCTATTGCCATGTTGAGTGGGCTCTTTAGGGATTTTACTTTAGGAACCCAAACACCTGACAGATGTGGGGAGATAGCTGAACAATAAGTGAACATCAAATACCAATTTGATTGATATCAATCACCACAAAAAGAAGGTGGCCGTAAAAAATGTAATCGTGGCTGGCTAGTGTCACACACCGTAATCCCAGTCACTTGGGAAGCATAGTCCAGTATTCTCTGTGAGTTCAAGGCCAGCCTGTTCTACATAGTGAGTTCCAGGACAACATGGGGCTACAGGGAGAAGAACCGTTCTCAAAGGAACAAAGACAAAAAAAAAAAAAAATAGTAATCCTGAGTGAGAGGCTCAGAGGAATGCTGCATAGTGATGGTTAGCCAGTCAAAGAAGGGCTAATGGCCAAAACTCTCAACCCCAAGAAAAAGCAGCCAGCCCTATTGTTTAATTCTTAAGGGATTTATAAACCCTTTAAAGAAGTTGATACCCAGAATTGGCATCAAAATAGGTTAAGATAACCACAGTGGACTCTGCTGAGACAACTCTCTTGCCTCTGGCTGTGGGCCCTTGACATCTGGATGATTATCTGGATGGTTGGACCAGGACAGGTGACGTGATGGGATTCCTATACGTTTACTTCTGCAAATCTAAATCTTGACCACAAACATTCTGAAGCCAATTTCAAATGCCCAAGCTAACTCTGTTTTGCTCTAGCTTTTACTTTACCCTGTGTTCTTGCCCAGCCATTCTCACTGAGCCTACGCCAGGCACATCTCATGCAGGCAGTTCAAGGGAGTATGATTTCTACAATACTGGGAAACTTACAAGTAGCCAGGTAACATGTCCAGGTAGCAGCTCCCCCGCTACACCTGCATCTCTGATGGAGCCCATTGTTGCTGCAAGTCATCAGTAACTCTCTTCGTTGTTTCTTTCTCTTTCTCTTTCTCTTTTTTTTTTTTTTTTTTTTTTTTTTTCTTTCTTCTTCTCTTCTCTCTTCTTTTCTTTTCTTTCTTTCTTCTTTCGTTCTTTTCTTCTTTCTTCTGTCGTCTTTTGCGTCTCTCTCCTCTCATCTCTTCTCTTCTCCCCTCTCTTTCTCTCTTCTCTCGCCCTCCCTTTCTCGTCCTCTGTTCCTTTCCTTCCCCTCCCTTCCCTTCCTCTCTTCCCTTCCCGTCCTCTTCCTCATTTCCTTTCCTTTCCTTTTCCTTTCCTTTCCTTTCCTTGCCTCCTTTCCTTCCTTATGCTTGCCGTCATTTTCCTTTCCTTCCTGGTTCCATTTCCTTAACTTCCGTCCTTTCCGTTCGTTCCTTTCCTTCCTTTCCCCTTTTCCCTTTCCGTTCGTCCTTTCCGTTGTCCTTCTTTCCATTTCTCTTCTCCTCCTTTTCCTTTCCTTTCCTTTCCTTTCCTTCTTCCTTCCTTTCCTTCCTTTCCTTTCCTTTCCTTTCCTTTTCCTTTCCTTTCCTTGTCTTTCCTTCCTTCCCTTTCCTTTCCTTCCCTTTGCCTTTTCCCCTTCTTCTCTTGTCCTTCCTTTCCCCTCTCTTCTTTCCTTCCTCCCCTGGCTCCTTTCCTTCCGTCCCCTCTCTCTTTTCCTTGCCTTCCCCTCTTCCTTCTTCCCCCTCTCTCTTTCCCTTTCCTTCCTTTCCTTCCTTTCTTTCCTTTCCTTTCCTTTCTTTCCCTTCCTTTCCCTTTCCTTTCCTTTCCTTTCCTTCTTACCTTCCTTTCTTCCCTTCCTTCCCTTCCTTTCCTTCCTTCCTTTCCGTTCCCTTCCTTCCTTTCCTTTCCTTTCCTTCCCTTCCGGTTTCCTTTCCTTTCCTTTCCATTCGCTTTCCTTCCCTTCCCTTCCTTCCTGTCCCTTTCCTTTCTCCCCTCTTTTCCGTTCCGTCCCCTCTCTCGATTTCCATTCGCGTTCCCCTCTCTTTCCTTTCCTTCCTTCCTTCTCGCTCTCTCTTCCTTCCTTCCTCACCCCCCCCACCAGACCTCACACATTCCACCATACATATCCTGCATATCTCTCTCTCTCTTTCCTTCCTTCCCCTCTCTCTTTCCTTCCTTCCCCCTCTTCCGTTCTTTCTCTCTCTCTCTTTCCTTCCTCTCTCTCTTTCCTTCCTCTCTCTCTTTCCTTCCTCTCTTTCCTTCCTCTCTCCTTCCCTCCTCTCCCCTCTCTCTCCCTTTCTTTACTTTTTTTCTTTCTTTCTTTCTTTCTTTCTTTCTTTTTTTCTTTTTTTTCTTTTTTTTCTTTTTTTTCTTTTTTTCTTCTTTCTTTCTTTCTTTCTTTTCTTTCTTTCTTCGTTTCTTTCTTTCTTTTCTTCTTTGAATGTTACTGTCTGCATGTAGGTTTGTGCAAAAAAAAAAAAAAAACCCGTTGCCGTGCAATGTTCTCGGTGGTCAGAAGAAGTGTTGGATTCCCGGAACTGGAATTAAAATTGTTCTTAGCTGCCATTGGGTGCTGGGGATCGAACCCGGGTCCTCTGCAAGAGCAGTCGGAGCTCTAACCACTAGGCCATCTCTCCAGCCCTTAACTTCTCTTTTCTTTTCTTTTCTTTATTTTTTTTTCACATAAATTTTATTTTATTTTTTTAACAAATCTAGTTGGACCCGTGTTGTCCCCCCATGTCTCCCCACCCCACTAGGGCTCATGCATTCGCCCAAAACATGCTTTTCATCTTTTTTCAGTCTTTCTCAATATCTCCGATGAGGAAGTTGACGTTTATGAGAAAACAGGGGGGAAAGTCTTTTTTCAACTGTTCAGTTCAGTTCTCGATTCGAGTGCTTTGTGCATTGGTGTGTTGGTGATGTTTTCCAATATTGCATCACTCCAACTGCTTTGACAAAAAGCTCAGGGGGTCCATACAAAGAAATACTTCCCAAACTAGGAATTGGCATAGCATCCACAGAGTGAGGGATTACCATTTGTCGTTTGTTTTTTTTGGGACTGTGTTACTTCACTCAGCATGATGTCCTCTAGTCCAGCCCATTTTCCTGCAAAGCTCTGATGTCGTCTTTCTTTACTGCTGCATAGAACTCCATGTGTGTAGATGTACCCCATTTTCTCTATCCATTTCATCAGTTGAGGGGCATTTGGGCTGGTTCCTAGCTCCTTTGCTATTGTGAATGCAGGAAGGCTGAAATAAACATGGCTGTGCAATGTATTCTTGTAAGTGGGGTGAGTCTTGAGGTACATGCCCAGGAGTGGTATGGCTAGGTTGGGTGGCAAGTTCTTCCAAGTCTTCCAAGGGTTCTCCACACTTTGCTTTCCATAGTGGCTGTACAAGTTTTACATTCCCACCAGCAGTGGACGAGTGTTCCGCCTTTCCCCACAACCTCTCCAGCACTTTATCATTTTGTTTTCTGTCCTAGACAGTCTTAATTGAAGTAAGATGATATCTTAGTATGGTTTTGGAATTTGCATTTCCTTTAATGATTATTGATGTTGAACACTTCTTTAAGGTGTTTCTCACCATCTCTAATTCCTCTCACTTGCGAAGTCTAGTGTTCAGTTCTTTGCTCCATCTATTGACATGGGTCAGTTGTTTGTTGTTTTTCTTGTTTTCTTGAGTAGTTTATATTTCTGGAAGTCAATGCGTTGTCAGCGGTAATAACTTCTCTTTTCTAACCAAAACGTTTTGTTAATTGAAAACCTACTTGTTAACTGACCTGCCCCTGGTGTGATGTAACTATGGCTATGGCTTTACCCTCTACATGATGTAATTGTGGTAATTGTGGTTTCAAGCTTTCTAAACCCTACCCTGCTTTTTCTTGGGGTTGAGAGTTTTGGCCATTAGCCCTTCTTTGACTGGCTAACCATCACTATGCAGCATTCCTCTGAGCCTCTCACTCAGGATTACTATTTTTTTTTTTTTTTTTTTTTTTTGTTCTTTTTGAGACAGGTTCTCCCTGTAGCCCCAGTTGTCCTGGAACTCACTATGTAGAACAGGCTGGCCTTGAACTCACAGAGATCTGCCTGCCTCTGCTTCCCAAGTGCTGGGATTACAGGTGTGTGCCACTATGCCCAGCCACGATTACATTTTTTACGGCCACCTTCTTTTTGTGGTGATTGATATCAATCAAATTGGTATTTGATGTTCACTTATTGTTCAGCTATCTCCCCACATCTGTCAGGTGTTTGGGTTCCTAAAGTAAAATCCTAAAAGCCAATCAACATGGCAATAGCTCTAATCTATTCTAGTTTCTAGATTGTATTATCTTATAAGTGTTTTTATTATTGTATTTTATGTGTATGACTGTGTTGCTTGCATGTGTGTAAATGCACATGTGTTGTGCAGAGCCTTCGGAGATCAGAAGAGGGTGCAGAATCCCCTGGAACTAGCGTTAGAGGTGATTGTTAGCCATCATTTGGGTGTTGGGAATTGAAGCTGAGTCCTCTGCAAGAACAGTCAGTGCTCTTAACCGCTGAGCCATCTCTCTAGCCCAATCATGTTTAACTATTTTCTTCATTAAACAAATGAGATTTTAAAGTTTGTTTGGTGGCTCCCTTTATGTAAGCTAATGTCTATTTTACGTGACTAATGACCTAAAAGAGAGGAGATACATTAAAAATTCCTTTGTGATTGGGCAAATAATTATTCTTTATAATTTCTGATAAAATTCATTATAGTAAGATCAACTTCTGATTTTAGTGTGGATTATTTATTATGCAGATTACCTAGGACTAATTTTTAGTTTTTTAACTGTGGTTGTTTTTTTTTTTTTTTTTTTTTTTTTTTTTTGGTCTTTTTTTTCTTTAGCCCCAGCTGTCCTAAACTCACTCTGTAGACCAGGCTGGCCTTGAACTCACAAAGATCTGCCTGCCTCTGTCTCCCAAGTGCTAGGATTAAAGGCGTGTGCCACCATGCCTGGCCTGTTGTTTGTTTTTTGAGACATCTCATCATGTAGCCCTGCAGTCCTAGAACTTGCTATGTAGACCAAGCTAACCTCAAACTCACAGAGATCTGCCTGCCTCTGCTTACAGAGTGCTGGAATTAAAGGTGTAAAATAACTTTGAAAGCTGGTTGTTGTTGTCACTGTGTCTGTAATTGGTTACTGGGTTAGCTGTAGGTAATAAAAACCATACTCTTTCTTTACTACCTGACTTCATGGAAAGGGAGCTTATAAGAATTACCCTGTGCTAGACCTTTTTCTTAATATTTGAACTATTTTGATGAGTAAATTATGGGTTACAGTTAAGTCAGGCCTATATAAACTTCTAGTACTATTAGAATAGTGTTTGAGCTGTATAGGACACCATAGTTTCCTACAGTGAGAATGAAATTTGGAGTGAAAGACCTCAACCTATAATTTAATTAGCATGTGATCTTTTGCATCCCTGGCCCTGAATCCAAGATGGACCTAACATTTTCTTTTAACCTAATTTGTAAAAATTAAAAAGAACTTTTTCCCCCCACCCCTGCTTTTTTTTTTTTTTTTTTTTGTCTTTTCGAAACAGGGTCTCCCTGTAGCCCCAGCTGTCTGGGAACTTGCTCTGTCAGACCAGGCTGGCCTTGAAACTCACCAAAGATCCACCTGGCTCTTCTTCCAAGGCTAGCCCCCAGCTGTCCTGGAACTTGCTCTGTAGACCAGGCTGGCCTTGAACTCACAAAGATCCACCTGCCTCTGCCTTCCAAGTGCTAGGATTAAAGGTGTGCACCACCACTTTCCGGTCTTTTTGAAACAGGGTCTTCCTTTAGTCCTTTGTAAAAGCACTTTGCAATAAAAAGCATCATATGTTATTTCTTGGTAATACATGGGAAAAATTCCTGCTGGTAAGACTGAAGCTCACTTACAACATGCCCCCTACCTAGGCACTGTAAGATTAAGAAACAAGATGGTTCTACTACCCTCAGCATCACTTATTTGTCTTTTTTTTTTTTGGTCTTTTTGAGACAGGGTCTTATTGTAAGCCTCCCAGCTGTCCTGGAACTCGCTCTGTTAGACCACGGCTGGCCTTGAACTCACAAAGATCCGCCTGCCTCTGCCTCCCAGTGTGGGATTAAGGCTGTTGTGCCCTACCTGGCTTTTTCTTTCTTTTTTTTTTTTTTTTTTTTTGAAACAGGGTCTCCTTTTAGTCCCAGCTGGCCTGGAGCTTGCTCTGTGTACCAGGCTGGCCTTGAACACACAGAGATCTGCCTGCCTCTGCCTCCCAAGTGCTGGGATTAAAGTTGAGTGCCACCATGCCCAGCATCACTTGTTTTTTAAAGCCACTCACAGAATTTCTCTCCTGAAGCAGCAGGAAAGATCCATCCACTCATACCTGTAGGTTCTATTTGATTTTTCTCCCTCTCTACCCAACAAATACACACCGATCTTCATCTCATGGAGCTGAACACACATGCACACATGCACACACACACAGATAGACACACACATATCTGGACTATCCATAAACATATGAACTGAAATAGTTTTGGGCTCAGAATGTTTTGTGAGGGACAGAGAAGCAGAGAGCAAGCGGTGGGATAATCACAGAACCAGCGTCCACTGCGGAAGGAATGGGACTTACTTTCTCTTGTTGAACGTGCCCACCCTTCTTCTTTCCAATAACCACATCTAATGAGTCCTTTTGTGCCTCGGAACCAATGAGTGGAAGGAATCTTAAGTTTGTGGGACTCAGTACCTGCAAATCATAGAATAAGTCAGGCATGCTTAAAGTGGTTACCTCTGGGGGGTGGGAAAAAAAGTGGTTACCTCCAAATGTGAACTTAGGTGGCGGTGCCACGTGGGAAGTCCATCCGCTGCAAGCCACACCCTCCAGTTGTCCATTCCATTGTCCCCCCCACCCCACCCCTTCCCCCCATGTGCGTCTTTTGATTTGTTTGTGCTTCTCTTTTTTTAAAAAAAAGAATTAAACAATAAATGATTAAATACTAACCCGATTACTGGAAAACAGAAAACAGTGAGCAGAGTATAGGTGTGTAATTCCTTTTCAGAAAAGTTTAAGCATGGGAAAAGAGTATAATAATGTGAGCTTGATGAAGTTCAAATGATCACATTTCAAAATTATAGAAACACATTCAGTCACAGAAAAATGATTCCGTGAAGGATGGTATGTATGATACCCCCCTTGTTTTTCTAAAAGATACTTAATAACAAATTCTTACAATTTTATTTTAAGTGGAAAATGATAACTTAGGAGGCTGGGGCAAGGACTGAGTCAGTAAAGTGCTTGCTTTACAAGCATGAGGTCCTGAATTTGGATCCCCACACCCATGTAAAAAGTCGGCTACAGCCCTGTGCACCTGTAATCTCAGCTCTGGGGGAGATGGAGACAGGACGTCCCCAAGACATGCTGACCAGCTGGTTGAGCCAAGTTGGCGAGCTCCAAGTTCAGTGAGAGAACTTATCTTGAAAAACAAGGTGGTGGTGGCTGAAGAGAACGCTCAGTAGTCAAAGTCCTTGCCTCACAAGCCTCCAGAAGGGAGTTTAGATCCCCAGAACTCTCGTAAAATGCCAGGTATGGATGTGACGGTCTGCCTGAAATTCCAGACAGAAGGCAGGGGATCCTCAGAGCAAGCTGGAGAGAAACTAGCCATGCCTTCAAGCTCTAGGTGTGATTCAGAGACTCTGCCTCAGTGACTAGAGCAGAAAAGTAATAGACCATGATTCCTGAAATAACTTCGTGCCTCCTCATGCACACAGATGTACGCCTACATCCACCCCACACATGTACACACACACACACACACACACACACACACACACAAACATGCATAGACAAACACGCACATAGGAAAATGGAAAAAAATAGAATTGAGGAAGACATCTGATATTGACCTCTGACTTGTACATGTACACAAACGTACACATGCGCATATACACAGAGAAGTCAAAAAGAAAAATTATAACTAAATAATATTGTTAATGATTGTGCTGGATAGCTTTAGTGTCAACTTGACACACCTGGGTTGAGGGAGCATCAGTTGGGGAATTGGCTCCATTGGACTGGCCTGCGGCCACATCTATGGAGAATTGTCTTGATTGTTGAGTGATGTGGGAGGGCCCAGCCCACTATGGGCAGTGCCACCCCTGAGCAGATTGTTGTGTATGGTATAAGAAAGCAGGATGGGCATGGGCCAGGGGAGCAAGCCAGTGGGTAGCATTCCTCCAAGGCCTTCAGTGCTTCAGCTCCTGCCTCCAGGTTCCTGCTCTGAGTTCCTACCTTGGGCTCCCTCAGTGATGAACTGTGACCCAGGAGATGTGAGCTGAATAAACCCTTTCCTCCCCAAGTTGTTGTCAGTCAGAGTGTTTTGTCACTGCAATTGAAAAGAAACTAGAACAATGAAAATGGCTAATTTATCTTTCAAACTAACGTACCAAGTCCAGGGCTGTACACGTCCCAGGCCCTCACTACAGCTCTCTGCAACAATCCTTAGAGGTATTAAAATAATCACCACCATTTTACAGTTATGAAAATGGAACCAGTAATTTACCAAAAGATCCCAAAGAAAGCATTGAGAGATCAGGGATTTAAACTCAGAAGCTTGACTTCAGCCTGCATGTTTAAATATGATCCAGTATAATTCAGAGGCACATGAGCTGCTGTGGGCTTTTGCTCAGTCCTCACAGCACAAAGACAGTCCTCACTCTGCTTGCTTTTCTTTTTTTTTTATAGTTATTTTTTTGTTTTTTTATACTCTATTTTTTATTGATGTTTTATGTATTTCATACATCATTTTTCATTTCTGTTCAGGCATATTCCCCTATCCCTTCCCCCCACACCACCCCATCCCATCCCAGATCATGTATTCTGTCATAACCATCCTGCATCTTTCTCTCAGTCTGTTTTTATGCTTGGGAATTCAGATTTTCCTGCATTAATTTCATATTATTCTAAAATATGGATACATACTCTCCACCCATATACAGTAATTACAGAGTCTGAAAATAATTGGTGGGTGGATTCTACAGCCCATTGAGGGATTCACATTATAACAACATAGTTGCTTTCAGATAAACCAAAAATATAACCATACTGTCGTTCAGCTTGCCTTTCGTCTGGGGGATTTGGTGTTAGCATCCACAAATGAGGGAAACCATTCTCCATTTGTCTTTCTGGGATTATGTCACCTCACTCAGCATAATGGCTTTGAGCTCCATCCATTTACCTGCAAAGTTCATAATGCCACCCTTCTTTACCACTGAATAGTACTCCATTGTGTAGATATACCACATTTTTGTCATCCACTCATCTGTTGAGGGGCATGTGGGTTGGTTCCAGCTCTTCACTATTGTGAAGAGAACTGTAGTAAACATGGATGTACATATATCTTTGCAGTAGGATGAGTCTTTGGGGTATATACCCAGGAATGGTATGATTGGGTCAGGTGGTAAGCTCATTCCGAGTCTTTTAAGGGTTCTCTACACTGCTTTCCATAGTGGTTGTACAAGTTTACATTCCCACCAGCAGTGGATGAGTGTTCCTCTTTCCCCAAAACCCCTCCAGCATCTGTTGTCTTTGTTTTCTTGATCTTAGCTAGCTGTACTGGAGTGAGATGATATCTGAGAGTGGTTTTAATTTTCATTTCCTTGCATGTACATTTGTGCTGAACACTTTTTAAGATGTTTCTTAGCCATCTTTAATTCCTCACTGGTGAAGACTCTGTTCAGCTCTTTACTCCACCTTTTGAATAGGTCATTTGTCTTCTTCTTTGTTTTTTGAGTAGTTTATATATTCTTGACATTAATGCTCTGTCAGATGTGTCGCTGGTAAAGTTTTCCTCCCACTCTGTGGGTTTTCTTTTCACCTCCTTGATTGTTTCTTTCGCTGTACAGAAGCTTTTGAGTTTTATGAGGTCCCACTTGTCAACTGTTGACCTTACTTCCCGTGCAGCTGCTGTCTGGTTTAGAAAGTCTCCTCCTGCACCTATGTCTTGTAAGTTGTTGCCAACTTTTTCTTTTATCACCTTCAGGGTTTCAGGCTTCACATTGAGATCTTTGATCCTCTTAGAGTTGATTTTTGTACAGGGTGAGAGGTAGGGGTTTACTTTTGTTCTTCTACAAATGGTGATCCAATTTTGTCAACACCATTTGCTGAAGATGCTATCTTTCCTCCATTGGGCTTTTTTGGCCCCTTTGTCAAATGTGAGTTGGCTGAAGACCCTGAATAGCTAAAGCAACCCTGAGTGAAAAGTGCAATACTGGAAGGATTACATTACCAGACTTCAAGCTATATTACAGGGCTATAGTCATAAAGACAGCCTGGTATTGACAAAAAAAAAAAACAGAACAATTGACCAATGGAACAAAATTGAAGATCTGCTTGCTTTTCTATGACCTCATCACTGTCTGACAGTCTGTCATTTGAGAATTCATTTTTCCTACTATGGTGGGTTTTTTTTTCCTCATTGGAAACTCATTCCATTATCTTTATTTCACTGGAGCATAAAATCTACAAAGGCAGGAACTTGTCTGATTTGTTCTTTCTTATAACTCTAATATCTAGAACAAATGGACATTGAAAAGAAAAGAAAAAACTACTGAGTAATAAATGTGTTTCTAAAAAGAAAAAGAGAAAGTATAGAAAGAAAGACACCTGTAGCATGGGAAGCTCCCTTGGCTGGGACATGGCAGGCCACGAAAAGAGCCAAGCCTCCCATCTTGTGTCCGTGAGAAAGAGGAGTGGTCACATAACTTTTAGTGCCAGAGCTTAAATGACCCTGGGAGATGGAGGTTGGACCTAAGAGATCTCTGTGGGATCTCTCATGGTGGGATCAAAGGATCAAGCTCAGGTTGTCAGGTTTATATGGCAAGTGATATAACCAGGTGAGCATCTCATCCTCCAAAGGAGAGCTTTTGAAACTGGATCTCACCATATACTCTGGGCAGGCCCAGAACTCACTATATAAACCAGGCTGGACTGAAATTTTTGGCAGTCCCCTGCCCCTGCTTCCCGAGTCCTGGGAATTACAGCCACGCTCTCATAACCAGAAAATTATATAATTCTTAATCCTATCCAAAGTATTAAATGAAGTTAAAGTCATATTTTTTTTTTCCAAAAATCCTATTCAAAACAGACTTTACTTCTCATTTGTATGTGCTCACTTGATCTGTTCTCAGACCTGTCAGTGAACTGGGGTATTAATGTAAATATTAATTACTAATTAGCTAAGTCTTTGTTTATATTCAACCAAACCTTTCTAGTTTATTTGGGTGGGCCCTGGAAATGATAAATTCTAAAGATCTTCTAGCAGTGAGTTAGGAGTCCCTCCTCTTCTTTTCAACACTTCTACCTGTAGATTACAGGATTGTTGAAATGACTACTTTTTTCCTAGAAGGATTAAAATCCCTAATAGTGAAAGCTGGAAAGCTGTGTTTATTGATAATACCTTTTACTAATTTATGTGCTCTTTATTCCACAGTCATCACGGAAACGAAGCCTGAAAATAAATTTAGTCCCACAGATAAATCTGGCTTCATCCTTCTTCCCAGCCATGCCCAGGTAAAGAGAAACTTCAGAACTGGCTGGTGCATAGAAACAGACAGGATGATGCCCTGGTCAATATTCTGGCATGAAGATGATGATCCATCAGACAGTCAACCATCTCCCCATCTCAGGCCATCCTAGTGATGGAGAAGGTTACCCTGACAACAAGCAAGCAGCAGCACACAGCCATTTTGCCAACTTCTTTCATACATGGAGAGACTCTGAACAAAGGGGCAATGCTTCTTGTCATTGTCAAGAAGATTACACAAATGAAGTCGGTAGCAGAACTACAGTAATTACCAAATATAGCCACCAGTGATTAGCTTTGCACCTGCCATTGTTCACCCTACTCCATAATCAGAATTAGAATTTGTGCAGTAAGAGGCAAATTATTTGTGTGTCATGTTATGTGGTATACAAAGAGATTATTATCATTGTTATTTATTTCTGGTATGAGAGATTGAACCTAGACAGGCATGCTATGTTATATCCAAGCTCTTTTTTTTTTTTTTTTTTTTTTTTTTTGCGGTTCTTAGCTTCTGCCTTTAACATCCAAGCTCTATCTTGAGACAAGGTCCCATTGAGCTGAACAGGCAGGCCTTGAACTTGAGATTGTCCTGCCTCAGCCTCCCAAATAGCTAGGATTACAGGCTTGAGCTAGCAGGCCTGGCCAGCAAAATTGTAATTTAAAAAAATCATAACCATCCCAGCTCTCAAGGTCTTCTTCGCTTAGGTAAATGTCTTCTAGAATATGTGAATGTGACTTCCTGGGAATAAGCTGTCACTGCAAAAGTTGATTGACTGATTAGAACTTCAACAATATGGAACAATTAGAATGCTACA
The DNA here is from genome assembly GCA_009823505.1 of Rhizomys pruinosus. Taxonomy (NCBI): domain Eukaryota; kingdom Metazoa; phylum Chordata; class Mammalia; order Rodentia; family Spalacidae; genus Rhizomys; species Rhizomys pruinosus. The sequence continues at coordinate 648,290 of VZQC01007506.1, forward strand.
AGTCCACAGCCACATTATCTTGGGGTGCCTTTAGCCCCTTAATAGCCATTTATCACCCTCTTCTGTATAACCATCTGTTGTGACCATTAGGTAAATCTCTGGAATATATGAACAGACTCATAGTTTCCACCAACTAAAGGGCCAAGAATGCTGTCAGATAGCATCTGAGACCTGTAGCAGTTTTAACCACTTTTCTATAACCTGCCTACATGATGTACCCATCAATCTATTTGAAAAGTATATTATTTTATAACTTCCTTTGTTCTGATATTATAAAACATTCATGACCTTACTACCTCATTGGAACATAGTATTTGGGGAAACCTGAATATTTGCTCCTTGGTCATGATCACTCATATTTAGCTCTAGAATAAACCATCTCTCTTATTCTTTTAAAACTTAGAGGTGTTTCTTTCAGCAACAACAGCAAAAAATGTTCATAGTTTCTTGAGGCCAGGAATTATTTACATTTGGCTTAGAAATGAGTTCAGATACACAGAACTGAAATAGTGTCTGACATTGCTGGGGTACATCGTGCATTAATTCTCTAAGTAACTGACCTTAGTATTTTTAGAAAATGATGAACTGTTACAAAACACCATGGGCTCTCTCATCATAGTGAGTGTAAAACCTAAACAAACAGCCAAGACATACAGGAGTGGCCTGCATCATAGAGGAGAGGTAGGACAAGCAAGGTCCCCGTCTAACAAAAGTGTCATGGGGTATTATTTATGTAGGTGTACATGTTTAATAGGTGATGACCTGAGACGTAGTCAGAAAAGCAGTGCCTTCCAGCGCATGCCCAGTTTAAGGTACAAAAAAATTCAAGACACATTTTTGGACCTCAGTTCAAGCTCATGGAACACGTGTTTGAGAAAAGTTGAAAATGGTGGGCAGATCCTTGGGCACACTCATCTTGCTGCATAAAGTTTAAGCCAGAAATGAAGGAAGGGACATTTTTGTTACGGTACCAAGAAGTATCCCTTCGGAGCCTGGGTGGACACAACACGCAGTGGAGCACGGGCTGGGGAACTTCAGTTGTCATCCTGACGCACCTGGGTGGACAGAACCCCAGTAGAGGAATTCCCTCCATGTCTATGGGGCATCTTCTTGATTGATGAGTGATGGGGAAGGGTCCAGCCCACTGCGGTGACGATCCCACCCCTGGGCAGGTGGTCCTGGGTCATATAGAAAACAGGCTGAGCACAGGCAGGAGAGCAAGCTAGTAAGCAGCACCCCTCCATGGTCTGTGCTTTGGTTCCTGCTCTGAGCTCCTGCCCGGGCTCCCCTCCGTGCTGAACTGTAAGCTGAAGCTGAAATAAACCCTTTCCTGCTCAAGTTGGTTTTGTCAATGTTTCTATCACAAGTACGCAGGCAGGGTCAATCACTTAGCCCAGGGACCACTCCCAGAAAAGCAGGTTCACCTTAAGTCATACTAAAAAGACACAGGCAGAATAATTAATTCTTTAATGAGATAACATATTTTTTTGTAATTCTGGGCCATGCGGCTAACCTCCCAGCTTAAAATGGCAGATCTGCTTCGCTCCTCCTTCCAGCCTGCTGAGATTTATGGCTCACCTGCCCAGAGGGTTTTTCATTTAAACTCTGATAAAATTGTCCTTAAATTTCCATTTGAGTCCATTCTTAAATTCTTTTATTAGTAGGTCTAAGAACCATAAAGGGGGGGGGCTACTTTCCCCTGTATCATTTAGAAGATACATGAATATAGGAGTTTGTTCCTAAAGGCTCCTGTCTTGCTTAGCAGCACACAGAATGTCACTAGTAGATAGTCATATTAAAAAATGAAAGCATGCCGGGTGTGGTGGCACACGCCTTTAATCCTAGCACTCAGGAGGCAGAGGCAGGAGGATCTCTGTGAGTTCAAGGCCAGCCTGGTCTACAGAGTGAGTTCCAGGCCAACTGGGGCTATAGAGAGACCCTGCCTCAAACACACACATATACACACACACACACACACACACACACACACACACACACAAAATGACACAATGCCATTTAATGAAGGTAAAAAAATTTTTTAAATGAAAGCGTATAAAAATTTTAGTATTCTTTTTATTCTTTTATGTGTATGAATGTATTGCCTGCTTGTATATAAGTACACCCATGTTGTGCATTCCCCATAGAGGTCACAAGATGGCTGGAATTGGAGTTATAGCTGGTTGGTATCTGCCATGTTGGTGCTGGGATTTGAACCCAGGTCCTCTACAAGTGCAGCCAGTACTATTAACCACTGAGCCATCTCACCAGTCTCAGAAAGCATATAAATTTGATTGGTGATTAATCAGATTCTAAACCTAACAAAAACAAAAAGTATCAGAATTGAAAGGTGAGAATCAGCTAACCTGGGCCTCTTTAAGAAATGATTCTGATCTCCAAGTAATGAAAGTGTTGCCATGGAAACAGCTGTTTGTCTGCTTTCCCCAAAGCACCAAAACACCACTTGGGTGAAGAAAAAAAAAATACAGTGGTCTCTTTTTAATTCTGAGTTCTCATTCCATGAGAGAATGAAACGGAAATTCTAAAACAATAATGACAAAAAATATGAACAAAACATATTTAATGAGTAGGTAGAATGGTCCAATTAAAGAGAAAATTAGTGAACTAAAAAATAGACTAGAAGGAAATATCCATAATGAATCATTGAGAGATGGGAATGGAGAATGGGGAGGAACACTGAGGTCTGACAAGTCATAATAAGCAATCATTTTGTTGTTTTAGTTTTAATGCCAATAATCTTTTTAGAACATGGTAAAAGCCTTTCTTCCTCTTAATGAAGCTTCTCGCTGGGTTTCAAAGAGAAGCCTCTCCTTCCCTCTCCAGCCCAATCATGCTTAGGTTTCTCTATCTCTCTCTATTTGGGGGAGGTCTTCTTTTGAGATGGGGTCTCCCTGTAACCCCGGCTGGCCTGGGACTCACTCTGTAGACCAGGCTGGCTTTGAACTCACAGAGATCTGCCTGCCTCTGCCTCCGGAGTGCTGGGATTAAAGGCATGCACCACCATACCCAGCCTAGCTCTCTCTATATTAACTGCTTCTGTCTAATGTTCTTCCTCCCTTCAAGGCCCAGTCATAGTCTCCAGGCCCTTTCCTCTAACAAGCGTCTTTTTCTGAAGGAAATTATGTACCAGCTTCCTTTTCCCGGATGGACTAATGCTGTAGTTTGATCACTATTTCTTTATTATGTAGCCATCTTCAGGATAAATACATAGTAAGAGAAATCATTGCAATGCTACACACTTCATAGAAAAATTGCTAAGTAAAAATGTAACAAATAAAAAACTACAGATAGAATAAGGGAAGAGTGAAGAACAAAGCATCCTCATGGGTCCAAGGAGACTACTTCAGCCAGCTCCTACCCAGTCAAAAGAGGGAAAAGCCAGACAGTGAGGCATGCTAGCTGCAGACTCTTGAAATAGAATAAATGCCAATCCGGTATCACCAATGAAGAGAAAATGTGCTTTTGGAAGGACAGCCAAATGTCAAACAAGGTTTTGACAAACAAAACTTGAGTGAATCAACAGTAGTAGACACACACTAAAGAGAGTACTGAAGAATATCCTTTAAGCAGAAGGAAAATAGCTCAGAGGCAGAGAAAAGATGAGAGTCCAAAAATGGAAAATCTGTTATGAGCTCAGGGGAGCATCCAAGGATGAGACAGCAGCATCTGAGGTTAAAACGCAGGTGATAAAGTAGATGGAACATAGACGGGGACTGAGCACTTATGATTTTTGAGGCTCTTGAATTGCCCGGGGGAACATGAGAACAGCAAGAAGCACTCAACCCTGATCTGCCAGGAATGTGTGGGATAATCTCTGTGGAAGCTTCTAGAAGAATAGTGACAACACCTACAACTATGGACATATAGTCGCTGATCTAAAAACAAAGGAAGGAAAGGAACATGAAAGAATGAGACAAAGAAATGCATAGAAACTCAGATCAAAGTCTCTCTCTCTCTCTCTCTCTCTCTCTCCTCTCTCCCCTCTCTGTTTCTCTCAAGAAGTCAGGCCATGTGCCCTTGCAGCTTGTATTTTAGGTCAAAGAACTCAGATCTGGAGTGCACAGGAGAGAAGCCCACCCCTCCCCTTAAATCTCCAAGATTTTTGGCACATAAGGCCAAGCCAGGATAGATCACATGATACAAAGTTTCCCAGCCCCTGTTGAAACTTATGAGGCAGAAACCCCCTTTGTTCTAGGTATTTGAATGGTCTTTACTAAGCCCCCACCATGACACACGTGGCAGCCATCTCTCCTAACCCTGCTGTGTGCCCGAAGGCTCGATCTCCCCATTCCGGGCCCGTCTCACTCCTTTTGATTTTGTTTTTAGTCGTTTATTTCTATAATGTTTTCCCCACATGCATCTAAGTGTACCTGTGGGTGCAGTGCCTGTAGAGGCTTGAAGAAGGCATTGGACCCCCTGGACTGAGTTACAAATTATGGATGGTTGTTAGCCTCCATGTGACTGCTGGAAACCAAACTTGAGTGTTCTGCAAAAGCATCCAGTGCTCTTAACCACTTAGCCATCTCTCCTGCCCTGAATGACTCTCTCTCTCTCTCTCTCTCTCTCTCTCTCTCTCTCTCTCTCTCTCTCTCTCTCCCCTCTCTCTTTTAGGTCTTTTTGAGACAGGATCTCCCTGTAGCCTCAGCTGTCCTGGACTCACTATGTAGACCAGGCTGGCCTTGAACTCACAGAAATCCACTTCCCTCTGCCTCCCAAGTGCTGGGATTAAAGGCATGCGCCAGTATTCCTGGCTTGCTTTTTTTTTTTTTTTTTTGGTCTTTTGAGACAGAGTCTCTCCCACCCCCATTTCTTAATAAAGCTCTTCTGAAAGAAAGTCTCATGTTAACTCCTTTCCACAAACCTGCTGCTCTATTTTTTTCTTTTTAAGTTATAAATTTAACCCTAAATATATCAAGAATCTTAAAACTTTTAATACAGGATATATTCAAGTTGATAACCATAATGGATAAAATAAAACATGCCCCAACTATGAGCTGTTATACTAAATATATCCAATATATAATTTACCATGCAAGGACACCAACTGGTAAAAGGACAGAAGGGTGTGTTGGTGCACACCTTTAGTCCCAGTACTCTGGAGGCAGAGGCAGGCAGATCTCTGTGATATCAAGGCCAGCTTGGTCTCCATATCAAGTTTCAGGCCAGGTAGGGCTACCGGAAGACCCTGTCTCAAAAAGCAAAGATAAAATAAAGACAGAAGGAAATGTATTACTTCAAAATCATAGTGAAAACACACACACACACACACACACACACACACAAGAGTATGTGTGTAGGGATGAAGACTACATGGCACAAAACGCAGTGCCGGGCAGAGGAAACCTCCCTATATAGTATGTTAGTACAGCGCAAGAGACGCCCTGAATAACACAGGCCAATGCCATAGCCCTTGACTGCCTCCCAGAACTTGAAAGTCAAACCCTGTTTCTGAAGTCAGGTCATACTTCAGTCATATGACTTAGAGCACTCAAGCTGGAACTGATCTGGACGCTTCCTCCCTGAAGACTAGCTCCAATGGTATCAGAAAATACTACACAAACTACGAAGGGAGAGAGGCAATCAATGATCCATCCAGCTGTAAGGTCCATGAACCACAGCACTGACCAGCCCAGGAAATAATCTCTACTGCTGCAGTAGTGTCCTTTTTACCTTGAGGGTATTCAACAGCTGTCTAATTGGACTTAAGGTCCATTCAATGGGAAGGATTCCATGCAGAATACTGTAAATATAGCCAGATACACATGACTGGAGAGGTCACAGATTCTACAAAAATAAAAAACCTAGTTTTGTCATATCCCTAGACCAATGTAATTTGTAGCTACGTTTCAAATTTATATCCTTATATTTCTAGACAAGTGTACCTGTCATCACTCATCAAATGAGCTTCTTTACAACAGATGGAGACTATTACAGAGTTCCGCAATGTATAAAATAAATGTCTGTGAGGTGCCCAGCCCTAGGTGACACATCAACAAAACAACAGCTAAAAGTAAGGCTCAGGGAACATAGAGGAAGAGAAAACAGAAAGAATATTAATGCATCTCTCAACTCTCATCATCAGAGCTTTCTCATACAACAGATGGTGATTAACACAGAAATCCATAACTGGCCAAAGCACAGAGAATAAAAGACAGCAGAGGGTTTATCCCTGAATAGAGACTTCAAACCTCTGCCTCCCAAGGCTTAGAGACCATTGCAGAAGAGGGAGCAGAAAGATTGTAAGAGGGGTCGATGACCACAAGGAAACAAGAATTTCCCAGACAGTTTGAAAGTTCTTCATATGAACGTACAGCAATGGTAGTCGCATGCACAAGACCCAGGCAGGTTCAGGCCAGACAAAATCCCAGCATAGAAGTGGAGATGTAGTTAAGAAGTGGCACCCTGAGCTCAGGAACTATTGGCAATCAATAACTAATTGGAGAGGGAGAGTTGGTTTTCTTCAAGGGTGTGAAACTAAATAGGCCAACCAGGCTCCAATGGATGGACACACAGCGGACATTCGGGAACACAAACTTCTCTCAGTAGGCCTTAGTATAGGCAACAGTACATAAAATCCAGTGTTGGGGGGAGAGAAGAGAAGTACAGATGGGGAAGGAGTCGAAATATGATCTAAATATATTGTAAGAAAATTTGTGAATTTTCAATTTAAAAAATCAAACTGAGGGGCTGGAGAGATGGCTCAACAGTCAAGAACATCGACTGCTCTTGCAGAGGACCAGGGTTCAATTCCCAGCACCCACATGGCAGCTAAGAACCATCCTTAAGCCGAGCATGGTTGCACACACCTTTGATTCTAGCACTCAGGAGGCAGAGGCAGGAGGATCTCTCTGAGTTCAGGGCCAGCCTGGTCTACAGAGTGAGTTCCAGGCCAGCTCGGGCTATAGGGAGACCCTGTCTCAAAAAAATTTTTTTAATTGAATTATAATGATGATAGTAATAGCAACAGTAAAAAAGATTAAACAAATTAATTAAATTACAGGAAAATATGTATAATAAAAAAACAAAACTAATCTAAAGCAGCAGCATCATATGTTCAAATCACAGTATACATTAAGAAGCATGATTCTTCATAATTATTTTACTTATGATGACTCAGAACTGGAAGAAGCCTAGTTTCCATCAATAGAAGAATAACTAAGTAAACCATGGGGGAATAATCTCTGAGGAAAAAGAAAAACAATACTAATGCACACTAACCCTATCATTCTCAAGAGAATGTCACAGAAGCTTTGAGCAAAGGCTACGCACGCAGTACAAGTCTTCTCCATGAATTTTCTAATATGAAAAACTAATCTTTAGCTAATAATTAAAACAATGGCCCCTCCACATGTTCCCTCCTTTGTGGTGCTTAGGGGGGAAAATTAAGTGTCATGTGAAGACAAAGAAACTTCTGACTGTAGAATCTAGCTGAGAGTCAAGAACTTTAACACAACTGATAAAATCAAAATTGCTTGAACCCGGAAGGACTTGTTTTCCTAAAAGGGGTCTCAAACAAGGTTTTTTAAAAACATGTTTACTTATGCCCAGAATGTTTGTAGACTTGAGTTTAACTGCATGAGCTTTTCTTTCTCATGCTTAAATCTAAACAATGCACCTCATAAAACCACCTGACAATTTGTGAAAAGAAATTCTTTAAGATATGAGAAATAAATAAACCAGCTCATATAAATATATTAGTTTTTAAATTTTGCTTAATGTTTAAATTTTGTTGTAAGTTACATCCTTTGAACAATGTAACTTAAAAAGTCACAAAACCAACTTGTAAAGATACCTAAGTACAACTCTCTTGATAGGTCCACACCTACTTCTTGGTGTACAGTAGCCTTTTAGGCGTCTCTCTCTTTCTAAACGCTTACACTTAAATCTGAAGCAGGTACCACCTGTTATCTCTCCTTGATAAATTCCCTAACTTTCCTTCATTTTCACTTAAGCTGACATTCTTTTCTTTTTTTTTCTATATGTGTATGAATGTACTGTCTGCATGTAGGTTTGTGCACCTGTGTCATGCAATGCCGTGGAGGTCAGAAGAGGGTGTCGGATTCCCCTGGAACTGGAGTTAAAGACGGTTTTCAGCCGCCATGTGGGCGCTGGGGATGGAACCCAGGTCCTCTGCAAGAACAGTAGGTGCTCTTAACTGTTAGGCCATCTCTCCAGCCCGCTGGAATTCTTTTCTATGGAAGTCAAGGATCCAGCTTCACTGATGTGGAGATCTCTAAGTGGGAACTCCTCAGGCCACAGGTGGCAGGGCGGGGCTGCTCTCCCCAGCACCGCTGGCCTGTGACACTGACGGTACCATATGCCATGACCTCCTCATCAGAGCCAGGACCATGGTCCTGAATGCCCACAACCAAGAAACTCCCGATAAATGATGTGGTAAATGTTGAAGACAGCACTGTGGATCTGGTGTACTTCCCTTTGCTCTGATGGAAGCCCAGACCAGGTCTGCTTACTGATACGTCCCTAGAAGCTAGAACCACAGTGGATACCCTGACAGACTTCGGTGAGGTCCAGATGTTGACTGTGATTTAAGTGAACATTGATTGAGTCCCTGGTTAGCTCAGGATTGAGATTCAAATCAATTTAGTATTGCCTGCCCTGCTGATTTCAAGTGAGCATCAGAGTAGAGGAGATGTTTGCCACTTAAAAATCAGAAAAGGCAGATCCAAAATATATAAAGAATACCAACAGGTCAGTTAGAAAAATAAGACAATCCATGAAGAGGAACAAGAGATGTGAAGAGACACTTTACAAAGGAGGTGTCCAAATTCCCAATACTTTACAAAAAAGTGCTCAATTTCTTTAGTCAAGATAAAAGCAACCAAAATCACTTTCAGTAAAAACAATTTTCTATTTAAAAAAAAAAAAAACCTGCCAAGCGTGGTGGTGCATGGCTTTAATCCCAGCTCTCAGGAGGCAGAGGCAGGTGGATCTCTGTGAGTTCAAGGCCAGCCTAGTCTACAGAGCGAGCTCCAGGCCAGTTGGAGTATTCTTCTTCTGTAACTATTTTGAGTGTTTGCCTAGCATACATATACAGGGCCCTGAGTTGGATCCCCAGCAACACAGAAAAAAAATGCAGTGGTGTATGGGGGGGGGGAGATGAAGGAATGGAGGAAGGAAAGAAGGAGAGAAAAAGAAAATAAGCAACATAAAATATTATTATTTAAGCAGGAAAATAGTGAAGAGTGAGGTCCAAGATGCTTTATACAATGCCTTACAAAATAAGCATGGGGGGAGGAAGTGTTTGAAAAGAGGAGAGCTGGACAACCCTTCTCCCCCAGCCTCCTGCTCTGCCCCCAGCAGCCAACTCAGTCCAGCCATTGGTGCCGGCCGGCATAAGGACATTCTGGAGTGTCTGAAGGCAGTCTATGTCTTATTAGAATACTAAAATATCCATTCCTGTGTAGAGATTTAATATGCTAATGAGATGTACAATGCATGAAGTTGCCTGTAGTAGTCCATGAGACAGAGATAGAGCATACCTGGAAAAGCCCTCCCTCTGCAAATGCCCCCCAAAGCCGTGATTTGTTGCACACCACTACCATTTGAGCTGCTAAGTTCTCCCGCCTCTGGCCCATTCCTCCCTTGGAAACAGATTCTTTCCTAATAAAGTCTCTCACTTTACTTGCTCCTATTCATATAACTTTGTCCACTTTTTTTGAGGTGGGGAGGAGTACTGGGACACAAGAACCTGGACCCCACTGGAGGTTCTCACTGAATCCTATGTCACTATTTAATGACAGAAGCGCTAAGGCACATGCAACTCACCAGGCACTCAGGCACCACCACTTCAGAAATGCTGTCTTGCAAGAGCCAACTCCAGCCTTCCCAGTTTTGCCTCTTTGCAGAAGTTAAGCGGCCTGATCGCTGCCCCCGAGGGTTTTAACCTTTTCCTTCCTCATGCTGCTGGACCAAACATTTCCAGTTTTGTGGAAGCTTGAACTAATAATACATCTTCACCAGAAATATGTTCTCATAAACTCATGCAACCCCTATGGAAAGCAGTGTGGAGAACTTTTAAAAGACTCAAAATGAACCTACCACTTTACCCACCCATACCACTCCTGGGTATATACCCAAAGAATCATCCTATTGCAGAAATATGTACACAACCCTGTTTATTGTAGCTCTTTGCACATAGCACAATAGCAAATAGCTGGAACCAACCCAGGTGTCCTTCAACTAATGAGTGGATAATGAAAATGTGGTACATCTACACAATGGAGTTCTATGCAGCAATAAGAAAAGATAACATCCCACGGCTGATGCCACAAGCTTACATCCTCTAGTAGTTAGGAGATGTTATAAGCCACAGTAAGACCCTGTCATATTTAACAGAAAAAAAATGTAATTCATGGGTTAACATACCATCCAAACATCTGTGTCTATACCAAAGTAACCTACCATAACTATTAGTGCTGTTTAAATACCTATATATCTAATTGCTTGTGCCTCATTCGTAGGATGGAAAGGTTATCCCTGGAGAAACTGTCAGCCCATGAAAGGAAACAGCCAGAATTGACCAGAGTCCAAGACAACAGCTCCAGAGAAAGTAGACTGTTTTGCTTCTCATCACCTGTGCCCCTTTTCTAAGCCTAGGGAACAATCTGTGGAAGAGGGGGCGTGGTAGAATGTAAGGGCTGCGATTGGGGTGAATGGTGAAACTACAGCAATGTAGTCTGGACACTCATTTGATCAACTTGATTGAACAAACAACCTGTCACCCCCCACTGGATGGTGGGGCTGTAGGTGTTTGGGCACAACAGCCTGCAGATAGGTTTTGCATGAAGGATGCTTGTACTCATGGATTATCACTTATAGCTAAAAATGAAAAAAACCGGAAAGATGCAGGACCCGTTTATGGGCAGAATACATGATCTGGGATGGGGTGGGGTGGGGTGGGGGGAAAGGAAAGGGAAATATGCCTGAACTGAATTGGAAAATGATGTATGAAATACACAAAGCATCAATAAAAAAATGTTACATCAAATATAACCATTAGTTTGAGAGAGACATGGTTAGCCCAATTTAATTATACAACTTGCACATGTATTAGAACCCAACATAATATCTCATAAATATGTAAACATTTTATGTTTTTATGCATCCATTACAAATAAATTAAATAAAGGAATTAATTTTTATTTAAAAAAAAAGAAAAGACAACATCATGAAATTTGCAGGTAAATGGATGGAACTAGAAGCTCTTATGCTAAGTGAAGTAACACAAACACACACACACACACACACACACACACACACAAGACGTATGGTGTCCCTCATTTGTGGATCCTAGCACCAAACCCTTATACATAAGTCAAGCTGGGTAATTTTTTAGTACCACATCCTCTGATGCTACTACAGATATAGTTTGCAGTTTATGTCTCCATTCCCTTAAGATCTAAGATTTGTGAGAAAGAATAAATCTCTTCTTTAAATTACATTAAAACATACTGCAACTTACTATGTGACTTAGGAATATAAAGTTATATTTCTGTTTGCTTGTTTGCAATATTACTGCTAAAATGAAAGTCCCAAATGTGTCTTGGAACTAACCTATAGTTTATTTTCAGACTCTGTCATTTGCCATAAGTGTGGAGGGTAGATATGCATATTTTGAAGTAAAATAAAATTAAATGGAACAACAACAACAAAAGACTTGTTCAAAAAACTGACCAAAACAGTAAAATTCTACCTCCAAAAAGTTAAATAAATAAATAAAAGAAAGAAAGATGCAAGACAGGACTTGACATGTATGACAGAATGTGTGTGCTCTGGTGGGGGGGCATGGAAGGGGAAACAGGTCCAAATTTGATTGGGAAAGGTTGTATGAAATGCACAAACACTCAATAAAAAATATATGTGCCTGTGAGTAATCCCACCAGCAATGAAGCGTTCATCTCATTGGCTAGTGGTACTCTGTTGGTTTTTATTTTATTTTTTTCTCTGTTGGTTTTTAACTGCGCCTCTTTAATATTGTTTAACACAATCTATACTGAATTACAGTTATTTTAAGTACTGATGCATCCTTCCAGATTATCATGTTTTGGGTGAGTTCTGGATGAGAGAGAGAGAGAGAGAAAGAGAGAGAGAGAGAGAGAGACAGAGAGACAGAGAGACAGAGAGACAGAGAGACAGAGAGAGACAGAGAGAGATTTGGGCATCAGGAGATCTGATCTTTAGGTTCATCAGTGAGTATCAGCAAGAACCAGACAGAATGAGACAGGAGACTATGAAGGCAGCAGAAACAGGCCCCCAAATGTCCATATGAACAGGCAAAGACTTGCTTGGGAAGAAACGCTTAGAAGAACTAAAAGAGAGACACGGGATAAATTTTCAGAGAAAGTTTGATGTTATAGAATGGAGTTTCAAGAGAGATTTTCAAGGAAGAAATTGTTAGCAATAATTCAATTTGATGATGATGATCAAGCAAGATAAGGCAGTGTTTGGGCTTGTAGTGCTCACTCAGCTCTCTCGTGGTTCTGATGGCGCTGAGTCACCTCACCTATATTTCCCTTTCAAGAGTAATATATTTGTGGCTATGAAAGTAGGAGAAATAGATACAGAACAGCTAGAGGGGTCTTCAAGATAAGAGGGGCTTAGATTTGTGAAAAGACTTTGAGAAGTAAATTATAAAAGGACAAAAAAGAAAGACAAACTGAAAGGGAATACTGAGATGTTTTACAGAGTAAGACTCATTCTCTCCCCCACCCCCATCACACCCAGGATCATCCTACACATAGAGGCCACTGCTCTTCATCTCCAGATGATTAGAGGTAATTTTTAACTTTCATTGTGACAGGAAGCACTAAGAACACAGGTACAAATGAAGAAGAATCAGCAATGACTACAAGTTACCACTAGAAAGTTGAGGGTCTAGGGAAGGCTCAGAGATTAAGAGTATTTACTGCTCTTGGAGAAGGCCCAGGTTTGGTTTCTGGCATCCACATGCTAACTCACAACTGCCTGTAACTACAGTTATAGGGCACCTGATGCCCTCTTCGGGCCCCTGTGGGTACTGCACACATGTGGTGCACTTTCATATGTGCAGGCAAAGCACTCGTACACAAAAAATAAAAAATTCTTTTTAAAGAGGGAAATTTGCCACTGTGCCTTAGTTTCCCTTATGAATAATACCAAGTACTATGTATTTAGTGTGATTTTTAATATTACTTTCTTTTTTAATAGAAAGTATTTACTTTAGCTAAAGAATTATTTGTCAGGTTATATTAAGCACTTGATACAGCTTTCTTAATGACTGTTTTTAGAAGACAATGCTGTCATTATCTCTTTTACATATGAAAGCAAAGAGGCTTTACAGAGGTAAAGTAATTTGCCCCCAAATCACCTCCTTGGAAGCAGAGATGCTGAGAATCCAGTCCGTGTCTCTTTAATTCCTGAGCCATCATGAACAATCACCTCACAAGTACAAGAATCTCAAGTAAAATCAGTCTGAGTAGTTGGCTCAAGAGGAATGAAAAAACTTGAATATTCCAGAAGAACAGAAGAAAGTATTGCTCTTTTATTTTGTTTTGTCTTTTTAGAAACAGGCTCTCCTTGTAACTCCATCTGTTCTGGAACTCACCATGTAGACAGGGCTGGCCTTGAACTCACAGAGGTCTGCCTGCCTCTGCCTCCCAAGTGCTGGGATTAAAGGCGTGCACCACCACTCCCGACAGGAAGAAATCAATGTATATCCTTGTCTAGACATAGCAGACTCCCGGTAGCAGTTTGGATCCTGCTGAATTTTACAGACCCAGAGTCTGTAAAATTTATTTTAAAAAAAAGGAAGGAAGCCACCTGCCTGGAAATACTGTGCAGCAGTGGCAGCCATATGCCTATATATCCCAAATCTAATTGGCTATTAGCTCTCTCCTTGGAGAAATAACCCACGGTTGATGCCACAAGCTTACATCCTCTAGTGGTTAGAAGATGTTATAAGCCACAGTAAGATCCTGTCATATTTTACAGGAAAAAAAAATGTAATTTATGGATTAACATACCATCCAAACATCTGTGTCTATACCAAAGTAACCTACCATAACAATTAGTACTGTTTAAATACCTATATATCGGGCTGGAGAGATGGCCTAGCAGTTAAGAGCACCGACCGCTCTTTCAGAGGACCCGGGTTCGATCCCCAGCACCCACATGGCAGCCGAGAACCATCTGAAACTCCAATTCCAGGAGAACTCCAGTTCCAGGGGAATCCGACACCCTCTTCTGACCTCAGCGGCCATTGCCCGACACGGTGCCCCCCCTTGCCTCTTGCCGGCCCGCCCCTTCCTTCCCCCTCCGCCCCACCTTCACTTTCAAAAACTTTTTAAATACTATATATTAATGGCTTGTGTGTTCATTAGTAGGATTGAAAGGTTTTATTCCTGGACAAACTGTCATCCCCATTGACAAGGACACATCCAGAATTGGACCAGCGTCCAAAACAAACCGCTCCAGGAGAAGTTACGACATGTTTTTCTTCTCTCATCACTCTGTGCCCCTTTTCTAAGCCTAGGGAACAATCTGCAGAGGGGGGGCATGGTGACATGTAAGGGCTGCGATTGGGTTAATGGTGAAACTACACAGCACTCAAGTCTGGACACTCATTTCTGATTCAACTTGATTGAACATACAAGCCCCCCACCCCCCAGCGTGGATGGTGGGACCCATGGGCTCTGCTTGGGCTTTTGGGCACAACTGCTAACCAAATTGGTTTTACATTGAAGGCATGCGTGTACTTCATAAATTATTACTTATGTTTAAAAAATGAAAAAAAAGAAGTAATAGAATAAAGGAAGTCAGCAAAAGAAGGAAAAGAGGGAGGAGGGAGGGATGGAAGAAGGAAGAAGGAAGGGAATCGGAAGGGAAGGAAGGAGGAAGGAAGGAAAGAAGGGGAGGACAGGCTTTTGGCGAGTGCCTGTCCGCAGAGGTGTGTGTATGGGGCGGGGGTGGGGAGGAAGGGAAAGAGAGAGAGAGAGAGAGAGAAAGGAAAAGAAGTGACTAAGGTCAGGGGTGTAACATAGTTTCATCCTCAGATGAAAGACAAAAAGAGAAAGAAAGAAAAAGAAAGAAAGGAAGGAAGGAAGGAAGGAAGGAAGGAAGGAAGGAAGGAAGGAAGGAAGAGAAAGGTTGGCAGCTAGTTGCGGTAGCCCACAGCTCTCAACCCAACACTCAGGAGGATTACAAATTTGAAGTGGACCTGGACTACACAATGATACCCTGTCTCAAACACAAAAGTGATTGACAAGTAGCAAGTTATCATCAGAATGGACTAATGAAATTTAGGAATCTAGAAGTGGAGTAAGTCCAGGTGACTGCCATGAAAAATGATCGGTCACAGTGAAGGATTTCTGGGAAAATTTTCTACAGTGAAGGTTTCTGAAGTTGAAATTCACTAAGACCAAGATAAGGGAATTTTAATGTTCTGAAGTAAATAGACTCCCCTCAGAATGACATGAAAGTAACCTGAGTCAGCATTCACAGTGAGTGTGGACAAGTTCTAGGTCAGAGAGCATCGTGGCAAGTGCCTGGGCTAAATCCCCCAGCCACCGCTGATGCTCCGTGGAGAGGGCTTGGGAGAGAAGTGCAGACCAGCAGCTGATTGGGATGAGGCTGAGCGAGGGAATGAGTGCTGGCAATCCTGAACAAAAACCACATGAGACCAGGAGTGTGTCTAGGCAAAGCTCGTTTAATGTATCCAGTAGCGGTTTATATCTCTTTGGCAAGTCGGGCAGGAGAAGTGAAGTGCCAGGGACCCTGGGCCAATGATAACCGGGCTTCGCAGCAGCGTCCTGGCAACCAGTAGCATCGTCCACGTAACCAGGCTTCTTAGCCACATCTTAGGCAACCAGGAGCGCATCTGGGCCAGCCTTTTCAGCGTGCCCAGGCAAAGCCATTTTTTCAGGTCGGGCTATGCTGAGTCATTTCTATGCGGAATTGACTTACTTTTAAAACTTATAGACAGGTCGCCAAACTTTAGGGCAGGCTCAAGAGATTACTTGTGGGCCCATGGCTCAGAAATCAGGCCCAACAACAAGGAAGAGAAGATCATTCAAGAGAGAGTCATTTGTATGAGGATCACAGAGCAATGGTTCTGAAAGACAAAGAAATCAGGCCTGGAATGTGTCCTTACCACCATCTCACCCTGACTTGTATTAAAAGAAGGGAGAGCTTACAGTGGAATGGAGACTCTGGCTGGCATGGTAGAAAGGACTAGAAAATAGGGCACGAGCATGGAGCAGGACAGGATGGAGAAAGCTAAAAACGGATGAGACAAGAGGATGTTCTGAAGGCCCAGGCTGGGACACAGTGAAGCGTGGTGGGAATCACAGGTAAAGTTGTATCACCTGGGCTTGGTGCTGATGAAAACATGTGCCAGAAGACTGTGGTGATCCCCCATTGTTCCTGTATAGGCTCAAGTACTTGACTACTTGGTCCCCAGTTAATGACACTGTTTGGGGGAGGTCATGGAACCCTTAGGAGGTACAACCTTGCTACAGGAAGCATGGCAGAAGGATGGGCTTTGAAAGCTTGACCCCCATTTTCAGTTCTCTCTCTCCCTCCCTCCTTCCCTCCATTCCTCTCTGCTTTGTGTTTGCTGTCAGAGGTGTGAGCTCTCTGCTTCCTGTCCCTACCACCATGCCTCCTGCTCACTGCCTCGCCTCCCTACCATGACAGACTCTTATCCCTCTGGACCCATAAAGCAGAATCATCTCTTCCTTCTAAGTTGCCTTTGATCATGGTGTTTTATCACAACCACGGAAAAGTAATACAAGTCCTAAGAGGAACTAAATTGAAAAGAGACAGCAAATGTCATGTGACATTTAAGTCATCGTGGCGTTTGAGTGATCCCTAGCTCATAAGGTTGTTGTGAGAACTACGTGTGTTAATATATTTGTGTGTGTGTATGTGTGTTTGTGTGTGTGTGTGTGTGTGAGAGAGAGAGAGAGAGAGAGAGAGAGAAAGGTTCAGTACTCCATCTGTAGGAAGCAGATCTGAAAAGCTCGATGTTTTCATCACCATTCTAACCAATAATGTTGCTCTTTGTGTTAGTACATGCCTTTTGCTTGATAGATATGAAAAGTATCAAAATGGTTTAATTTCTACTTATCAAGTACATGTGATGACCTTTAGAGAATAACACTAAGGAGATATACAGAATAACTTCTTCGACTGTTTCCATAGCCCAATTCCCAGTCTATGAAGACATCATGTCCTCAGATGTGATTCAAGATTTCTGTGATGGTTACATGATTAAGCTGAGCCAATGTAATCACAAAGGCTCTGTACGAGGGAAGAAGAAGTTCAAAGTCATCAACAAGAGATCTGATAGCAGAAGCAGAGGCCAAAGGGGTGGATGAGGGGGATGTGGTCTCCCTCTGAAGACTGTAAACCACGAAACAGATTCTCCCTGGAGCCGTTGGAAGGACCCAGCCCTCCTGGCATTTTGCTTTTATCTCTGTAAGACTCACATCATATTTCTGGCCTGGAGAACTCTAAGATAATTAGTGTTTTCACCCCTTAAGATCCTGTTAATTTGTTAAAGCAGTAGAAGAAAACTAATGGGCCAGGGTGAGGAACATGGAATGACACTGCATTTCAACCGGGGTGTGTGTGATCATTAATCTCAGACTCTCCTCACAGCAAAGCTGAGAAGTGCTAAACAAAGAGGAAGAAAACTAGTACAGAATCTTCCAAGACTGAAGCAACTGTGATATAATCTTGATCGTCAACCCCACTAGATCTGGAATCAGTTAAGAGACATTCTTGTGGGTGGGTCTGTAAGGATATTTTTCAGAGGATTAATTGTGAAGTGGGGAGACCCTTCCTCGGAATGAGAGACGGCTTCCAGTGAAGCCCTACTAGAAGGAGCATCACGGGAAATGCTGCTGCTTTAGCCAGCTTCCCTTCACCGCCTGCCGAGTGCGTCTACTATAAACTCGGTTGCTAATGCTCCCACCGCTGCCGTCATCATTAGATGACATCAGAACCCGGCTTCTTTCACCTCCCGACATGGACCAACAACCACTGTCTCTGTAGGAATCCTTCAGGATCTCAGCACCAGATGAGGACTGCTGAGGCATCCAGCTTCCGGGGGTTCCGGCCGCACACGTGTGAACGCAGCCATCGTTGGACTATCCAGCCCGTGCTGTGTAAGCCACTCTAGTAAATCTCCTTAGTTACCTTTCTGTTGTTGTGATAAAACACCAAGACCAACACAACCCAGAGAAGGAAGAGTTGTATTTGGCTTATGGGTCCAGGATAAGGGTCCATCATGGGAGGGCAGGAGGCAGCTGGAGCAGAAAGTGAGACTTCACACCCTCAAGCAAGCACAGGAAGAAGAGAGGGCAAAACTGGAAACGAGGCAAGGCTATGAACTCGCATAGCATAGTCCCAGTGACATGTGACCTCCAACAAGGTTGCACCACCTAAACCTCCTCAAACAGCACCAAGTGGGGCTGAGAATTTACATACTTGGAGCCTGTAGGGGACATTCTCACTTAAATCACTGCATCTCCTTTTAACATCTGTTCATTCTATTAATTCTGTTCATTTAAAAATGCTATTAATCCTAGCACTTGGGAGGCAGAGGCAGGCGGATCTTTGTGAGTTCAAGGCCAGCCTGGTCTACAGAGTGAGTTCCAGGACAGCTGGGGCTACAGGGAGACCCTGTCTTAAAAAAAAAAAAAGAAAAGAACGCTGACTAATATAAATTATGGTGCCAGAAGTGGGATCATTTTTATCAATAAACTGAGCCATGTGGTTCTTTGGCCTTTGGAACTTGTTTACAGGAAGAATGTGGCAGTTTAATACTTTGGGCTAGAAAGCTGTAAGCAGAGCTCATCGGGCCATCACGATGGGAGTTTAGGCCAGAAGGTGGAGAGAAATGCAGAACCTAGGGGCCCTTGTGTTGATTTTTAAACTACACTAAACTAGGGAGTTCTTAGATGACTCAGTCAGTAAAGTGCCTTCCACACAAGCATTTGATTGTCAGCACCCACATAAGAAGCCAGGAGCAGCATTGACAGGTGGTATTCCCAGATTCCCAGGGGTGAGGAGACAAGACGGGAGGATCCCTGGCACTTTCTGAGAAGTCAGCCGTGCTGAATTGGTGACCTTCAGGTTCATAAAAGATCCTGACTCCAAAACAAAGGTGGAAAGGAATAGAGGAAGACACCCAACATCAACATCTTGCCTACACACATGGACACACACATCACAAATCATACACATGCATGCACACACAGGCACACATATACAAGACTAAGTGATAAACTTTTTGAGGGTAAAGTGATTTTATACTCGGTGCAGTCTGATTAAATTGAGCTTTTGGAATAAACTCAATGAGGATACAAATGTCAGCTATAACACTGGATTATCTTTATTCTGTAATATCCTGAAACCCCATCTGTGATTCAATTCAGCCCGGTTTTGAGGCCAAACCCACCCACCCTCTTCTCAGTGGCTAGGATATTTTTGCCATATCTTATCACATTTTAAAAGGACATAATTAGATTTATTCTAGTCTAGCAGATTTTATTTCCACCAAGCTAAGAACAGTTCATAATAATTACCAATGCGATAATCACCAATGATAATTTTTACAAGAGACAAAAAATGTCTAAAGTATATAGGTCACAACACTTCCTTTCAACACAACCCATGTCTCAAGAGAGAGTTATATACTTTGGCTAGTAGAGATGGGGAATATCCCCTCCAGGGCGCTTCCCACTCCCTTCATAACTCTGCTCAAAGGTGGTCTTATAGGAGAGTCCCTGTTTTTGAAATAACACCCAACACCTCCTACCTTTGACCTTGATTCTCCAACTTCCTTCCCTGTTCTTTACAGTGCTTAGACCCAGGTGATATAATTGCTTCACTGCTGTTTTATTATCTGCTCTTTTTCTGTAGAAAGTAAGCTGTGTCAGAGTAGAGACTCTGGTTAGGTCACATGCTATGTCTCCCACATCTAGAAGAGTGACTGTCACAGGGTGGCATCAGTAAGAATTTGCTGAGTGACAGCTTTATGTATACCATGGAGTAAAACAAGCAAAGGCTTCTAATTGGATCTCTGTTAAGAGTCCAGCCTGCACTGTGGAAATCAGTATAGAGGGTCCTTTAAAGATTAAAGGTAAGTCAACCTTTTTTTCAGCCATAAAGAAGAATGAAGTTTGGAAAATCCACAGAGGTCAGGAAACTAGTAAGGGGCCATGGGAAAGGGAAGGATGCATAAGAGGGGAGATAGAGTGCGGTGATATGAAAGGGAAAGGGGGATAATGGAATGGGAAGGGTTAAATGTGGTGAGGAATGGGAGGGAAGAGGAGAGGGGAGAGTGTGGGAGGGATAGCCAACACTAGGGACCTTCTGGAAAATTCATATGGAATTCATATTAAATTCAAAGCTTCTTAAATTATACACACATAGACAACACAAAAAGAGCTTAAATGGGATTACCCTAAGTGGGGGATCCAGTAGCCCCATAAGATGTCACAGGCTAGCAAATAAAAAAACCAATGCTAGGAATAGACTCCCTCTTTTGGAGTTAATGACCAGGGGTTACCGTAGACCTTCAAATAATACTGCAATGATAATTGCTCTTGGTTACCCATAAGAACTTGATAGGAAGACCTTATTGTAAAGACACTACAGATACAAGTAAGTCATAGAACAAACGTGAAGAAATCAGGCCACTTCTGAGCTCAAAGCTTCATCTCTACCCACTAACTTTCATAGTGCTGAAAAGTGCTGTCCTGCTATCAGAAAAGATAAGTAATCATCAGTCTTGCCCAGCTGTGGACTCTGTGTTCTACAATAATGACTGGCCTGGCAAGATATGGCCCTGGCTGCAGCAGTGGCACAAATGTTTGGAAGGAGCCAAATACTTTCTAATTGGATATAAGGCCTGCTTCATAAGCTGGAGCCCATTCCTGGCGCTGTTAGCAGAGCCAAGAACCTTTGAGTAGACATGTCATAGGGCATAGGGGAGACCCTATTACTATTATTCTGTTAAATGACATATTGTTAAACCAACTCCTAATGACTTACTGTTATACCTATAGTGCATCTCTCAGTTCTCACCAGAGAAGCTTCTTGCAGGAAATGGCAGTTAACACAGAAGCCCACAACTAGTCAATGGTGCAGAGAATGAGAGACTGCAGAGTGCTCAGCCCTGAATAGGACTTATATCACACCTTCTTCTCCCAAAACTCAGGGCTCATTGAGGAAGAGAAGGCAGAAAGATAGTAAGAGACAACGGTTATAGGTGATACGAGGAAATCCTGTTATCCGGACACAACAGGACAGTTGTATATATGAACCCACAAAACTTGTGACAACAAGCACACGATCACTGCAAGCCCCAGCCAGACAAAAAGCCAGCATGGGTGGGACAGATGAGCAGGAAGCCCAGCCCCAGGCAAGGAGCTGTTGGCAACTGATAGTGCTGGGAGAGCGAGAGTCAGTGCTTTTTAAACTGACCAGGTTCCAAGGATGAACCCACACCCAAGAGCATTTTGGGAACACAAATTAGACTCAAAAGCCCTTAAAAAATAACAATAGTAACGCCTTTAATCCTAGCACTTGGGAGGCAGAGGCAGGCAGATCTTTGTGAGTTCAAGGCCAGCCTGGACTACAGAGTGAGTTCCAGGACAGCTGGGGCTACAGGGAGACCCTGTCTCAAAAAGACCAAAAATATGGGGCTGGGGAGGTGGCCTAGTGGTTAAGAGTGCCGACTGCTCTTACAGAGGACCCGGGTTCGATCCCCAGCACCCACATGGCGGCTGAGAGCCATCTGAAACTCCAATTCCAGGAGAACTCCAGTTTCAGGGGAATCCGAGACCCTCTTCTGACCTCCGCGGCATTGCATGACACGAGTGCACAAACCTGCATGCAGACAGTACATTCATACACATACAGAAATAAATAAAAAAAATTTTAAAAAAAGACCAAAAATAAATAAATAAATAAATAACAATAGTAATAAGGGACATGAGAGAGACCAGTAAGGTGAGGGTGGGGATGAGGGGGAAGGGGTCTGAGTATGATCAAAATACAGTGCATGAAAATCTCAATAAATTAATTTTTTTGTTTTTTTGAGACAGGGTCTCCCTATAGCCCCAGCTGACCTGGAACTCACTATGTAGACCAGGCTGACCTCAAACTCACAGAGATCCACCTGCCTCTACCTCCTGAGTGTTGGGACTAAAGGTATGCACCACCACACCCAGCAATAAAAGTATTTTTCAAAAAGAACAAAGGTATATTGTTTGTAGCAATTAGATAACACTGAAGAAGTCCATATTAACCTAGTTAAGCCATTCCCAGGAAAACAAATGGATTTTCTCTTATACATAGTTCTCAGATTTTATGAAGATACATAAAGACATATATATATATGAATATGTATATATATATATATATTCATGAAAACAGAAGCAAAACTAGGGGAAAGGGAAAGGGGGAGCTAAAGGGGGCAGGGACTGAAGGAAGGGGGTGCAAGAGTATGAAAAATATGCTCAATATGCAATGTATATTTGTATGAATATGTCCTTGCGTAATATAGTACCATGTTCAATTAATGCATACAATGAAAAAAGTCCATGGGGCTGGAGAGATGGCTCTGCAGCTAAAAGCACTGGGTGATCTTGCAGAGGACCCGGGGTTCAATTCCCTTTGCACACATGGTAGCTAACAACCATCTGTAACTCCAGTTCCAGGGGAGCTTATACCTTCTTCTGACCTCCATAGACACTGCATGACACAGGTATACCTACCTACATACCAGTAATACACTCATACACATAAAATAATAATAAAGAAGATATTTTAAAAAATAATAAGAGCTGGGTGTGGTGGCGCACGCCTTTGATCCCAGCACTTGGGAGTCAGAGGCAGGTGGATCTCTGTGAGTTCAAGGCCAACCTGGTCTACAGAGCAAGTTCCAGGACAGCCAGAGCTACAGGGAGACCCTGACTCAAAAAGACCAAAAAAATAAATAAAAAATAAATGAGTCCAGCCTATGCCAACTCACAAGTTGTGTGGAATTAAAGAAGTTACTTAATCTTTCTGATCTTTCAATTTTCCTCTCTGAAAAATTAGTGTTGTTTTCCCTGTTTACCCAGCATGGCTCAAAAGCTATCAAATGATCTACTGACATGATATCAAGAGCTTTTTTTTTACTGTGCATGGCCTGGTGTGGTCCCTCAGTAAGGGCTGACCTGCTTCACGAGTTTTGTCTTACACCCTCCACATCCCAATTAAAGGAACTAGAGAAGAAACAATATGACCCTCACTGCATAGCTCTTTTTCAAGGCCCTGTTGTGGAATAAAATCAGGAAACGAAAGGGCGGAGAGACAATGCAGTTTGCAAACTTTCTATTCAGAAGCTCAGCTCACCCCACCCAAGTAACATGATCTCCAGAGCCCCCAGTCCCCGCAGCCCCTTGCCCAAAGAGAAGCTGATTATACTTACAGTCATCCCTTCAAAGAGCCATCATTATGAGCTTTCAAATAGGTCATCAAATATTAGTAATGTCAGAAAAATGTAAACTATGATGTCCTCAGGGTTTGATGCCTAAGGCTACCTCCTTGTCATGGAGTGTGCTCTTGCCACTTGCCACCTCACTGAAACTTTCATTCAGGAAACTCCAGAAGGACTAAACCAAGCTGTCATTCTGTTTGACATAAAGGAAGTTATCCCTTGTATTGTTAAATCATTCTATAGCTCTCTAACTCAAGTCTTCTCATTTCGTTTCTTAATAGAATAGTTCAATAAATGAGAACAGCAATTTGCAAGTCTTTTGTTTTATATTGCACCACTCGGTTTGAAAACTGAATGCTTGAACTGTCATATTTGGGCAGCTTTTTGATTTGTGGGACCTAAACTGAGAGCCACTGACAAGGAGACTAACAGAACCTGCTGTAGCACTTACACCAGGATCACAGTGATAAGTGACCATCTCTGTCACTGGGACTCTTGCAAAGACTCGAGAGTTCTCTCAGGTCTCAGGTCAGAAAGGCTCCTTTCTTCACAAAACTGATCAGCTTTGATGGTATAGCTATCATAATACCTTCAACTAGAGGTTGTTTCCTTCTCCAACAATGGGATATTTAGAATAAAATTTGTTTCCTCTGTCAGCAACTGTTTTTTTATTATATTACTTATTTTATTTTATTTTATTTTGGTTTTTCAAGACAGTGTCTCGCCATTTTTCAAGACAGGGTCTCACTAGCAGATCAGGCTGTCCCAGACTCCTATTGCTGGGATTAAAGGCATTAGCTACCACCCCTGGCATATTATTTATTTTTAAGGTAAGCTCTTCCTAAAATTCCCAGGCTGGCATGGAACTTAAAATATTCTGCCTCAGCCTCCTGAGTGTTGATATTGCAAATATATCTCTCCACATTTACCTTAGCATCTGTTTCAGAATATGGTTATATTTTATATTGTCACTCAAACATCCCTCTTGCCAGATTAACTAATTCATCTCCATTGTGGTTTTTGTATTATATATTTTTAGAAAGTTAATATATTCTGCTTGTGGGAATAGTCTATTGTCCATAGAAGCTTTGTGTGGGTATGTATGTGTTTATAAATTTTTAAAGGTTTTTTGTTTTGTTTTTTTTTGTTTTTTGTTTTGTTCTTGAAACAGGGTCTCCCTGTAGCCCCAGATGTCCTGTAACTCGCTATGTAGACCAGGCTGGCCTTGAACTCACAGAGATCCTCCTGCCTCTGCCTCCTAAGTGCAGGGATTACAGGTGTATGCCACCACACGCAGCAATTTTTAGAGTTTTTATGTGATGGCTGAAGTGACTCCTCTCTGTGCACTCAAAGTTCATTCCTCACTTAAGGCAGCAAAGCAAATTCTTGGCAGTCCCAACCTCTCCCCCTTTCCTTGAAATATGCTTCTGTTGCCCATCTGCCTACTTCAACCTTGATAAACTATAAACACAGCTTTTTGGCTTCCCTAACTTGTTTACCCTGCTTAAAGACACCCTAACATTTTCTAAATGGATGAGAAGTGTGGTTTTGTTCCCTGTAAATTCCCTCTTCCCCTTTTACCTGGGGTACAGTAAGATTGGCAAGACTGTCTGCCAAACAACGCTGCAATACACTTGGATGAGGTTCCTGGTAGTCTTTTCCTGGTGTTCTCAAACTCTTCATCATTATATTCATAGAAAAACTGAGAAGCCAGGTGTGGTGGTGCACGCCTTTAATCCCAGCCATCAGGAGGCAGAGGCAGGCAGCTCTTGGAGAGTTCAGCTGGAGCTACAGGGAGACCCTGTCTCAAACAGATCCAAAAAAAGGAAAGATGGGGGCAAAACTATAGAAATTTTTGTGTAGTCTTCATGCTCCAACACATTGTCTTTCTTATCCATATCACCCCTAGAGCAATACACTTGTTATAGCTGAAGAACATGCATGACCCATTGTCATTCCAAGTCCTAGTTATTTTAGCTACTTTTCTCATTGTTGTGACAAAATACCTGACAAAGAACCTAAGGAAGGATGGGTTATTTGGGGTACAGTTTCATGCTACAGCTCATCGTGGCAGGGAAGGCATGGGGCAGGAGCATGAAGCAGCTAGTCGCATGGACTCCAGTCAGGCAGCAGAAGGAGAGGAGAGTTGGTGCTCAGTTCCTTTATCCTTTTTTTCCACTCCAGGACCCCAGACCACAATATAGTGCCACAGACATCTATGATGGGTGGGTCTCCCACCTCACTAACCTAATCCGGAAATTCCTTCACAGACATGCCCAGAGTTTTGTTTCCATGGCGATTCTAAATCCCATCAAGCTGTCAATCAAAATTAGCCAAGACAAAGGTTGACAGTGCAGTTATCTCTTGCTAGTGTACAGTCTCCACGTCGTCATTATCATATCATTGGGAGCAGTTTCATTGTTTTAAAAGTTCTGTGTATATCTGTATATGGTAGTTCAAGCCTGGAAGAATAAAAAAAAAAAATCACACATTTTTTCTTCGAATTTTCTTCTTAGGGTCCATATATCTTTTATTTTGTTTTGTGGTGGTCCTCTGGTGTGTAATTAATTACTTCTTGTAGAAAAATTAAAGGGGCCATCATGGTTTCTTTCTATTCTTTTTTTTTTTTTTTTTTTTTTTTTTCAAATATTAGTAATGTCAGAAAAATGTAAACTATGATGTCCTCAGGGTTTGATGCCTAAGGCTACCTCCTTGTCATGGAGTGTGCTCTTGCCACTTGCCACCTCACTGAAACTTTTTTTTTGGTCTTTCTGAGACAGGGTCTCCCTGTAGCCCCAGCTGTCCTGGAACTCACTCTGTAGACCAGGCTGGCCTTGAACTCACAAAGATCCGCCTGCCTCTGCCTCCCAAGTGCTAGGATTAAAGGCGTGCGCCACCACGCCCGGCTGGTTTCTTTCTATTCTGAGTGAGACAGTTTGAGGAAATTTGTAGTTTATAATCTGGTCAATTAAAGCTCAGGAAAAAAGGGAAATGTAGATGCATTTCTTTGCTCTGAATGAAAAGCCTGCCTTTTTTCTTCTGTGTATTATAGCGTTTTCCTAAATGCAGGAATGGTTCATGATTCAGGTTTGCTAATGGATGCCAAGAAGAAGAGAAACTGTCATTTGTGAAAAGAATTAGCTAGGGTAATCATAAAATTAAAGTGAAAAAAAATGATCTGTAGTGCCTACCATGTTCTAGGCATCATGTAAAAATCATTGAAATGCTATGAAAGCAAAGTGAGCTGTGAAGTGCAGTCAGACCGTAAGAGTCCATAACAGTGGGGTAAAATGGACATGGAATATCAGTAGGATTATCCTATTCACTATGATTCAACAATGAGCAAATAGAATCAAGTCCCTTATCTCAAGTAGGCCTTATTCAACTGAAATCTG
Source organism: Rhizomys pruinosus (assembly GCA_009823505.1). Classification (NCBI taxonomy): domain Eukaryota; kingdom Metazoa; phylum Chordata; class Mammalia; order Rodentia; family Spalacidae; genus Rhizomys; species Rhizomys pruinosus. The sequence continues at coordinate 675,197 of VZQC01007506.1, forward strand.
GAGTAATGACATCTCAGTGCTAGACACTGGCTGTATTAGGATCAACTGAGCAGTGCCTTTGTTTATGTCTGTATGTTTTGTTTAAAATGCAATGCAGATTCCTAGGCCCAATCTCCTAATGCTGGTGAAAACACAAAACATCATTATTGTAAAGACAACAAGGTGATGTACAGGCAAGTTTAAATTGTTAGCACTGACTCAGGACGTTACATAGAGCTTGATCAGTTTCTGAATGAGTCAGAGTGCAGATACCTTGAAAAGCAAAAATCACGTTGTCTCCTTATCTGATTTCCCACTGTGTTGAAATACAATGGCTTGTTCATGCTAAGAGCTTTCTCAGTGCTTGCTGACTAATTGATTAAAGAGACAGGAATATCCACTCAGCATCATGAACTTTGCAGGTAAATGGATGGAGCTAGAAGACATCATGTTAAGTGAAGTAACACAGTCCCAGAAAAACAAAAGACAAATGGTATCTCTCATATGTGGATGCTAGTACCAATAACCCAGTTATAAATATTTCTTGTGGAGAGGGATGCATATTAAAAGAACAACAACATGGGGCTGGAGAGATGGCCTAGCAGTTAAGAGCACCGACTGCTCTTACAGAGGACCCGGGTTCGATCCCTAGTACCCACATGGCAGCCGAGAACTGTCTAAAACTCCAATTCCAGGAGAACTCCAGCTCCAGGGGAATCTGAGACCCTCTTCTGACCTCCGCGGCATTGCACGACACGGGTGCACAAACTTGCATGCAGACAGTACATTCATACACATATAGAAATAAATAAAATTAAAAAAAATAAGAACAACAACAGAAAGATTGCATCAGAAAACTGACTGAAATGGTGACTCGGGAAGGGTGGGAGGGGTGGGAGAGGGACAAGGGTGTATATTCAATTGGTGCATCTTTAATTGACGTGAGTTCAACAAGTATCCAGTTTTGCCCAGACTCTGTCTACAGGATACAAGGTGTTTTAGGACTTAGTAAAGCAAATATGTGCATATTAAACAACATTGGTTTAAAGGCTGAAAAAAAAGGTAATGCATCTGAGTTAATTGGTGATATAAATTGCTGTTGTCCACATTAGCTTTAATTAAAAGCTGCATAACAATTACTTTGGGATGGGCATAAACAAATGTTCTCTATAATTTTGCTGTCCTATAGTATCACCTGGCAGCAATCTCTTTTACCTATAGGATGATTTAATTTAAAAATAAAGTTTGTTTCCCAAGTTAATCACATACAGTAACCCAAAACAACATGGGTGAACTTGATGAAATCTGTGCCTTTACTCCACCCGATAGGTATATATTTGCTTTTTGTGAGACTCATGGGTCAAAAATAAAAACCTAAAATTAAAAAAGGGGGATATAGATAGATATGAAAACCTTTTGTCAAAAAAACCTTGCAATCCAAATCTTAAAACTAACTATGGGAAAGGATTTGTTTGTTCCAACAGGCCAGAGTATCACCAATTTAATGGCTGAGAAAGAAAATGCGGCTTTGCAGTGAGTAGGATGTACCAGAAAGTGCCAGCAGAAGGATGGAATCCTCTGGGCATTGAAGGGAAGAAATGTCTCAGATTGCTACAGACATCAGGCCCCTCTCTGGATCCTACTTGTAACAACGATTTTTAATGAATCCTAATGAAGCTTATCTTCTAGGTGCTGCAAAGGTTTTAATACAAGAGACTTTCTTAACTCCCCCCCATAGAATAAGGAGAAATATGATGATGATGAGGTCGTTCTCCAGCTGTAGATTGGAGCCAGCTGTTATAGAGGTATTCTCTTGTAAAATCGGTAAAACTGCCTTCTTTAATTGACTAATGGACATAGAAACTGTGAAAAGGATTATTCTCTATTCAGAACCAAATATAATGCTAAAGTCTCCTTAAGCTATGCACTTAAGCAAAATATATTAATACAGGAGCTCTGACATCAACAATGGATTATTCTACCAAGGAGATGTTGGCCAGGGGATCCAAGCCCCCACAAAAGGTAAAGGCTCCTTGCCTCCAAACTGGGATATCTGCAGGAAGAGAGGCGATAAGGCCCTGCTGTTGAAGACCTGATATAAACATGGGAAAGATGTATGGAGACCGCACTTGCAAGTATACAGATGGTCTCTGGAATGCCAGAGAGTGTTACCAAAGGCCACTAAACCAATAAAGCAAATATAGGTCTCCTTGAGTCAAGCAAGACTCCTCCGTCAGCACCAGCTACACCTCATCTGCCTGGAAATACTGTGCAGCAGTGGCAGCCATATGTCTGTATATCCCAAATCTAATTGGCTATTAGCTCTCTCCTTGGAGGAATAACCCACGGCTGATGCCACAAGCTTACATCCTCTAATGGTTAGGAGATGTTATAAACCACACGAAGACCCTGCCATACTTAACAGAAGAAAATGTAATTCATGAATTAACATACCATCCAAACATCTGTGTCTATACCAAAGTAACCTACCATAACAATTAGTACTGTTTAAATACCTATATATCTAATTGCGTGTGCTTCATTAGTAGGATCGAAAGGCTATATATTATACTGTTTAAATACCTATATATCTAATTGCATGTGCTTCATTAGTAGGATTGAAAGGTTATGCCTGGACAAGCTGGCAGCCCATGAAAGAAAACAGCCAGAATTGACTAGAGACCAAGACAACAGCTCCAGAGAAAGTAGACTCTTTTGCATCTCATCCACGTGTGCCCCTTTTCTAAGCCTAGGGAACAATCTGCAGAAGAGGAGGTGCGGTAGAATGTAAGGGCTGCGATTGGGGTGAAAGGTGAAACTACAACAATATAGACTGGACACTCATTTGATCAACTTGATTGAACATACAAGCCCCCCCCTCCCCCCCTGCTGGATGGTGGGATCCATGAGCTGTATGGGTTTGGGCACAACTGCTCGCAAATTGGTTTGCCATGAAGGATGCTTGTACTCACAAATTATCACTTATTGTTAAAAAAAAAAATGAAAACAAAACAACAACAAAAAACCCAGAAAGATGCAGAAAAGTTACGGCAGAATGCATGATCTGGGATGGGTAGGGGTGGGGCGGGGTGAAGGGAAGGGGATATACGCCTGAACTGAATTGGAAAATGATGTATGAAATACACAAAGCATCAATAAAAAAAAAAAGAGAGACAGGAATATCCACTCAACTGTATCTTACCCAATTCATTTTTATTCTGTAAATCACTAAGGAAAACATCTCTGTAATGATCTTGAGAAGTAGGCTATAAAGAAATATAATTTCTCAGGCCAGCAAGATACTCAGTGGGTAAAGGCACCTGCTACCCAAGAATGCAAGCCTGAAGACCTAAGTTCAGTCCCTGGAAGTCACGTAAAGGTAGAAGGAGAGAACCAATTCCTCCAAGTTCCCTTTAGCACACGTGTGCGCACACATACACACACACTGTGGTACACACACATGCACACCTGCACATTCACACACTAATGATAAAATACATTTTTTTAAATAAAATGTTTGGGGGCTGGAGAGATGATTCAATGGTTAAGAGCACTGGTTCCTCTTACAGAGGACCTGGGTTGAATTCCCAGCACCCACATGGCATCTAAACTGTCTGTACCTCTGGTACCAGGGGAATCCAATGCTTTCTTCTGACACCATGGGCATAGCACAACATGGGTTCACTTATACACATGCAGGCAATACACCTACACACATGAAATAAAAAATAAAATATTGCCAGGTGTGTAGTGCACACCTTTAATCCCAGCACTCAGGAGGCAGAAACAGAAATGTATCTGTGAGTTCAAGGCCAGACTGGTCTACATAGTGGGATCCAGGACAGCTGGGGATACAGGGAAACCCAGACTCAAAATAAATAATAATAATAGTAATAATAATAATAATAATAATAGGGCTGGAGAGATGGCCTAGCAGTTAAGAGTGCGGACTGCTCTTGCAGAGGACCGGGGTTCAATCCCCAGCACCCACATGGCGGCTGAGAACAGTCTGTAACTCCAATTCCAGGAGAACTCCAGTTCCAGGGGAATCCAAGACCCTCTTCTGACCTCCGTGTTACTGCACGACACAGGTGCACAAACCTACATGCAGACACTACATTCATAATAAATAAAATTAAAATAATAATATATTTTAAAAATAAATAAACAAAATAAAACGTGTTTCAGTGATCTGCCCTAAAGCCCTGCAAACTCTCTTAATTCCCAGGGTGTTTCTTTGTAGAGGAAGCCAACCTGCTGGGGAGAATTATCACTCAGGTTCAAGGTTGGAAAAAGAAGGGAAAAAGACACAGATGTCCAAGCAAGAGTGTGCTCAGCCAACTTGGGCCTTGGGACTGAACTTCTGGGTCAGATCTAAAACATCCTTCCATGCACTGTTGGGCTTTGGTATGGAATTGCCATGACCAATACTAAGATAATATAATTCTTCACACTGAAGTAAGCTAGAGAGAGGAACGCCTGCCAAAATCTTAGGAAAATTTTTCAAGTGACATGGTTAAAATGTTGAACGCAAGTGGCCTACTTTTCACCTCGAGAATTCAGGTTATCTATATTAATATAAACTTGAGACGAATTATTTGCATGGGTATCTGCATGAATCCGAAAACTGAACCAGAAAGGCGGCCGTCACTGTTGTGCATCTAGATTTCTTGCTGAATAACTCAGCTGAGTCTGCAAAGTCTATTTGTAGTCCAATATTCAATGAGCATTTGCTGAGCTCCTACTTCAGGCTGTGCTAAAATGAAAGAAATGAACAGAAGCATTTAAAGCAAGTCATTTGTTGTTAGATAGTATTTGCTGTCTGTTACTATGAAACAGGGTCTCTCTATATAACCCTGATGGACCTGTAAATGACAAACTTTCTGCCTCACCTCTTAAGTGCTGGGATTACAGATGTGTGCCACTCCCAGCTTAAGGTAAGGTCCTTCATAACTAATAAATCCCAGGAGGAAAGGATACACAAATACATAATTACAAGATACCAAAGCATTAGAGGGTTATCTAAAATATTACCTTATCACCTAGTACAGAGCACCCAATGGTCTGGGAACTGGGACCACTGGTCGTAAATCTCTCAGTTAAGATCAGAGTACAATGTGGATACAATTAAGAGATTTTTTTTTTTTGATACAGTGTCTCCCTATAGCCCAGCTGTCCTGGAACTCACTCTGTAGGCCAGGCTGGCCTTGAACTCACAGAGATCCTCCTGCCTCTGCCTACCAAGTACTAGGATTAAAGGCATGCACCCACCACGCCCGGCTTAAAGGTGGGTCTTAGTCACCATGTGGGTGCTGGGAATCAAACCTGGGTCCTCTACAAGAACAGTCAGTGCTCTTAAGCCATCTCTCCAGCCCCATAGAGAGATATTTTCTCTTTTTTTGGACTTTTTGAGACAGGGTTTCCCTTTGGTCCTAGCTGGCCTGGAGCATGCTCTATAGACCAGGCTGGCTTTGAACTCAAAGAGATCTGCCTGCCTCTGACTCCCAAGTGCTGAGATTAAAGGCGTGCGCCACCGTGCCCGGTTTTGAAAGATATTTTCTTTTCTTTTTTTAAAATCTTTTCTAGACAGAGTCTCCCTGTAGCTCCAGCTGTCCTGGAACTCACTCTGTAGACCAGGCTGGCCTTGAACTCACAGAGATCTGCCTGCCTCTGCTTCCCAAGTACTGAGTTTAAAGGCGTGCATCACCGCGCCCGGTGAGAAATATTTTCAAATGAGGGTGTGGAACTGGAAGCATGTTTAGAGAGTTGAGGCAATGGTTAAGACTTCACAAGGAAATAAGTTGAATGGAAAGAGGACTAGAGAAAGGATGGAGAACGCTAATGGCTATTGGGAAATTCCAGGAGCAGGTGACCCAGAAGAGAGCAAAGGAGCCTGGGGATGGCAGGAGGGTGGAGGCAGGATGCTCAGCAGAAGAAAATCAGGGGGACGGTAATTGAGCAGACAATGAGGGGGAAGACCAGCCAACACTAGTTGTTTGAAGGCAACCAACTTTCAAAGGCCAAAAAGTTCAGAGTACAGAGGTGGCTTGTGGGTTCTGAGAGCTCAAGAGGAATGGAGTGACTTAGAAAGTGGAGTGGTGGGTGCAGAAGCAAGCTACAGAGAATAAGGAGCAGAGTGGGGGTCTGCGGAGGGGAGGGCCAGGGACAAAGGAGTCACTTTGCCAAGCTGCTTTGCCAAAAAAAGAAAGAAATGAGATTGCAGGCAAGGTAGAGAGAGTAGATTCTTTTTGTTCTTCCTTTTACTTTAGAATGGGGGTAAAAATGACTTAATGAAAAAGCCCCCCCCAAAAAAAAAAAGAAAAAGAAAAGAAATAATAAAATAAATTTTAAAAAATTTAAAAGTCCCCTAGAGTTTTCCTGGGCTGTCTAGACAACTAAGATGTTAAATACCAATAAAGGGCCCAGAATGGGAACATTAAAGAATAGCAAGAGTAGGTGAGACCTGGCTTCAAATATTGAGGGCTTCTTCAAGAGCTATGTGACCAAACAGATTTCTCAGCCTTTGCATGATGGGGCCTTCTTGTTTATAATGTTAAAACAGAATATCCCTCACAAATTTGTATAGAAAATTAAACAATAAACTAGAGTGCCTAGAACATCTAGCCAGCTATGGCTGTCTCCCTTCCTTTTTCTTTTGTCCTAAACAAAAAACAATCAAAAAGGACTTGATAACATGAGTTTATTCACCTTGAAATAACATGGCAATTTGAATTTACAAATGCACTGAACCAACTAACTAAGCAACAAGTTCAGATCTGAAGTGCAATGATGGAAGACGCGGATGTTATATCTAGAAACTTACATGACATAATAAAACCATGTGTGATGGGTAACTGTGCTGGATAGCTTTAGTGTCAACTTGACACACCTGGGTTGAGGGAGCCTCAACTGGGGAATTGGCTCCATTGGATTGGCCTGTGGCCACATCTGTGGAGTATTGTCTTGATTGTCAGGTAATGTGGGAGAGCTCAGCCCACAATGAGTAGTGCCACCCTGGGCAGGTTGTTGTGTACCATATAAGAAGGCAGGCTGGGGGGCTGGAGAGATGGCCTAGTGGTTAAGAGCACCGACCACTCTTGCAGAGGACCCGGGTTCGATCCCCAGCACCCACATAGTGGCCGAAAACCGTCTGAAACTCCAATTCCAGGAGAACTCCAGTTACACCAGGGCAATCTGACACCCTCTTCCTGACCTCCACGGCAATTGCACACACATGTGCACAGACGTGCATACAGACAGTACACATTCATCCAAATACAAAATACATAAAATTAAAAAATAAAGAAAAAGAAAAAAGAAGAAGGCCAGGCTTGAACATGAGACAGGGAGCAAGCCAGTGAACAGCATCCTCCATGGCCTCTGTGGATTCAGCTCCTGCCGCCAGGTTACTGCCCTGAGTTACTGCCTGGCTCCCTAAGTATTGAACTGTGACCCGGGAGATGTAAAGCTGAATAAACCCTTTCCTCCCAATTTGGTGTGGGTCAGTGTTTTTCACAGCAATGGAAGACAAACGGGAACAGTAAAACCTATCAATCTGATGAACAGATAAAGCAAGGGAAATGAACTTCTACATGGATGTCAATGCAAGCCCTTGTGAGCGATGATTAAATTTAGGCAGTTACTGGACAACGAACAAATGCTTCTTGTCAAACCCTAACCCGTAGGAAGAGCTCATTCACCTTTTGGATTCCTTGATTTTTTTTTTTTTGTATTGTTTTCTTGTTTTCTATTTCATTGAGTTCTGCGCTGATTTTTGTTACTTCTTTCTTCCTGTCTTGCGTTAGAGGACATCCATTGGTGGCCTCTTAAGTGCCTTTTTAGCTGTAGGCTTAGCTCATTCACTGTGCTCTTTCTGTTTTTTAATGTTGGCACTAAGAGCTATAAACTCCGCTCTTAGTAGGGGGGGGGGGGGGGGTGGGGTCGTCGCGCCGGTCCCTCCTGTTTCCCGCCGGCCGGCAGGAAAAAGGAGAGGACACACTCTTGTTTTTCCAGACGCAGTTTATTCAAGCAACTCTTACATCAAGCAATCGCTCTTTACCCCCCCCCCCTTTTCCCCCTTCCCGTGTCCCCGACTAATAATCTCTTCCCTCACCCCCGCCTCCTGCGAGGTGCGAGCACCGAGGCAGTCTCTCATTGGTCTGCAAGCGGTATGCACAATATACGGAAGTCAGCGGATATGCTAATGAGGTTTCAGGTTTGGTGTTCTCTTGTTGGCTGGGGAATGAGCTGGGCAGTCAGGCCACAAGCAGGCGATAAGACCTGGCCAGGGGCCAAAGCGCCATTTTTGGCCAATGCGGCTCCCTCCCATCTCCCCCCCCTTTCTTTATAATATGGCAGAGAGAATGCCTGTCCTAGGTTGCCCCTGCAGAGGTATTCCTTACACGTCATGGGGTCAAACAAACAGCAGAGGTTTGTGCCCTGTCTTAGGTTGGTAATACATGTAACGGGTCTTACCCGTCTTTGACCTCTTCTGTAGCATGCCAAGCCAAACTTGAGGTGAACTGCTCAGTTCAATAGCGGCAAGAGGCTGCACGAAGAACGCTCTTTCTCTGCGCTGAGTGTTCCATTCAACATGCGCATCAGACACCACACAGACACATACCCATGCAGGTTATACTGCAACCCAAACCGCTATTCCAGCCCACTGCGGTAGGTGAGACACCACTTCGACATCCAAGAGATAAAACCCCGACGTGAACAGTCTACATCGTGTAGAATCGATGTGTCACATGGATGAGCGGAGTTCTTCAAATAGAGAGTCGAGTTCTACCATGACCAGTTTCTCTGTTAAATGACTATGAGATACTGCGTGATAGATTAGATTGGCATCAGTCTGAAAAGGTACAGAGGTAAATGAGAGCCCAGAGTCTCATCACACCCCAACTGTCTATTCTGATATAAGCAGTAAGCCTGTTTGAAATGATTATATAATATCCCAAAATACCTAGAGGAAAGGTGGTAGCATTCCAGCAGAAAGCATAGAAACAAGTCCTGTTACTACATGTGACATTATTTCTTTCATTAGCTTCCATTATATACACTGAACACAAAGGGGGGCCATAACCCCTGAGCCATGTGGCATTAGGACTGGCTGGTCCCCAGAGGGGGTACATCAAACCAGCCTCCTGTCTGGTTATACATACGTACACAATCACTGTCCTGGATATGTAAGTAATCAGTTGGAAGCACAGTAAAGAATCCATTTAGGGGCGGTGTGTTGGTCTCTTGTACTGTCTGCTAAGTGTCATCTAATGGTAAAACAAAGAAGAGACCTCTCATTTTATCATTGGTTGTAAAAAGGCGGGGGAATACTTGCGCTGAATGGGTGACTGGGATAGGTTTATGGGAACACTGTCATCAGCCCCACAACGAAGCTCTTCCGTCATTGCCATGGGCCATGGCACCATCATACACGAGTATCCCACACTTCCACATCTTGAACCACTCAGATGAGCCTTTCCAGGGATCCAAAGAAGGTGTTGATGATCCTGAGGAAAAACACAGACAAAGCTCCTCTCGACCCATGTTAGAAGGGTCGGGCCATACCATTTCCTGTAAGTATGGTCTTTCCACATTACAAGCCCTTTTGAAGTGTTGTCTGTGTGTGTGTGCCTGTCACAGCTGACCCCCGTGATTATATTAAATTTAAAAGTTATAAGTAAAAAGATCAATCGCAAGTCTTTCCTTGGAGGAGCCGAGGGACTTTATTCCCCCCCCTTTTTGGTTCTTTTGAAGACTCCTTTAGTGTATGATGGGCACGCTCAATAATGCCTTGTCTCTTGTGGATTGTACGGCAAACCATGAATGAAGTGAATGCCCATCATCAAACAGAAGGAGTTAAAGGAGCCTGAAGTGTAGGCCAGGGCCATTGTCAGTCTTTAACTCTTTATGCTGTCCCCAGGCTGCCCAACCTGGAAACAATGTTCGTGGAATGACTGGGCCTTTTCTCCAGATGTAGGGAGGCAAAATTATTCATGAGGTGGTATCAACAGAGACACTGCACTTATGTTAGAAAAGTGTCCAATTCAGGGATGTGAGTGACTCATCTGCCACTACAGTGTATTGGAGGAGACCCTGGATTTAATCCCAAGGACCTGTTGCAGCAGAAGTGGGGCACATTGATGACATTTTTTACAATATCGCGAGCATACGCTAGAGATGTGAAATCAGGAGGCAAGCATTTTAGAATTAACATGAAAGCGGAGTGAAAGATGCATGAAGTTCCTGAGGGGAGAGAAAAAACAATCAGAGCTCGGACACCTTATCAACTGAATCACTGTTCATCCTTCACTAGCGGGCTGGGCAGTCTGGTCTGAGCCCGAATATGTTGAACAAAGAATGGGTGGTCTCTCTAGAGAATTAGCATGTGTAAAGTACCAAAAGAGACCCGATGGCTGACCAGATTGATCTTTCCTACTACCTCGAGCCTTTTTTAGGATATTAACAACATATTGCTGTCAGAAATCAGGTTGAAAGCATTAAGGTCTGAAACACTGTTTATGACTATAGAGAGGGACAGGAAAGCAAATCTTACCATGTCTTGAGAATGAAGGGGAACATGAAAAGAAGCAATCTTTTATTAAATTATAATGGCCAGTACTCTTGGAAATGCTGAGGGCAGAGGAAGCCCCCCTGGCACATTTTGGTATTGGCCCCATAATTACCATTTGTTTAAGCACCCTACCACCCCATTCCCATCTGCCCTTTTCGCCATTTGCATGACTGCAGCCTGCTAGGCCGGAACTGGTAAGAGGGCCGCCTGAATTCCCGACAGACCTTCATCCACACTTACAAAGCCTTTCTTTTTGTAAGGGTTTTTGCCTGCCTACACTCCTTTTGTACAGGTTCAAATGCCAATGGGTTTCACACGCGTCATGGCAGTGTCAGGGTCACCAAATACCTTTCCTGCTGCCTCCACCATTCTTGCCACAAAATCAGAAAATGGCTCCGTTGGTCCTTGTATTATTTTGGTCAAATTTCCAGTGACTTCCCCTCGGTTGGGCAATTTTTTCCATGCCCTGGTTCCCATATCATTAATCTGATTGTATACTTGGGCAGGATAATTAATTTGTTGATTAGCGAAGCATCCTTGCCCCATTAACATATCCAAATCCCAGGCGGGCTGGTTGTTGGCCTGGTTTTGTGTGGCCTGATCATAGGCCAACTCTAGACACATAGCTTTCCAATCTAGGTATTGCCCCGGTGACAAACAGGCTCGGGCTAAATTTTGCCAATCGCCAGGGGTCATGCAATATCTGTGGAGATTCTCTACCTGTGAAATCACGTAAGTGGCAGTCACCCCATATGAGTGCACACTTTCCGCTATATTTTTTATGATTTTAAAATCGAGTGGCTCATGATAACGGTTATTGCCCTGTTGGTTTTGGAAGACAGGAAAACATAGGGCTGGATTTTGAGTGGCTACCTCCCTCCAGCACTCTGGATGAAACGAAGTGCCAGGTACCACAAAAGGTGGAGGGGGTCCCGGGGCCGTCAGCTGTAGCAGAGGTCCCAGGCCTGCCGGCTGTATGCTAACTTTCACTTGCTCCATGCTTTCTACCAAACTCTCCAACTCATCAGCTGACATATCCTGCTCTTCATCCTCAGCCCCCCTGGGTGGCACCTGTTCCTCTTTTAGCTGTTGTAGAAGTTCTTCCCCTTTTTATATTTCTGCTGCGCAGCTCCCTTCATCGCCCAAGCAATTTCCTATTAATTTCCAAACCGGAACTACACCTCTCTGCATAATTCCTTGTTCCTCAGCAAACATTAGGTCCCCCCCTAACTTTTCCCAGCAATGTGGCGTGAGGTTTCCAGTCACAAGAAACCAGGGCACTATCATTCTCAGCAGTTCCTTTAAGGTATCGCGCATTGGCTGCATTGAATTTGAATTCCCCATAGTCTCTACTTCTGAGAACCGTAATTGTCCCCTTTCCCAGGGAACTTTATCGTCTCACTCCTGAGAGCCTTAATTGTCCCACTTACCTGGGAGCTTACCAGCTAGCCCACCTGCCTGCATCTGGTTCTGAACCATGCTCGCACCGATGGAAGTTCCCCGTCCGGACCGCCACTTGTTGCTCTCCTTGTCGCTCTGTTCCTGGCCAGCAGGAAAAAGGAGAGGACACACTCTTGTTCTTCCAGATGCAGTTTATTCAGGCAACTCTTACATCATCATCTCTCTTACCCCTTCCCGTGTCCCCTACTAATAATCTCTTCCCTCAACCCCGCCTCCTGCTAGGATGAGAGCACCGTGGCAGTCTCTCATTGGTCTGTAAGTGGTACGCACAATATACGGAAGTCAGTGGACATGCTAATGAGGATTCAGGTTTGGCGTTCTCTTGTTGGCTGGGGAATGAGCTGGGCAGTCAGGCCACAATCAGGCGATAAGACCTGGCCAGAGTCCAAAGCGCCATTTTGGCCAACGCCCGCTCTCCACATCTTAGGACAGCTTTTGAGGTATCCCATAGGTTTTGTTGTGTTGTATTATCACTGTCATTCAGTTCCAGGAATGCTTTATTTCTTTCTTTATCTCTTCCTTTACCCATTCATTATTCAAGAGTGTGTTGTTTAGTCTCCATGTGTTCTTATAGGCAGTAGGGCTTATCCTGGTGTTGATGTTGAGCTTTATTGCACTGTGGTCTGATAGAATGCATGAAATTATTTCAATCTTTTTGTATTTGTGGAGGTTTCTTCAGTGTCCCAGTATGTGGTCGATTTTGGAGAATATTCTGTGGGGTGCTGGGTAGAAAGTGTATTCTCTGGTATTAGGGTGGAATATTCAGTAGAGGTCTATGAGGTCCATTTGGTGTATCATATCATTCAGTTCAGATGTCTCTCTGTTTATTCTTTGTCCTGTTGACCTATCCAAAGGACTCAGTGTGGTATTAAAGTCTCCTACTATGAGTGTACTAGGGTTAATGTGTGACTTGTGGTCCTGGAGAATTGTCTTTATAAAGTTTGGTGCACCAGAGTTTGGGGCATATATATATTCATAATTGTGAAATCTTCTTGATGAATTGTTCCTTTGATAAAAATGTAATGGCCTTCTTTGTCTCTTCTGATTTCTTTTATTTTGAAGTCTATTTTTTCTGATATTAAAATAGCAACACCTGCTTTCTTTTTGGTACCATTTGCTTGGAATAATTTTTTCCATTCTTTCACTTTAAGGTGGTGCCTGTCCTTGAATGTAAGATGTGTTTCTTGTAGACAGCATATCGATGGATTCTGTTTCCTAATCCAATCTCCCAGTCTATATCTTTTGATATGGGAATTTAGTCCATTAATATTTAAGGTTATTACTGATAGGTCTGTGTTGCTTCCTTTTGCCTTATTATCCATTTGCAGTTTGGGTTTAGGTTTCTACTTCTGCAGTTATGCTTTTATTGATTTCTCTTTCTAGGTGCCTGGGGTTAGTTGCTCCTTTCTTCTGTTCTCTGAATTGCTTCAAGTATTCTCCAAAGGGTTGGTTTTCAAGACATGTATTCTTTCAACTTGTTTATGTCATGGAAGATTTTTTCTCTCTCCTTCAACTATAATTGACATTTTTGATGGGTATAGTAACCTGGGTTGGCATCTATTGTCCTTTAACACTGGGAATGCTTTGCTCCAGGTTCTTCTTGCTCTCATAGTTTGCACTGAGAAGTCAGTTGTAATTCTGATAGGTTTCCCCTTATAGGTCACTTGCTGTTTTTCTCTTGTGGCTTTAAAGATTTTGTCTTTGTTTTGGGTGTCTAGCATTTTAACTATGATGTGGTATGGAGAATTTCTTTTCTGTTCTTGTCTGTTTGGGGTGCTATGTGCTTCTTGTATTTGTATTGGTTTGTCTTTTTTTAGTTTGGGGAAATTTTCATCTATTATTCTGTTGAAGATCTGATCAATACCATTCTCTTGGGATTCTTCTCCTTCCTCTATTCCTATGATGCGGAGGTTTGATCTTTTCATAGTGTCCCACAGTTCCTGGTTGTTCCACTTTTGTGTATTTTTAAATTTTTCATAATCTTTCCTTGAGGTTTTTAGTTGTTCTGTGTTATCTTCCAGGTCTGATATTCTTTGTTCTGCTTCCTCCATTCTGCTTCTGAGGCTTTTTCCATTCCTTTCCTCTTGAATGGATGAGTGTTTGATTTCCTTTTTCATTTCCTCTTCTGATTTCTTTAGTATTTCTACTTCTTTTTGGAGCTTCTCAATCTCTTCCTGTAGCTCTTTGCTTCGCTGGTTGGTTTCCTTATCTTTTTCAGCATGGGATCTTTTCAGTGTTTCCACTTCCTTCTGGAGTTTGTCATTCTCTCTTTCTAGGTCCTTCTTGAGTTCTTCATTCTCTTTTCTTAGTTCTTAGATTTTCTCTTTATAATCCTGTAGTTCTTTAAATATGTTCCCAATTGTGTTTCTGATATCTGTGTCCTGGGGCATCCCCAGAGGGATCCCACAGTAGGAATCTTCCTTAGGGTTGGTAGAGCTTGGTGAGGGATTATCCTGCCCCTTTCCCGTGTTGTCTCTTCTTCGTGTTCCTAGCATATGGGCTTCTCCTTGCCTGTATTCCAGTGTGAGTCCTAAATTCCTCTTCACTGTGTTGAAGGCTTGCTTTGCTTGCCTCTTTCAGATGCCTTCGTCATCCCAGTTGGGGGGGGGTTCTTTACAGTACCTGTGCTTCAGCTGGTCTCAGGAGATCTCAGATCTCAAGACTCACACAACCCTACCTTTAATACCAGCTGGGAGGATAACTCTGCCCCCACAGCCACAAAAGCCAATTAAGCTAAAGACAACTGGATTAACGGATTAACTAGGTTAAGTCACTCAACAATCAGCCTTGCTGAAGCACCCAGTTCCTACCTACCTTCCTGCGCTTCAGCTGGTCTCAGGAGATCGCCAGGAATAGCTCATCTTAGGGACTATGTTAACTGAAATGCAATATTTATTTGTATAGCCTGGTCTCTGACAGATGTTAGTGTTCAAGTAGAAGTTGTTCCGCATAGACTATAGACTGAACTGCATGGTCTATGATAGGACTCTATGATAGGACATACCTCAGTCAAATCTCCTCTATCCAAGAAGAAAGGATGACAGACATGTCATGGATAACTGAGACCATTCCCCTTGTCAACCAAGTCCTCAAATATAATGAGAATTCAGACCCCTTGTCAAAATGTTGTCCAGAGGGTCTCAGGATGCACGTGAACACCACTGGAAACAGAGTTCTGATGGATCAAATAGCCAATGTTTGTTCTATAAAGCTGCCCAGCTTATTCCAAAATGTCAGGGTTCTGGAATCTAGTCATGTCATCCCAGATTCCAGACACTCAGCCCTGTCAGTAAGACACAAGAAGACAGCCTTCTATTTCATGGTATCCCAAGGGTTCTTTACCAGATCACTGTCTGAAAATGATCTCTGAATAGTACCCTCCTGGATTATCCTATGAAAACATCATTTCTGGGTGCCTAAATATTAAAAGTGATAGGTGCTCTTTTGTAAGATTTTTATCTAACTGTTGCAAAGATATCCAGGAGGATACCTTTGTCAGACTGTCTGATACTTCAAACAGCTGAAAGGACAAGGTAAGATAGGAGGGTGGGAGAGGGGAACAGAGAGGAGAGGAGACAGAGAAATGTATTGTCTTAAAGAAAGATAACACACACACACACACACACACACACACACACACACACACGCACACACAAGAGAGAGTCAGAACAGAAAAATTAAAAGCTCAGTTCCAGCCCTTGAAAGGCTGAGGTAGGAGCATCATGTGTTGAGAGGTCAAACTAGCCTGGCCTCTTGTGTGTGTGTGTGTGTATGTGTGTGTGTGTGTGTGTGTGTGTGTTCTGGCTGGAGAGATGGCTCAGTGGGTAAAGTGTTTGCTATTCAAAGATGAGAACTTAAGTTGAACACCTAAAACCTCTTTAAATCTAGTCACACACTTATTTTCAGATACTGTATTTTTATTTTTCATGGGTTTTGAATTTATACATTTCCCTCTGGTTTTTCATACCACCTAAGTCAGCTTTACTTATCTCACTTCTCTTTCTCCTTGTCTAACCTCCCTTCCCACCCCCCAGTTAAGTAACCCCATTTTCCCTTTTCCCCTTGTTAGGTCCCAACATATGTGACAAAATGAATGAAATATGGTGGGGGTGGGGCAGTTTGTGTGCATGTGGGGGAGGTGGTCTAAGTATGATTAAGGTCTATTATATGAAATGTATAAAAACTCAATAAAAATATACATTGAAGGATCTGACTGTGGTGTTGCATGCCTGTATCCCAGCACTCCTGCAGTGCTGCATGTCTGTATCCCAGCACTCCTGCAGTGCTGTATGCCTGTATCCCAGCACTCCTGCAGTGCTGCATGCCTGTATCCCAGCACTCGCTCTTGCTGTGCTGCATGCCTGTATCCCAGCACTCGCTCCTGCTGTGCTGCATGCCTGTATCCCAGCACTCGCTCCTGCAGTGCCGCATGCCTGTATCCCAGCACTCACTCCTGCAGTGCTGCATGCCTGTATCCCAGCACTCACTCCTGCTGTGCTGCATGCCTATATCCCAGCACTCACTCCTGCAGTGCTGCATGCCTGTATCCCAGTACTCACTCCTGCAGTGCTGCATGCCTGTATCCCAGAACTCCTGCAGCAGGATGGGAGGCAGAGACAGTGGAATTCCTGTAAACTAGCGAGCCAGCTGCCTGGTGGACACAGCACCAAACAAAAGACCCAGTTCACACAGGTGGAAGGTGAGCACCGACACCCAAGGTTGTCCTCAGACCTCTACACCTACTGTGACAAACAGGAACCTGAACTCACACATATAAACACATAAACATAGGCACAAAGAAAATGTTCTCTAGAGTGAAGGTAAGAAAAAGACGGGAATTCAAGTCAGATTGCATTTACCCAAGCTATCAAGTTGAGGAGAAAGAATCTGAGAGTCCACCCAGGATTTTTATTTGGTAGTGAAATGCACATTAAGATTAAGATTAATTAAGACCGAAGTGGATAATGCTATCCATTAGACATACACCAACTGAGCAGTCGGGGAGAAAAGACTATGTATTTCCTAGATGTCAGCAGAACACTTGGCTAGGATCCCAGATATTTCAGGGATAATGTGTGATACAAGTTTTGCTCACTTGGGAATTAATTAAATGGGTTCTAGTCCTGTGGCTGTTTGCCTCTGTGCAGGATGGCTGGATTCAGTGCCAATAAATACTTTTATATGTGTGCTATATTTTCCCTTTAATCTAGAAGTACTTGGAAGAAACGGAGCTAGGGGGCTGGAGCAATGGCTCAGCCGTTAAGAGCACCGACTGCTCTTGTAGAGGACTGAGGTTCCATTCCTAGCACCCACGTGGTGACTAACAACTGTCCTTAACTCCAGTTCAAGGGGATCTGATGTCCTCTTCTGACATCCTTGGGCATTACACAACACAGGTGCACTTATGTACATGCAGACAATACATTAGTTCACATAAAATAAAAGTAAAAGTAATAAAATATTTTTAATAAAGAAAGGGGACCTAGGAGAATAGCTCAGTGGTAGAGCACTTGCCTAACACCAACAGGTCCAGAGTTCAATCCCCAGTATAAGGAAGGGAGGGAGGTTAGAGGAGGTTAGAGAGGAAGGAAGGAAGGAAGGAAGGAAGGAAGGAAGGAAGGAAGGAAGGAAGGAAGGAAGGAAGGAAGGAAGGAAGGAAGGAAGAAGGGAGGGAGGGACAGAGGGACAGAGGGAGGGAGGGAGGTTAAAGAAGGATGTTAGAGAGTGAGGAAGGAAGGAAAGAAGGAAGGAAGGAAGGAAGGAAGGAAGGAAGGAAGGAAGGAAGGAGGGAGGTTAGAGAAGGAGATTAGAGAGAGAGGGAGGAAGGAAGGGAATGAAGGAGATTATGTGTAGCATTTCCTTCTACCTCCATAATCTATATCTTCAAATATGCTTCCACTGTGCCTACCTCAAAGTGCTAATTTACCTTTTAATGGGCTGCCCGGGTTTATGTGTCTCCTGGACATGCTAGCTTATAAATAAGGACAGAATGAGATATTAAGTTTTTCCAAACTATTTAAAAATTAGAGATAGTCAGGTAAATAAAAACTGACCTGGGGCTGGAGAGATAGCCTAGCAGTTAAGAGCACCGACTGCTCTTGCAGAGGACCCGGGTTCGATCCCCAGCACCCACATGGTGGCTGAGAACCATCCGTAACTCCAATTCCAGGAGAACTCCAGTTCCAGGGGAATCTGACACCCTCTTCTGACCTCCGCGGCATTGCACGACACGGGTGCACAGACCTACGTGCAGACAGTACACTCATACACATACAAAAAATTAAAATTAAAATTAAAATTAAAAACTGACCTGTACTCTGGAGGTACTTATCACCTAGGAGATCAAGTCAGACTTGACTTGCAAAGCATTAGAAATGCAGCAGTGAAAGTCAGTGCAGACAGGTGCACAGGAAACTCCCATCTGGCAGGCGAATGTCTCCTCTTGCTAGTTAGGGCATCATAGGATAAGGCCGCAAAAGGAAGGAAAATGTTATTTGTTAAGCTGAATAAAAACTAGTCTCCTTTTCCACTGGAACTATGTACCCCATTAAAAAGAGAAAGAAAATAAATAGATATAAGAGGTCTGTAAGACTTAGAAATCCTGATAGGTAGAGATGAAAGGGGATAGCTAAGAAAGCTTGTGCTCACATTACCAGTCCCCATTTTATATCATTAAATAACAGATGATTGTGTCTAAGTTACAACAAACTTCATAGCTACATACCAGCTGTATTGCTATTTTTATTATGGCAATATCTTTGAAGAATGTGTTTGATTTTTTTTAAAGGATGTCTACTTTTAGATCTTTTTCTACAAAAAAATGAAGAGCCATAGACAAGAAAAAAGGCGCAGAGGCAGAGGTGTTAAATAAAAATTCTCAATGAATATAAATGAACTAAAAAGTCACTAATATTTCCTCAAAAAGCCTTATGATGTCAGGACAAAATGAATGAGTTTCTGCATTGCCCAAACAAATAATAACTCAGATGCAGTGTTTGGCTAGTAAATTCAATTTTCTCATTTATCTTCATTGCCCAGAACAGACCATACTGATTTAATCATTGATGAATAAAAGGCATTAACAGACTTGGAAGGGGACAAAAATAAAAGTATTTTACCACATGGAACAAAGGATTTTTTATGAGAACATTTATAAATAGTTGACCATGTGTGGAGGAAATGACATGCTGAATCAATAGTTAACAGTTTCATTAATTTTACTATTTATGCTCTGGTAAAGGCAGGAGAAAGATGATATGGAATATTAAATACTGCTACTTTTGTAAAACTGGGTCAAAAGTTAGACTAACAGAAAAAATTTCAAACTTGCCTCTACCATGTGACAATTGGTTGCTGACCACAAAATATTTCAATAACGTGTTCCTCTTCCTGTCTTCGAATTAGCAGTCCAATTCAGCTCAGACCCAGAATATAATTTACATCTGAGCCACCAGGACTGCCTTGGCCCTCCTATAGATTCTTCTACAAAGGTTTGACTGACTAGATCTATTTGACTCTGGTGATCATTCTAGATACCACCAGATAGCAGATCATTTTCTTTGAATGGCCCACCTTGAACCTTCAAGGAAAATCCTAAGCTCTAACACTTTACCATTCACAGAAATAAACCTTGTCTTTATGACAAAGAACACAGGCTCTGCAATTGCCCTGCCTAGGTTCAAATCTTGACATCACAGATAAATGATGAGAAAAAGTTACGTTCTCTGTACACAAGTTAAGCTGCTTACTATATGAAAAATTACAGTAACACCTACACTATAGAGGATCTGCAAAGATTATATATGTCATGTGAAGCTTCTTAAGAAAAATATGCATTCGTGTAATATATATTCATGTGTAAACATGCTTTTCTATTTTTCAGCTTTTCATCTAGCCATTCATTCCACTGTGTTCTTGTCTTACACGAGTTACCTACAAAAAGGGTTTTGACATCTCCTTCATCTTTATTCTTCATTCTATCCTACCCTTTGCCCAATAAACACAAGGAACCTAACCAGAAAGACAAAAAAAAAAAAAATAGCCCCAAATCTCACATCTTAGTGATTAGCAAATTTTCATTTATGTCAGGTATGACATTTCACCTATTGCTTATAATTACAAAAAGGAAAATAAACATCCTGGGCAACTGATAATGTACTTTTTCAATCTTCAGTTAGAATTCTGGGACATTAGGTCATGGACGAAGCAGCTTCAGATATGTTTTCAGGAAGCAGAAGCAAACCCATGTTGCTTTATGCCTGGAGAGAAACTCCTTTCCTCCAGGAGTACTGATTTAGTTCAAAGGCAAACCTAACTTTAATCCAAAATAGAATGAGATGGGAAACATCACAACAAAAAAAAAAAAAAAAAAAAAATGGGCGGGGGGGGGGGTTGGGGCGCAGACTCAGTTCTACGGCACGAAGGCTCAGTCTTGATATTCTAGGACTTCCCAGGAAATAATCACTGTGTCTGAGTTAAAGAAACGCAAGAATCACTAAACTGGAGGGGGAAATAGAAATGGAGTTGGATGGCTTATGCGCACCTGCAATCCTGGTATTTGAGAGTCTGAGGCAGGAGGGTCACGAGTTGCAGGCTAGCCTGAGCTACATAGTGAGATGATTCAGATCACCCCACCCTTTGACAGAAAGGTAGCTGGGCGCTTCTGTATGTGTTTTCAATTCACTCAGCCTCCACAGCCGCTACTTCCTCTTCCCCAAAGCCAGTGGAAGGATGAAGGGCCCTTAGGAGGGCAGGACCTCGGACCTGTGGCCCGGCTTTGGCTGGCTTGTGGGCTTTGGCTCAAGAATGAGCAAAGGACTTAATGCCTTGGGACTCACTTCTAGTTCCAAAGTTAAGACAGCTCTTTCAGAGTTACTGGGAAACAAAGCCCCCTGGGCTCGGTACTGTGAGCTTCTCTGGCAAGCTGCATTCAGGACAGAAGATCCAGGGAAGTTCAGAGTCAGAAAGCCTACCAAGTCTGTGACCGATGCACAGTAATGTTCCTCAGATTGTCTTCCGGTGAAGCCCCAGAAAGTCACGCTCTCTGGTTCCTCCTTAGAGTGATGATTGAGAGAGACTACCTGGGTTCCAAACTACGAGTCATGATGTTGGATGAGCTTCTAACCTAAAAATGCCTAGAAAACCGGGATCATAAGGCTGAAGGAAATAATGCAAGCTCATGCCTGCAACCTAACATTCAGGAGGCTGAGGCAGGACGACTGGAAATTCAAGGCCAGCCTGGGCTACATAGAGACATACTCCCCCTACCAAGAAATGGTGGCAGAGACTAACACAGAAGGGATTTGGACTGGCAAACCGCCTGGAGACAAGGGGAAAAGGACATGTGACAACACTGGTGAAAGAGAAGAGACTGCAGAACCTGGAGAAGGCAGTCACGTGACCACGAGGCCTTCTCATCTCCCACCTGAAGCTAGCGGTGACCTAGCATGATAGGAATTAGAATGTGAGTAATGGAAAGCAGGGTGTGACCTCCCAGAAGAAGCCAAAGTTCGGGGAAAGGTGACAGAATAGAGGAACATTCAAGAAAGAGGGGTGTGGGAAAACAGTTTCATTTACATAGAATGCTTGATATCAAAACCAAACAATGTTGTTTATTTCTCAATGTTAATATTTTTCAATAAAATTCAGTTCTGTCCTTGGAGCCCTAGATCTCATATTTAAAGCTTTTGTATGTTTTATTCATTGAACTTTATAGCAGACCCGTGGTAGAGACAGGGCAATACCACCATGTCTATGGTAATGATGAAGAGAGGGAGAAGTTGTGTAAAACCCAGGAGAGAGTCATTCTCTTGAGTCAAGGCCTCTAGGCTCTAAATCCAAGGCTTCTCACTGTGAAGCATCTCAGCCCCATTTGCTGTGTCTTTTTCTACTCCCTACTTTGACATTCTTGTCTGGTGCCTTGCCTGGTTAGTCTTTCCAGCCTTAACCTAATAAATAATCAAGTTTTACAGTATACAGGTATTCCAAAACATCTTGTTATTCTTTAAGAATCAGGTGTATTAGTCAACTCTCTGTCACTATAACAAATACCTGAGGTAATCCATTTGTGTTGACTCACTGTTCCAAGTCTCCAGTCCAAGTTGGTGGGACCTGTGGTGGGACATTGTGACAGGAGCACTTGGGAGGGTAAAACCACTCACCTCATATCTGTTCAGGGAAAGAGGAAGGAATTAAGAGTCCCAGTCACCTTCAGGGGCATGTGCCTGTAGGACGATCCTGTTTGAATTGGGGACTGGTTCTCAGCTAGCACCTCTCAGGGCACCATGTGGATGGGAGTCAGGGGATTTCTCTGACCCCAGCCCAAGGAGGAGCAGACAACGTGGCCTAGGTCCATGATGCTGGGTGGGGCAATGGTGCACAATGGCGTGGGCTTGGGGGTCTGTTATTGGCTCTAGGAACTGACATCATTTGGCTTATAAAAGCAGGCTGTAGCGGGCAATAAATAGAATTCTCCATTACCATCACTACAGAATTACCGGCCATCTTTTTTTTTTTTTTTGCGCACATACAGGCCAAAGCAGGCCCGCATTTTGTTTGGGTGGCCAGTGGGTTGGAAAGAGGTTCTCGGACCACCAATCTGGATAGCTGGTTTGGTGAAGTGAATTGTGAGTGGACATATAGGCTGAAGATAGGCCATCAGCCTGAAATTCATGTCCAGGGGTCAGCAGTCTCTGGGAAGGTGGGAAGTCACGGCCAAGAGTGGGAAATGTGTTTCATTGTCCCAGGCTCAGGGCCTGAGTTGGAGGAACCTCTCAGGTGGGGCAATGGAAGTAGCCGACTGGTCTCTGCACCAAGAGGCCAGTTCCCTACAGTAGCCACAAGCTGGTGCTGTGTTCCCCTCCCCTTAGCAGGGCCACATGGTTTCTGCTACAAAGAAAGCTTAATACATGTGCCAAGGGCTTACCTACCTGTTAACCTTTCTACCAGTCTGGGAGCAAAGCCTTTAATACACGTGCCTTTTCAGGGCATCCTAGATCCAAATTTATAGCACTTTCCTGGTGTTTCTCTTGGTATAGTATTTTAATCTCAGTATTTAAAAAAAATCTAAATTGTGTACACTATGATATATACTCAGAAAGTTACATATTGGATTTATTTCACATCAAATATGAGCAAAAAATCTAGAAAACACTTAAATATGTTACCTCTTCAAATCCCTTCAAAATCCCATTTACTTGTGTTATTTCCAATTTCCTAAATGAGATGTAAAGCTGAGTCTGGTTTTTCTTCCTTTATTTCTTTTTCTTTTTCTTTTCTTTTTTTTTTTTTTGAGACAGTAGCCCCAGCTGGCCTCAGTCTACTATGTAGACCAGGCTGGCCTCAAATTCACAGACATCCATCTGTCTCTGCCTCCCTCCAGAGTACTGAGGTTAAAGGCATGCATCACCATGCCCAACTATATTTCTAAGGAATTTTTATTTCCTTCATAGACTTTTCTGGCCCAAACTGTTTCCTGAAATCCTTAAATGAATTTGAAGGAAGAGGGTGTCATAGGTTAGGAAGTGACCTAAGGAAATGGAGAACAGAAAAATTAAGCAGAAAAGGATAAGGAAAAATGAAGAGCTTAATAAAGTAGTGGTTCGCTTTGTCTGTTTTCTTCCTTAAGAGGCCTAAACTTATTTTCAATTCTGTTGTTTTTAATACAATAAATTATTTCAACTTATCCCTACATTCGTCCATTCTAGAGAGATTTAGCCTGGAAGAGTAAAAGAAGAATAGCTCTCAGCCTTCATTGTTTTCTCAGAGTTCAGAAGGTTCCAGTACCAAGATGGTGGCACCTTTTATAAAATACTGCTAGTCATACCTTCAGCATCCATTTTACAGGATTATGAAGATAAATATAACCAGTGTTCTGTCATTTTTTTCCCAATGTGACTACTCGAAGTCACAAACCTGCGACAGCATTCACATGGTCTCCTTTAATGTCAGGTCACTCACCAAGACCATCAAAGTGATGGCCTTCATTCACAGCTGCTGTCCACTGATGCCAGCTCCATGTGGTGTCTTCTCATCTATCAGAAAGTATTCTGACTCTAGATGAAGCTTGGATTCTGATATTAATGTCTTCATTCTCAAATCTGACTGCGGACCATGAACTAAAGGGAGCTTAGTGTAATGTACCTGAGAGTGTGGTGCAGTGTAAACCTTAGTGTAATGTACCTGGGAGTGTGGTGGAGTGTAAATCTTAGTGTAATGTACCTGGGAGTGTGGTGCAGTGTAAACCTTAGTGTAATGTACCTGGGAGTGTGGTGGAGTATAAACCTTAGTGTATTGTACCTGGGAGTGTGGTGGAGTGTAAACCCAGGGCCTTGGGCACCATCAGCCCCAATACACTGAATATTTGCTAAAAACAAGCCAAACTTCTATCAAATAAGATTGATTAAATAGGACATGGTACATCTGTACAGTATAAAAAAATGAGTTCACCAAACAAAAAAATAGTGCGTTCCATTGACATGTATTGACATGTATTGACATGTATTGCCACCAAAAGTCAACATGGCTTGTTTAACAACATGGCTTGTTAAAGTGACAAGGGCAAATCTGAACAACATTGTGTGAGCCCATTCTTGAAATAACTCCATAACTGTTCTATTTCTAGTTTTTTTTTCTATCTATCTCATTGGTTACTATACCTATGTGAAAATGAATTTTAAAAGATAGGGATAGAGCTGGGTGTGGTGATACCCACTTTTAATCCCAGCACTTGTGAGGCAAAGGCAAATGAATCTCTGTGAGATCAAGGCCAGCCTGGTCTACATAGCAAGTTACAAGCCCATTAGGACTACAGGAAGACCTTGTCTCCAACCAACCAACCAACCAACCAACAAAAAGATCTGGAGGGTTTATTGGTCTGACTAACAGAAATACTTGACTCCACATGGGATGTAATTGGACATATTTGGTATCCATTTTTTAATGTATAAAATTAAACTTGGCAGCAAAATGTGAATTGAATACAAAGTGCTTTTAGTCAGAGGAGGAGCAGACTCCCAGCTAATGCACAATGCCAACTTCAAGGAAGCCATCTGAGCAAGGAGAGGAGGGCTTCTCATAATGGAGGGACAACCCGCTCAGCCTGTAAGAAGGAGACTCTTCTCAAAAGAACAGGATAGGTGGCATTGCCCATCCCAACAATGCTCACGGCCAGCCTATCCCAAGGCATATTCAGCTGAATCCAGAGGTGCGCTCCAATCTCTCTCTTTTTTACTAAGAGTTTGTCAAAGTTCTTTCATCTCTGCCTAAGGAGGAATGAGAAACAGGCCCCGAGCAATCAGTGCTCATGAACAGCATCTCTCTGCTGTAAGAGAGAATGCAGAGGAATTCTGCAGCAGCTGCTGCTGAAACAGCCTCAAAGAATAGGTCCACAAGGCTCCATTTGCATCTACTTCAGTTTTAAGAACTTCTCTTGAGAGCTCTGTGGGGATACCAATATAGAAAAGATTGACCAGATATTAATGTTCATTTTATGTGTTTGGCTGTCAAGAGCTCATCACTTTTTTCCTCCTAAATTCTCAATCTCCCCTTCCTCCTCCACCTCCTCTCCTCTCCTCTCAATACATACTATGAATTTTAAATAGTTTATAAAAATAGAATGGAGGGGGCTGGAGAGATGGCTCAGCAGTTAAGAGCACCAAATGCTCTTCCAGAGGACCCGGGTTCAAGTCTCAGCACCCACATGGTGGCTAAGAACCATCTTTAAGCTGGGCGTGGTGGCGCACGCCTTTCATCCTAGCACTTGGGAGGTAGAGGCAGGCAGAGCTCTGTGAGCTCAAGGCCAGCCTGGTTTACAGAGTGAGTTCCAGGCCAGCTGGGGCTATAGGGAGACCCTGTCACAAAAAGACCAAAAAAATAAAATAATAAAAATAAAAATAGAATGGAGATTATTTGTGAAGAAGGGAGTCAGTGTCTTGAGAGAGGAATGCGATCAAAATACAAAATACATGCGGTCAAAAAATCACAATGAAACAAATGGGTTTTTATTTTTAGTCTCCTCCCTAGCCTGGACCAATGGACGCTCCCATTCTGGAGGCTTTTGTGAGATTGTGTTGACCCAATGCCTGTCCAAGTTTCAACCAGCAGGCAGCAGGCAGGGGATGCCTGGGGCTGGTAAGGATGCCTGATGCTCCAGCTCGGATTGGCAGCAAGGTCCTCACACAGGTTCATGGAACCCTGGGACCCATGGAGTAACAGAAAGCTACCACCACCAGAACTCCTGTACAATAGTCTGCTTTGTTCCCTCAGTCTGAGTAAAGCTTTTGTTTGAAGGGTGTTCTGCTGTTCAGACACAAGCTATTCTAAGCCAGAAGATAGCAAAATATATTTTTTCTGCTTCCCCCCAGGTCTTGCTGGGAATTGAACCCAGGAGTCCTACACATGCTAGGCAAGTGTCTACTAATGAGCTGTATCCTTAGACCATGTTTTACATTTTTTTGTGGTGTGTGCGTGTGTCTGTGTGTGTGTGTGTTTCTTGAGAGAGGGCCTCCATGTAGGCCCCAGCTTGCCTGGAACTCACTATATAGACCAGATTAGCTTTGATCTCATAGAGGTTGGCCTACAGCTGCCTCCCAAGCACTGGAATTAAAGACATGCACCACACCCAGACTCCTTTTTTGTTTGTTTGTTTGTTTGTTTGAGACAAGGTCTTGCTAGTTGTCCATGCTGGCCTTAACTCTCTATGTGTGTAAACCAGGCTGGCCTTGAAACTGTGATCCTCCTGTCTCAACCTCCTGAGAGCCATGATGAGAACCCTGCACCACCAGGTCTCCTCTTTCTCTTCTGCTGTGTCAGGACCGATCCCAGAGCTTCACAACTCCTGGGCAAGTGCTCTGTCACCGAGCTAACAGAACCCTGGCCAGTGGTTTTGTAAACCAGAGTCACTATTGCAGGTTTTGCAGGCTGCAAAATCTGTTCCAGTGCTGGGCTCTGCTACCGCAGCACAGCAGGTAACTCTGACAGGTTAGCGGGGTGACAGGAGATATGCACAGAGGGCGCATGGTCAGCACACCTGGTCCTGCCTGAAATAGAGGCCAAATCAAGAACCCAAGCTCTGTCTCAGCAGTGCTTCCCGCCCAGAGCCCAGAGAACACAGCCAATGACACACACACTGGAGAGGCCCTGGCTTGGGTTCCCCAGCCCAGCCTCCCCATGGCCCACTCATGACCTGATAAATGTCAGAAAAATGGTTTTCAAAACTCACAAAATACATAATGAAGTGATTTCCATATTACATAAGGATCTTTAAATAATGTTTTAGCCTAACAACCAATATAGGACATGGAGAAAATGGCAAAAGAACTAGAGGAAAGCCTTTATGAGGTCTAATTCCACAGTAATGGGGGCCAGTATGGGAAGATGTCTCCAGGCTTGCTAAAAAGTGAGCGGAAGGAACAGCCTGGGTCTACAGCCGCAAGGCCTCTGTGGTAGCTGTGGCTTGTATGTAAAGGACTGTAATTTGCACCAATCACAACAGAGTTTTGGGTTCCACCAATCACAGGCTTTCCATGGAGTATTAGTGGAAACACCCCTGGCTGTCCTCAGTGGGAACAGCTTTCAGGGTGAGTGAGTTCATGCAGAGTCCACCAACCAAGCCCCATGGTGGCTGAAGTCCTGCAAGTTGTCTGCAGCTGCTGGACCTGGAGAAGGCCTCCGTTACAGTGCTCCTCGCAGCTGGTGCGGTGTTCCTTCAAGGTGTCCTCAGAGCATTGAAAGCAGCTCTCAGCCCCAGAGCAGCCAGGCACAAGGGAAGAGTCTGACAAATGTCAATCAATTGAAGACTCAAACCACCTGGCTCCCAACAATGGACAAGTAACATTAAAAAAAATGTTTATAAACTGGGCATGGTGGCACATGCCTTTAATCCCACCAGAGGTGGGTAGATCTCTGTGAGTTCAAGGCCAGCCTGGTCTACAGAGCGAGCTCCAGGCCAGCTGCGACTAAAGGGAGACCCTGTCTCGACCAAAAAAAAAAAAAAAAAAAGTAATCCTGAAGAGACTATGGCTAAATAGGATAAGACCCCCTTAGAGAGAATATAGATTGATACCATTCATAAGCAGCCAGTTTGAGGGCCCTCTACCTAGTAAATGTCTGTACCATTTGGTCTGTCAATTTCTCTTTGGGCTTCTATGCTTAAACCACATTCTACAGAAGAATATAGAAGCACAGAAATTATTGGGTATTTTTAATTGAACTTTTGCACCTTTCATACAATATTTCTTAATAAAATTTATCCCCCCTTTGTTGCCCCCACCCCTCCAGGCTTGTGCATTCTGCTGAATCATCTTCTTGCAACTCTATTTTCTAGTCTTTTTTAACATTTTTGGTTGCGACGAGTTTACTGTTTAGTGGCTAGTTTACTATTTTTCTTTGAACAAGTCTTTTTAGTTGTTATTCCATTTGATTTTATATTGTTCCAAAGGATGCATGTATACACACATATACCAAAATTATGAGTGTTTTATTATCACCAGTGACTGAAAATAAGTCAAGGGAACAAGCCAATTATGGCCTATTAACCTAATGGAATACTTTGTAATCATTTTTATCTTGTTTTAGTTTGAGGTTTCAATTGTCGCTGCTGCTGTTGTTGTTGTTGTTGTTGTTAGCTTTTTGACACAGGGTTTCACTTAGTACCCCAGACAGCCTTGAATTTACTACAAAGCCTAAACTAGCTTTAAACTCCCAGTGATCACCTGCCCCACCCTGCTGGGGTTATATACTTTGTGTTAAGAAGAAAATAGTTGGGCCTGGGGTGGTTGTGCTTGCCTTTAATCTCAGCAACTACTCAGAGGGAGGCAGCAGAACAGGCAGAATCTTGTGTAGTTCAACCAACACTGGTCTACCTAGCTGACTCCAGGAAGCCTGGAGCTACACGGGAGACCCTGTATCAAAAAGCAAAACAAAAAAAAGAAGAAGAAAGGGGGAAAAGGAGGGAGGAAAAAGAGGGGAAGGAAGGAAAAGAAAAGAAAGAAAGAACGAAGAAAGAAAGAGAAAAGCAAGACGAAGAAAAGAAAGAAAGAAGAAAGAAAGAAAAGAAAAAGGAAAGAAAGAAAGAAAGAAAGAAAGAAAGAAAGAAAGAAAGAAAGAAAGAAAGAAAGAAAGAAAGGGAAGGAAGGAAGGAAGGAAGGAAGGAAGGAAGGAAGGAAGGAAGGAAGGAAGGAAGGAAGGAAAGAAAGAGGGGCTGGAGAGATGGCCTAGTGGGTAAGGGCGCCGACTGCTCTTGCAGAGGACCCGGGTTTGAGTCCCAGCACCCACATTGTGGCTGAGAATTGTCTTTAACTCCAGTTCCAGGGGAATCAGACACCATCTTCTGACCTCAGAGGCATTGCACAACACGGGTGCACAAACCTACATGCAGACAGTACATTCATACACATATGAAAATAAAAAAATAAAAATAAATAAATAAATAAATAAATAAATAAATAAATAAAAATAGTTGGGCCGGAGCGATAGCTCATCTGTTAAGAGCACCAACTGCTCTTACAAAGGACCTGGATTCAATTCCCACCACCCACATGGCAGCTAACAACCATCCGTAACTCCAGTTCCAGAGGAATCTGATGCCTTCTTGTGACCTCCTCAGGCACTTAACACATGCAGGCAATACACTCATACACATAAAAAATAAAAATAAAATTAAAAATATTATAAAAGAAGAAAAAAGTTGTGGTGCTGCATTCCTATATTCCTACATGTGATTCTAGCACTTGGAAGGTGCAGCCAGGAGGATCAGAAGTTCAAGGTCACATTTGACTACTTAGTGAGTTTAGCCTGGGGTACTTCAGACCTTGTCATTCATAAAGGATAGATAGATAGATGATAGATAGATAGATAGATAGATAGATAGATAGATAATAGATAGGCAGATAGGCAGATGGATAGGTAGATAGATTATTTTGTAAACATTGATGGCAAGAAACAAATGAAAATTTTGTGTTCACGTGTAAGATAAAGTATAATTTTGATTAGATTATCTTTTTTTCATTCTTTTATAATTCATACATGCAAACAATGCATTTTGGTCACATGCACCCCGATTCCTTCCACTCCTCCCAGGAACCCCCAACTCCTCCATCCTACTTCTTCCATAAGATGTAATTTTAAAAAAAATTGGGGGGGGAGTGTTTTGAGACAAGGTCTCCCTGTAGCCCCAGCTGGCCTGGAAGTCGCTCTGTAGACCAGTCTGGCCTTGAACTCACAGAGGTCCACCAGCCTCTGCCTCCTGAGTGCTTGGGATTAAAGGCATGCACCACCATGCCTGACATAATTTTTAAATTTTTATTTATTATTTTTATTTTATGAATGTCTTGCCTGCATAAGTACACCTATGTCATCCATGAGGTCAGAAGATGGTGTTGGATTCCCTAGAACTAGAGTTACAGACAAGTATTAGCCACCATGTGGGTGCTGGGAACTGAGCCTGAGTCCTCTACAAGCACAGCCAGTGCTCTTAACTGCTGAGCCAACTCTCCAGCCCCCATATAATGTAATTTTTAAAACCCAACTGAAATATAATTTGAACATAGCCAGTTGCATTATAAAGTACTTTGCTTTCAAATGAATATATTTTCTGCTTTTGATTGAGTGCCTTTAAAGCCCTAGTATGTACAGAAAAAATAATTTATTTAAAATACTAAGCCGGGGTCTTAGTATCATTTGGAACCAGGGTCCCTAGCCCATGCCGGCCTCTCACGCCCTATGTGCTTCAATATGATCTTGAACTGCTGATGCTCCTGCCTCCAACTCCCTGATTTCTGGGATAAGTAGTGTAAGCCCCAGGTCTGGTTTTTGCTATACTAAGGATTGAGCCCAGGGACTCATGTGTGCTGGGAAATCTCTCTGCTAACTGAGCTACATCCCAGCCCATACATTGATTTTAATTGATGTAAAAATAAATTCCTTTCATGTCCTGAACTCTCATTTTGATATGACGTAGCTGCCCTA
This sequence comes from Rhizomys pruinosus, assembly GCA_009823505.1. NCBI lineage: Eukaryota > Metazoa > Chordata > Mammalia > Rodentia > Spalacidae > Rhizomys > Rhizomys pruinosus. The sequence goes on from VZQC01007506.1 coordinate 706,176, forward strand.
CTTATAGGACATCCAGAAGCCAAGTCCCAAGCTGGTCTATGCACCTTTGTAATAACAGTACTGTGCTTTTAATAGCAGCTTGTATATGGGCTATTCGACCCCGCCCCCCAAAGACCTAAATATAGGAAACCATCTATATGTAAGAAACTCTTTCTTTTTTAACCTGTATTTTTTGTTTTCACAGAGGAGAGAATTATAATCTTGCCAGGTGGTCTGATCTGCCTTCTTTCCTTTCTCCCTCTTTTTCCTTCCCTCCCTCCTTCATTCCTTCCTCCCTTCTTCCTTCCCTCCTTCCTTTCTTCCTTCCTCCCTCCTTCCTTCCCTCCTTCCTTTCTTCCTTCCTCCTTCCTTTCTTCCCTCCTTTCTTCCTTCCTTCCTTCATCCCTCCTTCCTTCCTTTATCCAATTTTCCTTTCTTTTATGAATCTCTCTGCTTTTGTGGAAGGAACATGATTTTAAGAATATTAATGGGGGGCTGGAGAGATGGCCTAGTAGTTAAGAGCGCCGACTGATCTGGCAGAGGACCCGGGTTCGATCCCCAGCACCCACAAGGCAGCTGAGAACCATCTGTAACTCCAATTCCAGAAAAACTCCAGTTCCAGGGGAATCTGACGCCCTCTTTCTGACCTCCGCGGCACTGCACAGCACAGGTGCGCAAACCTACATGCAGACAGTAAATTCATACACATAAAAAAATAAATAAATAAAATTAGCTGAGCGTGGTGGTGCACGCCTTAAAAAAAGAAAAGAATGTTAATGGGATTCAGACACATACCACCTTCCATGGCCTCCTCTGGGCGAGCACTCTCCCTCAGGGTGATCTCTGCCCACAGATAGAATGGTCCCTGAATTGAAACAACTCTTTTTTTGTTTTGTGTTTTCTTGTTGTTGTTATTTTCAATTTAAGAACTATTTGCTACTCAATGACCTGTGCAGGAATCTCACAGAATCCAGAGGAAAGTTAGGCTCATACTTGGCCTTTCAGAGAAAGAAGGGAAAAGACACAAAAGAACACATTGCTATTTCCCTTACCCCCTTTTAATTCCCTAAGGCTTGGTTGGAACTTGACTACACTGTGTCTTTTTAATTCTATATTCACTTTTCCACTCTTCTAAGTTGAACTTTAACAAAAATGTGAGGTTTCTTATTTGTATTTTCTGCCTTTAGTTTAATCCATTAAACAATTTTGAATCCTCCTTATATATCCTTTCTTGCCTTCGAAAGTAGCCTTTGCTTTTTGTCCAGACTCTTCTGTGTCATGCCCAGCCATCTAATTTGAATGGAAATTACTTATTTGCAGCAAGGTTTCTTTTAGCCAGTTTCCTTCCTTTCAGAGGACAAAACACAATTTCAGGATAGCACATCAATTTCTTTCAAGCGTTGACCCCTAGTGGATCAAAACTGACATCACAGTTCTTGACAGGTTCAGTAGACATTAAATACATGTTCTGTATTTGGGGAAAACAGATTGCAAGTGCACAAGAACATAAAAGAAAACACAATTTATTTTGCCAGTGGTCTACATGCATTAGATGAAATCATAAATCATTATCAACAGAACTGACTGCTTGGTCAGTTTAAGGCTTAGATATATAGAAAGTACCAAAAACAAAACTAAAGGTCAAATAAAGCCAGGCATAGTGGCACACACCTTTAATCTCAACATTTGGGGATAGGAGTTGGGGGCAGAAGAAGGCAGATCTCTGTGAATTCCAAGCCACCCTGGTCTACATAGTGAGTTCCAGGACAGAGCCACATAGTAAAACTCTGTCTCAAAACAAAACACGTAAATAATGGAATAGTCAATGACAAACTGGGAAAAACAGCTACAGCAAATAAAATGTCAACTTTTTTTTCTGAAAAGGGCAAAGAACAGAATCGGGAGGATCAGGGAAAGACACAAGGCAGATATGCAGGGGAAGAAAAATGTGCCAACAGGCCAAAGAGTCAACATAAAAGAGTAAAGAGTTGGAGGAGAATGAAGAACCCACTAGATATACAGGAAATATAAATTAAGCCAAATGGAATTTCTCTTCAGAGTTTGAAATTTCACAGTTAAGGAAACTGCTTCTTGTCTTTATAAAATGAGGTTTGGCTGAGAAAATTAAGTGTTCTCTGAGCTTAATTGTCCTAAACCATTGTAACTATTATTGGAACATTTTTTTTTTATGTGTATGAATGTACTGTCTGCATGTAGGTTTGTGCACCCATGTCGTGCAATGATGTGGAGGTCAGAAGAGGGTCTCGGATTCCCCTGGAACTGGAGTTCTCCTGGAATTGGAGTTACAGACGGTTCTTAGCCGCCATGTGGGTGCCGGGGATCGAACCTGGGTCCTCTGCAAGAGCAGTCGGTGCTCTTAACCACTAAGCTATCTCTCCAGCCCCTGGAACATTTTTAATATATAAAGAGTTTTTACAAATCAACAGACTGTAAGAACTAATATTTTATATGGTTTATATATGTATATAAGGCCAAATTGCAAAAATTATAACACTCTTCTACATCAGTATTAACCAACCAAAAAAATTTTTAAAGCAAAAGAGGTTACAGGAGTAAAGTACTAAAGTGTCAGATAATCAAACTAACCTAACATACACAGTGTGTATTTTTTTTAATGGCAATAAAGGCTAGAGATGATCACATAAGTAAACAATCTTAAGTGGACTGTTTTAATTTTCCATAGATGTCAAAGTTCTCTGTGTTAGGTTAAATTCCCCTAAATCCAAAACAAACACATTTATCTTTGAATTTCTTTCAGGAAACCATGCTATACATACTCTGAAATTTCTTTTGTCAATGTAAATGTTCAATGAGAGAGAGAGAGAGAGAGAGAGAGAGAGAGGTGGAGAGATGGCTCAGTGGTTAAGAGCACTGGCTGCTCTTACAGAGGACCCGGGTTTGATTCCCAGCAAACACATGGAGCCTAACTCCAACTCCAGGAGAATCCAATGCCTTCTTCTGACCTTCACGGGTATTGCGTGAAACAGATGCACTTACACACATGCAGGCAATACACTCAAATAAACATAAATTAATTAATTAATGATAAATAAACAAATAAAAGAGAAAAGGTCTGGTAGATAAAGGCACTTGCCACTAAGCCTGATGACTTGAGTTTGGTCCCCAGGACCCACATGACAGAATGAGAGAATCCACTCCTGAACGCTGTCCTCTGATTTCCTCATATACATAAACAAATGTAATGTTTTTGTATTTTTGAGACAGGGACTCCCTATAGTCCCAGCTTGCCTGGAACTCACTGTGTAGACCTGGCTGACCTTACACTCACGGAGATCCCCTGCCTCTGCCTCTCAAATTCTGGAATTAAAGTCATGTGCCACCATGCCCAGCAATAAATAAATGTAATTTTAAAAATTAAAAAAGCCGGGCATGGTGGCGCACACCTTTAATCCTAGCACTTGGGAGGCAGGCGGATCTTTGTGAGTTCAAGGCCAAACTGGTCTACAGAGTGAGTTCCAGGCCAGCTGGGGCTACAGGGAGACCCTGTCTCAAAAAGACCAAAAAGAAAGAAAGAAAGAAAGAAAGAAAGAGAGAGAGAGAGAGAGAGAGAGAGAG
>VZQC01007506.1:711849-791106 GCA_009823505.1 Rhizomys pruinosus
AATGAATGGCAAGGTCAGAAAAAATGCTACGGGAGAGGGTTTCGTGCAGTAACGAGGATGATAATACCTCATCCCCTATGCGTTGGGCTACGAGGTGGGAAATGCAACCCTGATACCAACCACTAATGAGAGCCGGTATTGGAGAGACCCTAAAGACTCCAAAAATGAGCCCTACATCTTCTGAGAGGCTCCTTTGTACGCGCTCCAGAGGCCATCCAATGTTTCATACTACACTGGGCTATCCTGGAATATATCCATCAAGCTTGACTACCTTACCTGCAAAATTCCTCGCTCAGCCTGCCAAGAACAAATGATGGATCTTTGGGCACAGATGAAAAGCTCACTGTACTCAGGAGTGGCAATAAAGGGTTCAGTTATACCCTGGGGGCTCACTGCCATGCGGGCTCTTCTGTTTTTATGTGTCAGCCCGTCGGATTTAGTGGGTAGGAGCAAGAGGTCTACGAAACTCATGTTCCTCAGGGTGCCCTCTACAAAATGTGTGCCCAGCACTAGTGGATCCATGGCAGGAGAAAGTGTTGGTTTACCACCCTCAGAGAGCAAGACATCTAGACGCCAATGAGAGGTTACCTAGGTGGTCACCAGGTTAAAAGGAAAAAGAATGAACCATCATGGAAAAATAATTGGTGCCCAGGGTAATGGGATGGAACTTGAGACTCTGGTGGGCCTAAAGGTGGAAGTAACAGAGCAAAGGTACCCAAGGAAAAAGACAATTGGGAAAGTGTGGGTTATTCACCAGTCAGTAGGTAAGCGTGGGGAGAGATGACATAGTACCAAAAAAAAGACCACTTATGTTATGAATTGAGAACTAAGACAAAAAGACTGTAAACAAAATGTTCTAACGGTTCTTATTCTCCCATCCGCTATTTCTATGAATGCAGCAACCTCAGTTGGCTCGACTGGTATGTATGTGAAACCGCTCCACAACTACCAGGTTCTGAGCTGGACGCTTAATACATTATGTATTTTTCCAAGACCTTGGTGGTTATCAGCTACATGATGGGCGGCTATGTGTGCAATCTTTTAGAGTATATATGGGATAGAAAGATGAGATGATAATCAAAAATATGCTATGGAACAAACATACATGTTGGTTCAAAGGATAACATTTTTTTTTTTTTTGGTCCTTTTTTGAGACAGGGTCTCCCCTGATGCCCCCAGCTGTCCTGGAACTCACTCTGTAGACCAGCTGGCCCTTTGAACTCACAAAGATCCGCCTGCCGTCTGCCTCCCAAGACTGGAATTTCCGCCACCTACGCCAGCCCAAGGGATAAATACTTAATACTTATAGGTGCAATGTAATAGCTGGATGCAATTGCTAGTTGCTTAACGACGCCCCATCCATACTTAACGCCCATACCAATTTCAGCTGATGGACCTAGGATAACTTTGATCCTTCCTCAGAGGTCAACTAAGTCTTAGGGGATTATGGTATGGGGGCATCTCTTGTAAATGTCCCTGAAAATGTGAGTCACCAGTCTTACATGTTCAGGAGATGCTTGGAGAGCCCACTAATGGGACTTCATGCCAGTGTCCAGTCTATTAAGAGGAAAGGTCTGCTATGCTTCAGAAAAGGAAGCCTGGTCTAAACAAGACCTGATTTTGTCCTCAATGGATGAACTGGTAAAGAAAAGCTGTAAAGGAGCAATGGCACTCCCACCGCCCTTCACTCCCCCCCCAAAAAAAAAAACCCGCAAAAGAGACCTAGTGAGAACCAGATTATCAACTAACAAACTTACGAAGAAACAAAATCCTTGGTTAAGTTAATCTGGGCTAACTGTGTGGCCCACAACTGCAGCCAAAAGGAACTACAATAAACCAAGATAAATAATAACATTAAGACTAGAGAAACTATACTGTGAGACATAAATTTGATGATCTTAGTAAAGAGACAAAAAGAAAAAGAAGAGTACGTGTATGTTTGACCTGTCTTCAATCCTTACTGCGCAAGTGCATCAACTCTGTGGCTGCCACCTACTTTTGGCACCCGCTCAAAGACATGAAGTCAGTAGTCTTTGTTAACCGTCGTTCTCTACGGTATGGGTGACTTCATGGTCTCTCCAAGAATGCCTCAATAACCTTCAATGCCAGATGGGGAACCAACGTTCGATGAGTAGTTATGCTTCTGTGGAACCCTAAACAGCCTAAGGGGATGTCAGCCTGTGTCAAATAGTAGAGACTCGCCATTATTCTGGACTATGGGAGCTCCTTGGCGTACATGGAGGCTCACAGTTCGTAGGAGATCGAGACCGACGTTGAGGTGTGGTTATAGGACTTCATTCTTGGGGGGACCGTGTGGAGGGAAAAGACTTCGCTAAAACGCTGGAGCCAAAACATCCATTTGCAAGGTATTGATAGTTGTTTCGGGTTGCCCAAGAGAGACTATACTTGAGCACCACTTCCCTTAAGTGAAACATGATGAATCTTTGAGAAAAAAAGCTACAATCAAGTTAAAAAGTAGTAATATATATAGGTATATTAGTTATTTAATATATAAGACTATGTAAGAATGATATAAGACATATATATCTATATCATGCAATATGCAAAACAGAATGTGGTTATTAAACTACACGTACATTTAATATTATTTATTTTTATTTATTTTGTGGATGTGTAATGAGTGGTATTGGCTTGAAATGTATTTATAGTCATCACGCAGGCGCAATGACCACAAGTCGGTTGGGACCATACGGAGAATTGAATCCCCTTGGAACTGTCAGTTGGTTAGATGATTGTGAGCTGCCATCTGGATGGCTAGAGATCGAACCTAGTGGTCGGCTCTGCAAGAGAGGTCCACGTGGCTCTAACCGCAAGCCAGTCCATCTCAGTACCTGTTTTGACATTCTACTATATATATACTCATAATATGTTTTTTTTTGTATTTTATATTTCAGGTTGTAATGAGTGTAGTGTATGCCTGCCATATATTGGTAAGTGCTCACGTGTGCAGTTACCTCAGAGGCAGAGAGGGTTGTCTGATCCCCCTGGAATTGAGTTATAAGAATAGATTTGTTAGCCCCGCCATTGTGGGTGCATGGGAAACGAGAACGAGACCATACTTCGAAACAGTGTTTCTTAGCCAATGAGCCAAGCTCCATCCATCCTTTGCTCTTTTCCATTTATTTTTTTAAATTAAGTTTGTTTATTGAGCTTTGTGCATTTCATACATTTATTTTCACATTCCAGTTCAGGCTTAGTTTCCCTTCCACTCCTCTCCCCATGCCCCAGAATATGCCATCTGCCATAACCTGTCTGCATCTTCTCTCTCAAAGTTTTTTTTTTTATTTTAGCTATAAGTGGATAATCCATGAGTACAAGCAGATTCCTCTCATCAAAACCTAACTGCCTTGTGCCAACAGGCAACTACACCAGCGAACCATCCGTGGGTGCCGAGGCTTGTGTGGCTCATCAAAGGACAACATGATTCATACCACATGGCCCCATACTATTCACCATTCAAACACCAATAGTCAGGGAGGTGAGTGTCTGTGGATTCTGGCCTTACTGCTACACCTGAAGTGTTCCTCTCAAGCACCGGTAATCAGGTCCAGCGTCCCAATTAAACAAAAGGCACAACAACCAGGTGGATACTGAGAGGTACACAGGAACAGTCGCACACCTTCACACAACTTTCCTGCGTCTTAGAAGGGGAATGACTGCTAGCTCCACTTTGAGTACAGCCCGCAGGTTGTTCCGGGCCTAGAAGCCACCAGGTGAACGTCCTGGAGCTTTGGCGGACTTTCCTGGGGATCAGTGGTTTGTTCCCTTTCAATGGGCTGACAGTTGTCCCAGGAATAACCTTTCGATCCTACTAATGAAGAACAAGCAATTAGATATATAGGTATTTAAGCAGCACTATATTATGAGGTTTACTTTAGCATAGACACATGTTGGATATGTTATCCATGAATTACAATTTTCCCCCTGTTAAATAGACAGGGTCTTACTGTGGGACTTATAACATCTCCTAACCTGTAGAGGTGTAAGCTGGTGGACATCAGCCATGGGTTATGTGGCTCCAAGGAGGAGGGCCAATAGCCAATTAGAGTTCTGGATATACAGACATGCTCCGCTGCTGCCGCACAGTGGTCCAGGCAGGTGAGGTGTAGCGGTGGCTGACAAGTGAGTCTTGCTGTGACTCAGGCAAAACCTGGCAATTCAAATCTTAAAACAAACTATGGGAAAAGATGTGTTTGTTCCAACAGGACAAAAGTTCAACCAACTAAGGGCTGAGAAAGAAAAGATACAGGTTTGCATTTGAGTAGATGTACCAAAAAGTGGCACGGAAAGGCTGACCCGTCTAACATCCAAAGGAAGAAAAGCCTCAAAAGATTGCATAAACTCGGGAAGCCCTCTCTGTGGATCCTACATGTAACAACTTAGTTATAATAGTCCTAATAAACTTTACCTTCTGGTGCCACAAAGGTTCGCAGTATGAGAGACTTCCTGCCTTCCCACCCATAGAAACAAGGAGAAATATGACATATGATGAGGTCGCTCCCAACTGTAAATTGGAGAACCAACACTTGAGGTAAATCGCTTAAAAAGCCGGTAAAAAATGCTTTCTGTTAGTTGACTACTAGAGCATGGAACTGTGGAAGGGGATTAGCTCCTCTGTTCAGAACCAATATAATACTAAAGTCCTAGGTTATGCACTCAAGGCAAATATATTATATAACAGGAGGCTCTGATATCAGCAATGGATTATTACACCAATGAGATGTTGGCCAAGGGATCTCAGGCCCCCAAAAAAAGGTAAAGGGCTACCTTGCCTCTAGTTTGGGATACCTCAGAGGAGAGGCCATAAGACCCGCTGCGAAGACCTGACGTTAACATGGGGAGGGATGTATTGAGACCACACATGCAAGTGTACAGATGCCTCCTGGAATGCCAGAGAGTGTACCAGGCACTAAACCAATAAAGCAAATATGTGGTCTCCTGTAAGTCAAACAAGATCCACTGTCAAGCCTTCTTTCCATTTTTAAATATACACTCTATCACGGCCATCCTACAGAGTGAGTTCCAGCGACAGCGAGCTACAGGGAGACCCTGTCTCAAAAGACAAAAATAAATAAATAAAAAATAAATCAAATCTTATCTACCTACCTGTCTATATCTAGGAGATGGGATTTCATCACACAGGAAGGGTGGTCCTGTACTCGTGTTCTTCCTGCTTCTCAACCTCCTGAGTATTTGAATTACAAACATAACCACTATAGTTGACCATTTTTTAAATTATTTTGGGAGATTTTTGTTCATTCTAAGTTCTAAAAAAATTTTTACACAGGTTGAAGACCATATTGATTCCCAGCACCACATCACAGCTCATAACCACATTTAGCTCCAGCTCCAGGAGATATGACACCTCTTCTGAACTCTGGAAGCCTTCGTACTCACACGCAGATACACGCATATATACCTAATTGAAAATAAAATAATAATCTGGCACTCTGGGAGGCAGGGAGGCAGATTTCTGTGGAGCTCAAATCAGCCTATCCCCTACATAGTAAGTAACATGGGGCTGAGAGGAACCCTGTATCCAGTGAGATAGTAGATAGATAGATGATAGATAGATAGATAGATGATTAGATAGATAGAGATGATGATATGATACGTACATACATAGATTTTTCCGATTTGATAGATAGATTAGATAGTAGATAGAATAGATAGATTGATGATGTCAGATAGATAGATGATACGGATAGTGAATGATTAGATAGTAATAAGTGATAGATAATAGATTGCATAGATACATGACATACGATACGAGTATTCATTTTTTTTTTTTTTTGCTTTTTTTTTTTAGCAGGGTCTGGTGGATAGTCTGTACCCAGTTGCGCCTGGAACTCGCTCTGTAGGCAGGTGTGGCCTTGAAACTCACCGAGATCTGCCTGTCTCTCGCCTCTCCCAGTGCTCGGAGTAAAGACGTGCGGCACCACACCCAGCACTTTAAATTTTATATGCCCTTACATACTACTTATTACTCTATGGTGTTTATTTTGTTTATAACGGGGCACATGAGAGGCATGCATGGTACACCTGTGGAGATCAAGGGACAACTTTCAGGAGTTACTGTCCTCTTGAACCTTTTGGAGTCAGGCTCCTTCCCACATATGGATCCTGGGTCAAAGTCTCAGCAGCAAAGAACCTTTTTACCGTCATTTGCATTTTTTTTAATTTTTTATTATATTTAATTTATTTTCTTATTGAGTGTATGAATGTACTGTCCCGCAGCAGTCTGTGCCCGCTGTCGTGCATGCCGCGGAGGTCGAGCAAGAGGGTGTCGGATTCCCCTGAGAACTGAGTTCTCCTGGAATTGGAAGTCTCAGATGGTTCTGGCCGGACCGATGTGGGTGCTGGGGGAAATTAATCGAACCGCGTCCTCTGTAAGAGCGGTCGGCGCGTCTTAACCGCTAGGCCATCTCTCCAGCCCATTGTATCTTAACAGCTATTTTATTACAGAAGGCGATACAGTGTTAAGATTAAGTTTGCGTTTTAAGTAAATGTGAGTGAAAATGACGGAAATCTAATAAGTGCTCTGTACTTATTATCAATTGAATAAAGTTTCTAAAACACTGATTTCTTTCATTAAAAAAAAAAACTTCAGCTATCCCATGGTGCTCTGCTCCCTTTATATTAAAACTTTTTGAAAGAATTGTCCATTTATACCACTCCTTGGCATATACCCAAAGGACTCATCCTACTGTAGAGATACTTATTTTTTCTTGTTTTTTATTTTTTAATTTTTATTTTATTTGTTTTTATTAATGTGTATGAATGTACTGTCTGCATGTAGGTTTGTGCACCCGTGTCATGCAATGCCGAGGAGGTCAGAAGAGGGCGTCGGATTCCCCTGGAACTGGAGTTCTCCTGGAATTGGAGTTACAGACCGTTCTTAGCCGCCATGTGGGTTCTGGGGATTGAACCCGGGTCCTCTGCAAGAGCAGTCGGCTCTCTTAACCGCTAGGCCATCTCTCCAGCCCTGCAGAGATACCTATGCATACATGTTTGTTGCTGCTCTCTTCACAATAGGGAAGAAATGGAAACAGCTCCCTCAGCTGATAAACTGATAGTGAAGATGCGGTACATTTACACAATGGAGTTCTACTCAGCAGCAAGAAGGAAAGTACAAATTTGCATGAACTATGTGAGAACAGAGTGAGTACGTGTTAATAAGTGCTAAGTGAAGTAAACACAAAGGCAGAAAAGCAAGTGACGTGTGTTCTCCCTAATTTGCAGATTGTAACACCAATCTCTTATATGTAAAATATATCCTGACATAACTGCAGGAGCCAGGAAAATGGAAAGGAAACATGGACATAAAGGAAAAGAAAGAACCTGAAAGAGGTGGATAGCAGGGACCAGGTGTCATGGGAGGTGTCGGGGGAGCTGGGAGTATTTTGCTGGGAGAGGAGGAAGAAGGGATATGCAGGTGTGCCGCAGTTGGGGGGGTGGGGACTCTAGAGAGGGGAGATGGTGGGAGGAGGGTGTTATTGGGGTGGGGGTGGGAGTACTGGAGCTGGGAAAGAAAGGAAGAGGGAAGATGGGAGGAAGAAAGAGCAGAGATGAATGGATCTTGGGAGGCTAGGGAACCCCAAGGGAAATGTGACATCTCCAAGACCCTCTGATAAATGCTCATACAGTGTCTGAACATTCATGAAATGTATGCCTGAGGGCTGTGTGGCAAGGAAAAAAAAGAATTGTCTGGGACTTGAAAGATGGCTTGGAGAGGAAAGGAAGGGGGCACGGGTCTAGATTTGATTGGAAATTTTGTATGAAATGCACAAAGCTTCAATAAAAATTGGCTTTGAAAAGAAAGAAAGAAAGAGAGAGAGAGAGAGAGAGAGAGAGAGAGAGAGAAAGAAAGAAAGAAAGAAAGAAAGAAAGAAAGAAAGAAAGAAAGAAAGAAAGAAAGAAAGAAAGAAAGAAAGAAAGAAAGAAAGAAAGATGGCTCATACTGGTAAGAGCTCATACTGTTCATGCAGAGGAAAGTGGGTTCCTAACAGCAATGTCTGGCAGGTTACAACCATCTGTAGCTTTAGCTCCAGGCCCATCTGATGCTTCAGACCTTCACAGTCACCCGCACGCACTCTTGTGCACAGACACAGACACACAAGCACATGATTTAAAATAATAATAATAGGTCTGCAGAGATGGCTCAGCATTTATGAGTACTGGCTACTCTTGCAGGGGACTCTGGGTTCAATTCCCAGCACCTACATCACAGCTTATAACTGTCTGTAGCTCCAGTTCCAAGGGATCTGATGCCCTCTTCTGACCTCTGTGGGATGTATTAGTTAAGGTTCTCTAAAGAAACAGAATCAATAGAACGGATAGATTAGATAGATGATAGATAGATAGATAGATAGATAGATAGATAGATAGATAGATAGATAGATAGATAGATAGATGATAGATAGATTGATTGATTGATTGATTGGATTTGCTCATAGGATAGAGTCCAAGTAGTCCAACAATAGCTGCACCACATGGGAAAGACTGAGAATCTAGGCATTTGCTCAATCCATGAAGCTGGATGTCTCAGTAGTCCCAATCCAGTGCTTCCATGCCTTTCATTCCAGCTGCCAAAAGAAGGTAACACCCACATTTAGGGTGGGTCATCCGGCTTGAGATAATCCAGTCTGAAGATCTCTTGCTCATATTTGTTCATCCCAAATCCAGTCAAGTTGACACTCAGGATTAACAGAATTAACCATCACAGTGGGCATTGCTGTTTTTCAGTGACATTAATTCAAAAAGTATATAATACTCTACATGAGTATTATGTAAACAAAATAAGATATAGGGTTCAAAAGAAATAAATATTGATTCTTCTTACTATGAAAAGAAAGTGATTTAAATAGCCCTTGTTTTTTCAGCTACAAAAATAAATCCATTATATAATGTCTTTATACAGAAAATATATGTTTTTGAGTTGTCATAAGTATGTGGCAAATCTTTCTTTCAGAGGATCTAAGTATTGGCATCAACATCCATCTGTCATATCTACTATCTATCTATCATCTATCTATCATCTATCATCTATCTATGTATCATCTATCATCTATCAATCTATCTATCTATCATCTATCAATCTATCTATCATCTATCTGTCATCTATCTATCAATCAATCATCTATCTATCGTCCATCTCTCTGTATTTCTGTCCTAGTTAGCTTTTCTGTTGCTGTGATAAAGCACTGATCAAAACCAACTCCAGGGTCTGGAGAGATGGCCTAGCAGTTAGGATTGCTGACTGCTCTTGCAGAGGACCCGGGTTCGATCCCCAGCACCCACATGGCAGCTGAAAACTGTCTTTAGCTCCAGTTCCAGGGGAATCCGACACCCTCTTCTGACCTCTGTGGCATTGCATGACAGGGATGCACAGACCTACATGCGGACAGTACATACATACACATACGAAAATAAAATTTAAAAAATTAAAAAAAAAAGCCAACTCCAGAAGGAAGGGTTTATGTCAGCTTGTAGCTCACAGTCCCAGTCCATTAGGGAGAGAAGCCAGGGCGGAAGCTCAAGGCAGAAAGCTGGCAGCAGGAACTGAAGCAGAGACTGCAGAGGAAGGCTGCTTACCTGTTTGCTTCCCCTGATTGCTCAGCTTCCTTCCTCATGCACCCCAGGCCCACTTGCCCAAGGATGGTAATGCGCACAATAGGCTGGGTCCTCCTATATCAACCAGTGATGAAGAAAACCCTGTCTTGAAAAAGACCAAAAAAAAAAAAAGAAGAAGAAGAAGAAAATGCCTCATAGATGCGGACACAGGCTAAACTGAAGAAGGAAATTCCTCAACTGAGGTTCTGGCTTTCCAGGTGTCTCTTGTTTGTTTCAGGTTGACAAAATAACCAGGACACTCTCTATTTGCCTGTCTGTCTGTCTGTCTGTCTGTCTAACCATTTTAATGATCACTGTCCTGAATTACAATACATAGTACATTTCAAATTTGCCTTATAGATTGCACATACTTATTTAACACTTATGTGAATTCTGTAGTATTGGTACACTGTTAATCTCAATTTTACAAATGAGACAACTGAAATACAAAAGAATGTGAAGCCAGTGTAATTTGGGCTTTAGATTCTATGCTTTTACACCACTGCCCTTGGATAGTCACTATACACAGAGAGAGGCATAAGTAGAAAGGGATTATAAACTTCCTTAAAGTCCCGCCGGGCATGGTGGCACATGCCTTTAATCCTAGCACTTGGGAGGTAGAGGCAGGCGGATCTTTGTGAGTTCAAGGCCAGCCTGGTCTACAGAGCGAGTTGCAGGACAGCTGGGGCTACAGGAGACCCTGTCTCGAAAAGACCCCCCCCATAAAAGGAGACCAAAGCAGCCAACGTTGGTAATGCTGTTATGATCCTGACTATTATAGGATATGAGTCAAATATGATTCAGGCTGGATCTGACTCTATAAGCCTGTATTCTTCACCATGACACATGGGGGCTGGTTACCCTTGAAACATCGTGCATGCAGAGAAAAGGAGGAATGTTCAGGTCCAGTTGGTACCAGGCTGTAAACACTGTTGGAATTAAGAAAACGGTAGACACAATCCCATCTGCAGCTTTCTGAGTTAGTCTTTCCCATTTGACCTTTTTAAGTGAAAATTGTTTGCAAAAAAAATCTATCCCTATTATTTAGAGGACCTATATTTTTTTCTTTTTCATTCCTATGTAGAATTCCATTATGCAAATGGATTATAAATTATTCATTCTATTATTGACAGATCTCTGAGTCATTTCCGGATTAGGGTTATTAATAATTCATCTATACTTTCTGACTCTGGCCTTCAAAGTTCACTCTTCAGTGACAGATGATGGGACAGGCCCTCTGAGATCCTACCCAAGTGTGTTTATCCGTTTTCCATTGCTGAAGCAAAATATTTAAGACCGAGTAACATATAAAGAAAATAAGTTAATTTAGCTTACCTTACTGTTTAGGGTATGCAGGAGTATGATGCCATAAACAGCTAGGCAGTAGAGGTAGAAGGTAGAAGCTCCACCTCTTAAAGGTGCCATTACTTTTTGGCCATGTTATGCTAGAGACTGTATCCAACACACAAATCCTTGGGGGAACAGACCTCATCAAAACCATACTCCAGTCTAGCTCTTCATTCTTACATGAGCTCCTTAACAAATTGCACACTGATCCAGACTGAGAATGCACCCACAGCAAAAATCTCATCTGTACTGACATTCGGCAATAGCACAACTCTGTGCTGGCACAACAGGATTCACTGCTCTCAGCGTTTTAATGTTTCATGTTTGTTTTGATGACACACACACACACACACACACACACAGGTTGAGAGAATTCTATCCATCCTTACCCCCCACTCCCACCCTTCCCACCCCCATGAGATTTGGACTTGGCCATAGGCATAAAATAGATGCAGTTCTTTCACTTTTAATGGCAGAGCATGACTTGCAGTAGGATAGCAAAACAACAGTTCTAAGGGGCTAAGTTGATGAAGGACATCCAATCACCAGATAGCCAGAAGACAGAAGAGAAACTTCTTTGAAAACCCAGTGAAACATAAGGCAGAACAACAAAACAGACATCGATACATCAACAGAGTGAGAAAAGCAAAAAGCAACAGGAGAAATGCAAGTGGAGAGGCTCTGCCTCACAGAGGCGTCACATTGATTATCAGGCTGAGTGGTCCTTCTGCAGCAGCGGGTGCTAGATTCTGCGTGCGGCAGCTGCCTTCAGAATGACAGGTAATGAATTTCTGTCCACTTATTGGTCTTAAAGCCTCCAGGGGACTTACTCAGCCAGCAGTTCTATTTTCAGAAGCAGAGGAAAAACACATGCCTTAATGCTGCCATTTAAAATCTAATAAATATTTTCTGGAAGACATCTGTGGTCCGTTTTTCCATTGTTCTTTTGTGACTGCATTTCCTTTTGTAGGCTTACATATCTGTAGATTTCATCTAGTATTCTTTTTAAAGTCTTTCTTTTATTTTATTTTATTTTATTTTATTGTTGCTTTTAGACGGGGTCTCATGTAACAGGCTGCCCTTGAATCCTGAGAATAACCTTGAATTTACCATCCTGCCCCTACCACCCCAGTGCTAGGATTCCAGGTTTTATGCAGGAGTAGAGATCAAGCCCAGGACTGGATGCTACGCAAGAAGCCCACCAATGGAGCCACAACTCTCGCTCCCCTGCTCACTTCCTGTTATTCCTTCTACAATGCTTCACATGGCTAAAAGTTTAAGATCAAACGCAAATGTCACTTTGATTAGAATCTAGATTTTGTCACTCACTAGCTACTAATGTATTGACTATAGATAAAATGATTAGATCGCTCTATTTTTGGGTGTCTTCATCTGAAAACCAGAATGAAAAACAGACCTCACTAGACTGGTGCGAAGGAATGTAAAAAGCAAATGAGCCAATGTCGAGAAGGTGTAGTATAAGATCTGGGTTGTGACACTGATTAAATGAAAAACAGTAGTTCTCAATACTTCGTTGTGTATAAATATGTTTGGTTTGCCAAGAACTTTCACATTTTTCCTCTGTTCTTCACAAGACTTAGTCAGAAAGGGAAAATTTTCCCTTCATTACAAGATTTGTGCTTCTGCGTCGTTCAAAGGCTCAATACACCAATACCCTTGAGCAAGTCAAGATCTTTGACCTAAAAATATATTTTCATCCTCAGATTATCATCTTTTGAGTAATCCTGTAGTATTTCTTTTTAAAAATTTGGAATTTAAGGGCTGGAGATGTATGTAGTTCATTTGATAAGGTTCTTTCCCAACATACATGAAGTCCTGTGTTCAAGCTCTAGCACCCCGTGAATCAGGCGCAGTACCACAGGTCAGTAATTCCAGCCTGGAGGGAGAGGCAGGGAGTTTGAGGCCAGCCTGGGCTACATGAGACCCTGTTTTTAAATAAGTAAATAAATAAATGATTTTTTTATTCACTACATCTTTTTTTTAATTTTTTAATTAATTTTATTTATTTCTGTATGTGTATGAATGTACTGTCTGCATGCAAGTTTGTGCACCCGTGTCGTGCAACGCCGCGGAGGTCAGAAGAGGGTATCGGATTCCCCTGGAACTGGAGTTCTCCTGGAATTGGAGTTTCAGACGGTTCTTAGCCGCCATGTGGGTGCTGGGGATCGAACCGGCGTCCTCTGTAAGAGCGGTCGGCGCTCTTAACCGCTAGGCTATCTCTCCAGCCCCTATTCACTACATCTTTACCGAGGAAATACATATAACGGACTCTGCTTATTTAAAATATGCAATTTTAGCCAGGTGTGGTGATACATGCCTTTGACTGTAGCCCTTGAGAGATAGGCAGAGTCAGGAAGATCTCTGTAGTGAGTTCCAGGCCTGGTGGGTCCAGAGTGAAACTCTTCCTCAAAACGAACAAACCAGACAAAAACAAAAACAAAAAAATGCAATTTGCTATGTAGATGATAGGGGTTAGAACCACCATAAGGGATTTATCGGGAAGAATCAGAGAGAGTGGAAGGAACATAGTGAATACAATAAAAATACACTGTACACGTGTGTGAAAGTCAAAGAATGAATAACAATTAAATTAAAATACTCAATTCAATGGAGTTTGACTGATACCATTAAACTACGAGTAGCATCTATTCCTTTTGTTGTCATCAAAAAATGGAACATTTCGGGGCCTGACAAGATGGCTCAGCCATTGAAAAAAGCATTGGCTGCTCTTGCAGAGGGACGGGATTCAATTCCCAGCACCAGTGTGGCAGCTAACAACCATCTGTAACTCCAGTTCCAGGAGACCAGATGCCCTTTTCTGACTTTTGTGGGCATCGCATGCATGTGACACAGATACATACATGTAGAAGCTGGTAATACACACATAAAGTAAAAAGAAATAAAGTTTTGTTTTTGTTTGTTTGTTTGTTTGTTTGTTTTTAAGGTGAGGTTAGAGAGATGGCTCAGCAGTTGAGAGCACTGGCTGTTCTTGCAGAGGACTGGGATTCGATTCCCAGTATCCACATAGGGATTTGGCTCCCTCTTCTGGACACAGTGAGTATTGCACATACCTACTTGAAGGCAAAACACACAATACACATAAAATGGAACTAAGTTGTTAGACACCACGTGGGTGCTGGGAACCAAACCCAGGTCCTCTATTAGAGCAGTCAGTGCTCTTAACTTCTCAGCCATCTCTCCATCCCCCCCTTTAAATTTTTTTTGGTCTTTTTGAGACAGGGTCTCCCTTTAGTCCCAGCTGGCCTGGAGCTCACTATGTAGACCAGGCTTGAACTCAGAGATATGCATGCCTCTCCCTTCCAAGTGCTAGGATTAAAGGCATGCACCACCATGCCTGGCTAAATTTACATTTTTATAGTTGATTTGGCCATCTTACTTCATAATAGAATATTTAAAATGAGAATCCATATCTTGCCCCTCCATTGGCATATTCTGATCCTAAGGAACAGAACTGAATAAACTAAAATCAATTCGTTTATAAACTCTTTTTTTATTTTATTTATTTTTGTATGTGTATAAATGTACTGTCTGCATGCAAGTTTGTGCACCCGTGTCGTGCAATGCTGCAGAGGTCAGAAGAGGGTCTCGGATTCCCCTGGAACTGGAGTTCTCCTGGAATTGGAGTTTCAGACGGTTCTTGGCCGCCATGTGGGTGCTGGGGATCGAACCCGGGTCCTCTGTAAGAGCGGTCGGCGCTCTTAACCGCTAGGCTATCTCTCCAACCCCCGTTTATAAACTCTTGAAAGCTCATCCTCACTTTTTCTTCTTTTTCTCCAGAATCTCCCTGTAGCTCCAGCTGATATACAACTCACTATGTAGACCAAGCCGGCCTCAGTCTCACAGAGATCCACCTATTTTGCCTCCTGAATGCTGGGATTAAAGCCATACACCACCACGCCTGGATCATCCTCTTCTTTAATAAATCTGTGTTTGGTCTGCCAAAAAAAAAAAAAAAAAAAAAACCAGACAGCTATTAAGCAGGAATTAATCAGAGGTCATCCTGGAGCAGTGTAGATCCCTGAGGTGGCTTGGGCCTTCCCAGTATGGAAGGCTTCTTCCTCTGATAACATTCCATTTCCTTTTGGAAAATCCCCTCTTGGCATGTGATTGAGTGGTTCTAAGTTTCTCTGTCCCTTCCCCATACCTGCTTTCTAGGGTTGGCCATGCCCAGAGCCAGGTCAGGATATTTGCTAGGGGCCTCTTGCTGAAATAATCAGTAAATGCTTTCTTATTCCACTGGTGACAAGAAGTAACTGATGCGTTCATATCTGAACCTTAGGGGCCAGCAAAGTGGCTCAACAGGCACCAAGACGGTGACCTGAATTTGATCCCTGAAACCTATATGGTGCAAGGAAAGAGCTAACTCCTACAAGTTGTTGTCTGACATGTGCACCCCAGGGCATGAGTCTGTACACACACACACACACACACACACACACACACACACACACGTGCACACACAGTGAATAAACCAGTGTGATTTTTTTTAATCTTTTGAAAATACTTGAGTGATAAGGATCGCTCACTTGGCTAACCTTCCTGCAAAACTCAATCCTTAAGCTCTGTACTGAGCTCTGTACTGAACTCTATACTGACCTCTATACTGAACTCTATACTGACCTCTATACTGAACTCTATACTGAACTCTGTGGGAGTCAAAGAGTACCTGAAGTGACAGGCTGAAGAGAAATGGCGCTTGGCCTGTAGCCATGGCATTTGGTCTGTGGCCAAAAGGCGCTGGCTGAAGAACACAGTGTGCATGCTTCAGTAAATTTTAAGATGATATGTCACCTTGTCAACTTCATGAACATAACATCCCACATAAGAAATTGTATCTATAGATGCAAAACTTACCTGTTGATTTGTCCATTACTGTTATATAATCTGTCTGCTGATTGGCTCACTACTGGTATAAATATTCTTGGTTTCTAAGCTGTTGTTGTTAGTAGCATTAGTTTTAGTAGCATTAGGAATAATAGAAGTTAAGAAGTAAATGATACCATTAAAAGAAACTACAAAGAACAAGTTAAACGTGTGATTAATTCCCAGTCCACCTCCGATGATCCGCGCTGCTGGACGGTGCAAACTCTATACTGACCTCTATACTGACTTCTATACTGACCTCTATACTGAACTCCCTCCTGTATCTTTACTTTTTAATGAACAACTTTGATATTTTTTTCAAAGCCAATTTTTTATTGAAGCTTTGTGCCTTTCATGCAACATTTCCCAATCAAATCTACACCCACTCCCCCTTCCTTGCCCCCTACTCTACCAGAGCTCATGCATTCTGCCATACTTGTTTTTCATCTTTTTCTCAGGCTCTTTTAAAATTTTCAATGCAGAAGTTTACTGTTTGGGACAGAAGTTCACAGTTTCAGTTAGTTCTTTGACCCAGTCTGTTTGATTGTTTGTTTGTTTGTTTTTCCTTCTAATTTGCATCACTTCAGATTGGAGACAAATTTGCTATTGGACATGGTCAGAAGGGAACTTGTGGTATTCAGAATAGACAAGAAAATATGCCTTTTACTTCTGAAGGCATCACTCCTGACATCATCATAAACCCCCCTGCTATCCCCTCCCGAATGACCATTGGTCACTTGATTGAATGTCTTCAAGGGAAGGTCTCAGCTAACGAGGGTAAAATTGGCGATGCCACTCCCTTTAATGACACTGTTAATGTGCAGAAGATTTCTTTATTTAATTTTTATTTATTTGTGTATGAATGCACTGTCTGCATGTAGGTCTGTGCACCCGTGTCATGCAATGCCGCGGAGGTCAGAAGAGGGTGTCGGTTCCCCCTGGAACTGTAGTTCTCCTGGAATTGGAGTTACAGACAGTTCTCAGCCGCCATGTGGGTGCTGGGGATCGAACCCGGTTCCTCTGCAAGAGCAGTCAGTGCTCTTAATCGCTAGGCCATAGCTCCAGCCCCAATGTGTACAAGATTTCTAATCTCTTATCTGACTATGGCTACCACCTCAGAGGAAATGAGGTCCTCTACAATAGATTCACTGGTTGAAAAAAAATCACATAACAGATTTTCATTGACCCAACTTACTACCAGCGTTTGAAGCATATAGTGGATGACAAAATTCATTATTGTGCTACGGGACCTATTCAGATCCTTAATAGACAATCCATGGAGGGTAGATCTTGAGATGGGAGATGGCGGCCTGTGTTTTGGAGAAATAGAAGGAGATTGCCAGATTGCCCATGGTGCCGCCCAACTTTTAAGAGAAAGGTTGTTTGAGGCATCAGATCCTTATCAGGTTCATGCTTGCAATCTTTGTGGAATAATGGCAATTGCTAATACCAGACCTCATACACATGAATGCAGGTGCTGCCGCAACAGAACCCAGATTCCCTTGGTGGGAATGCCGTATGCCTGCAAACTGTTGTTTCAGGAACTTATGTCCATGAGCATTGCACCTCGAATGATGAGTGTTTAGTTCTTCTAGACGCTCTCTCAACAAGATACTTGTAAATAACCGTATTTTGTTTCTATGGTGTTATAAAAAAAACTCACAAAATGCGTCGGGCATGCCTTTAATCCCAGCACTCAGGAGGCAGAAGCAGAGGCAGGCAGATCTCTTAGTTCAAAGCTAGCCTGGTCTACATAGTGACAACTGGGACTACAGGGAGACCCTGTCTCAAAAAAAACCAAACAAACAAAATGTACTGTTGTGATAAGAATTTTATTTGTTTAAAGACATGCATGCTTTTTTGTAAATAAACAGTAAATTTTTGTTTAAAAAAAAGCATATTGAGTCTAATTTATGTCCATGAATTCCCTTCTGTGTGGAGCCTGGCTAACTTTCCCAGTGTCATAAGCTTAAAGAAAACTGAAAAACTGAGTCTCCTCCCCCAGCATCCATCAGTTGTCAACAGTTCTCAGCTAGGCTGCAGACTTCTTATGACTTCCCCACCTCTATGCTGGGTTTTTGTCTGATTCGCGCTGACACAGGTCTTGTGCAAGCCGTCACCACTGCTGTGAGTTCATATCTGTATGACAAGATGTCTGGAAAATTCTATTTCCTTGCAGTCATCCAGCACCTCTGGTTCTTACAATCTTTTCACTCCCTCTTCTGCAACTATCCTTGAGCCTTAGGAGGCAGACGTGTGACATGTGTCCCATTGAGGGATGAGCACATGCAGTCTCTTATTCTCTGTACATTGGCCACTTGTTAATCATAGTCTGCTGCATGAAGAAGCTTTTCTGGAGAGAGTTGAGATGCATTCATCTATGTTGAGAAAAATAAGTCATTAGGAGTTCAAAATGGACCTATGGATTTTACTGCCCACTTCTGAAAAGGTTCTGGGACTTTAAGTTTGACTTCCCAAGGGAAGGAAATCAGACTAGGCAATGGACTCCTCTTACAATGTAAACACATAAGTCTAGATCCTCGTGACCATTCCTTGCCTTTGACCCAGAAGAAACAACAGTATATGTGAAGCGTGTGTGTGTGTGTGTGTGTGTATGTGTGTGTTTGCTGTGAGCATTAAAATTGCCGCAAGCAGTAGAAAGCAACAGATTATCCCATTTGTGTTGTAAACAAGAGATAGGTGGGATTAGACTGATAACATCTGCTGGTGATTATGTGTGCTGTTCTAGGTCAGTAGAGGTCGGAAATGGAAAATGCTTTCCCAGAAAGCATTGCTGCATTCATCTCACCAATCAGGAAATTGAGCTCAGAGAGTCACAAGGCTGTGAGTAGAACCAAATACCGCCAGTCATAGCAAACTTACATGAGCAAGACATTCCCTAAGGACTATGAATACAAGGATGCTTATTGTCTCCTGCCTAGGATGCTCAGAGATGAGACAGACCCAAAGCACCAATCAGCTACTACGAAATAAGACATTTTTCATTTCTATTGACTGGGTTTTGATGATCAAGTTTTTTTTTTACTTTATTTTTATGTGTATGAATGTTTTGCCTGCATGAATGTTAAGTGTGCCACATGTGTGCAATGCCCACGGAGGCCAGGAGAAAGTGTTCAGATTCCCCTGGAGTGGAGTTATAGATGGTTTTTAGCTACCATGTGTGTGGAAAACCAACTCAGGACCTCTGCAAGAGCAGTAAGTGTATTTAATAGGCGAGCCATCTCTCTAGCCCCTTGATGATCAAGTGTTAACCCATGACAAGGAACGGTGGTCTGCCTTGCCCTGTGCCTGACATGCTTCCTTGTTCTTCCTTCCATCCTTTCAGGAATCTCTTACCCAACTATGACATTGCTCACCTGTACTTTTTTTTTGGGGGGGGTGTCTTTTTTGAGACAGGGTCTCCCTTTAGTTCTAGCTGGCCTGGAGCTCTCTATGTAGACCAGGCTGGCCTTGAACTCATAGAGATCCACCTGCCTCTGCCTCCCAAGTGCTGGGTTTAGAGGCGTGTGCCACCACTCCTGGTTTTGCCTGTGCCTTTAAGGTAGCCAATGTCCTTCTTGGTGAGGCTGCTACCCAGGGCCAGGACTAATAACCCCAATTTCTTTTCCAGAATTAAACGGGAGCTTGCTTATTATGTGAATTTTTGTTTTGGTTTTGGTTTTTGGTTTTGTTTGTTTGTTTTTTGAGACAGGGTCTCCCTGTAGCCTACATTGTGAGTTCTAAGTCACCTGCATGTGACTTAGAACTCACGATGTAGACAAGGCTAGTCTCGATCTCATAGAAATCAATCTGCCATTGCCTCCTGAGTACTAGCACTAAAAGCTTACACCACCATGCCTTGGCTAGAGAAACACCTTCTTGTCTAAATCATCTTATGTTTGTAAGTCTATCTTTAATAGCTCTTCAAATGATACAATGACTTAAACATTGGGTGTTCAGAAGGATCTGTAACTGATACTGGTGAACTGCTGATATAGAGTTTCCTAGAAATTATCAGAACTACTTAGAAATCCTATGCAGGATAGAGAGTACAGCTCTATAAAGAACCTTCATACTTGAAAACATGCTGGCATTACTAATCATAAGTTCCTTTTGTGGCAGAACAGTCTGTCACTGGCTTCTGTTCTGCTTGCACATCACAGCTGCTCAGGATGATCTGACAGCAGCAGCGTAACGGTGCCCAGCTTTCCTTCCTCCTGTGTATTGTATAAAGGTCGAGGTCCTGAAGAACAACACCTTCAATGATTCTCCTAACTCGGTCATCTGAGTGTTTGTTAGGAGCATCTTTGAAGGTGCCCAGGTAGCATTTCCACTTGGACCAAATGTCCATGTTATTCATCACAAATCAAGAAGTCCACTTACTTCTAAATTAACATCTACATTCTGTATATACTAGAAATCCACATATTTTTAGTGACCTTATAAAATTCAGAAATGTGGGCCAGCAACATGGCTCAGTAGGTCAAAGTACTTGCCATCAAACCTTAATGTCCTGAGTTCAAACTCCAGAACCCACATGGTGGGAGGTGATAAGAACTGACTCCAGCAAGTTCAGCAAGCAGTTCTCTGACCTCCACACCTATATGCCTACACACACACACACACACACACACACACACACACACAATCAATCAATCAATCAATTGTTGTTTTGTTTTGTTTTGTTTTGAGAAAGGTTCTCCCTGTAGCCCCAGCTGGCCTGGAACTCCCTACGTAGACCAGGCTGGCCTTGATCTCACAGAGATCTTGCCTGTTTCTGCACTACCATGCTCAGCTCTAAATGTTTTTTTTTAACTTTTTTATTTGATTTATTTTCATAAGTGTATGAATGTACTGCCTGCATGTAGGTTTGTGTACCTGTGTCGTGCAATGCTGAGGAAGTCAGAAGAGGGCATCAGGCTCCCCTGGAACTGGAGTTAAAGACGGTTCTCAGCCGCCATGTGGGTGCTGGGGATCGAACCCCGGTCCTCTGCAAGAGCAGTTGGCGCTCTTAACCTCTAGACCATCTCTCCAGCCCCTAAATGTTTTTTTTAATCCAGAAATATATGGCAACTGAAATAAAAAATCTTCAGCCATACCACTTTTCAGAGGTAACTAGTATTAACAGCTTATTTTCTGTTTTTAATCAATTTGTTTTGATAAATTTTGCTTTATAGTATATATAATAAAATTTCTGGGTTTTTTTCCATACCAGTATTTCCTGAACATTTTCATGTGCTTTAAATGTCAAATGATATATGTTTTCACTACGAGCATTCCATAGGTGGCACCCGAACAGGGACACTTGGACAGGTAATCTTTCCCCCTATATCTTCTCTTTTTCCCTCTTTCTCTTTTTTCCAAAGCGCAGGAAGGTTCTCGCCAGGGAGCTGCAGTCCCACCGATAAAAGCTGATTGGTTACGGGCGAGTAATCCTTGAAGTCATGGGGCATATTGAGTCAAAACAAGAAAAAATGTTTCTGTCTGTGTTTAAGCATATGATGGCAGTAAGAGGATTAAAAGTTTCAGAAAAGGCTTTAAAGGATTTCTAGGATTTTATCATGAAGGTCAGTCCTTGGTTTCCGGAGGAAGGCACTCTGACTCTGCAAGCTTGGAGAGTGCTGCCACCTCCTGGAACCAAGGGAACCACCTTATCAGGAATAAAGCAGGGAAATGAGGAAGTTTATCAAGATTTTGTTTCTAGGCTTGAGGAGGCTATTCATAGAATGTTACCACCATCAGAAGGAACAGAAATTTTGCTTAAACAATTGGCATGGGAGAATGCTAACACCCTGTGTCAGGACCTTATAAGGCCCATAAAAAAGACAGGAACCTTACAGGACTTTATAAAAACCTGCATGGATGCCTCACTGGCAGTGGTCCAAGGTATGACCTATGCTGCAGCAATGAAGGGATGGACTTACAGCACCTATATAAAAAAGACTTATGGAGGAGGACAAGAGTCCTCAGATCCCACATGTTTTAAATGTGGAGAAACAGGACATATGCAGAGGGCCTGTCCTAATGAGGGAAGGAAGAGTAGGAATCCAAAAAAGAGGCTCCCTCTTGGGCTGTGCCCTAGATACCAGAAAGGCAAACATTGGAAGAGTGAATGTAAATCAAAATTCCATAAGGATGGGACCCCTCTTTCAAAAGTGGAAGAGGTGAAAAAAGAATCAAAAAACTAGATTTGGGGCAGCTTCTCAGCCCCCCTCCAGAAAGAGAGGAGAATGAAGGAGCCGATCAAAGATTAAATCCTGAGGCTCCTAAATTTACTATTCATGAGTTGCCCAGGGCAACACCAGGAAGTGCAGGGCTGGACTTACTTTAGTCCCCACTTCCACACTGGGCACTTTGCCACAATGAACTGTGGGTTTAATAATTGGTCATAGTTCAAATTATAAAAAGAATTTTGAGGTCCTTCCAGGTGTCATAGATTCTTACTTTACTGGAGAAATAAAAATTATGGTTAGACCTTTAAAAGAGACAATTCAATTACATAAAGGATAGAAATTTGCACGGTTATTGCTGTTACCTTATATAAATTTACCAAACCCAATTTTAAAAAAGGAAAGGGGCCAAGGTCAGTTTGGGTCCTCTGATGTGGATATGGGAGCCTTACAACTGGGGCTCCCATCCCCAGTTGGGATCCCAAAAGGATGCGATATAATTATAATAGATTTACAAGGCTGCTTCTTTATAATCCAATTACATCCAGAGGATTGTAAACAATTTGCATTTAACATACCCTCTGTAAATTTTAAAAGGCCTTACAGGAGATATCAATGGAAAGTTTTACCCCAAGGAATGAAAAATAGTCCAACTTTATGTCAAAAATTTGTGGATCAGGCTTTATTGGCCACTAAAAAGCAGTATCCTGATGCATGTATTCTCCATTATATGGATGATATATTATTGGCTCATCCCTCAGATCATACTAATTGGCAATTATTACAATTTACTTTACAACAATTAACTTCTTTTGGATTGGTAGTGGCTCCAGATAAGATACAAAAAAATAAGCCTTTAAGTTATTTAGGACAATATATATGTAATGATTATATTAGTAATCAAAAAATGTCAATAAGACTTGATAAATTGTATACTTTAAATGATTTTCAAAAATTACTAGGCAATATTAATTGGATTAGGCCTTATTTACAAATCACTACAGGAAAACTTAGCCCTCTGTTTCAGATATGCCAGAAGCCTTAAAAGCAGGCGGAGGCCAAGCTGCAGAAGCTGGCTCTGACTCCAAAGAAGATGCTGACCTGGACACAGCTGAGACATCTGACAAAAGAAGCGAAGGAGCTCGTGACCTCTCAACAGAAACCGCTGATGCCTGAGTTTATTTTTCTTGCTATTCTATCTTTAATTGCAGCTCAGTCGACTGTTACATATGGGGAAAGTTATTGGACATATATACCAAAAGCGCCAATATGATATTACAAAAAAAAAACCTACTGATAAAACTCCCATTCCCTTGGCCACCCATGCTTGTGTATCTTACCCTTTTGCTATATTATTAGGATCCAGACTTCAAGTAAATATTACTTATGTTGGTAATTCATATTTTATTAATTGTACTGCCTGTAAGCTCACTAATTGTATTAATTCTGGAATGGACAAACAGTATCCTGTAATGATTTTGGTAAAGAGACCACCATATGTTATGCTTCCTGTTGATTTACAACAAGATCCTTGGTATGAAAATACTGCCTTATACACTTTAGAAACACTTAATGCTCTCTTAAGACCTAAAAGATTTATAGCTACTCTTATTTTGGGTATAACTGCTCTTATTGCAATTTTGACTTCTTTTGCTTTATCAACTACAACTTTAGTGAAGGAAATGCATACAGCTCACTTTGTAAATGAAATGAACAAAAATATTTCAGTTACACTTTCAAAACAGGCTGTTATAGACAGAAAATTGAAATAAAAAATAAATGCTTTAGAAGAAGTAGTTTTAGCCCTAGGACAAGATATAACAAATATAAAAACCAAAATGGAGACCCGATGTCATGCTTCTTTTCAATACATTTGTGTTACACCTTTACCTTATAATGCCTCAGAACAATGGAAAAAGGTTAAAAATCACCTTCAAGGTGTTTAAAAAGATACTAATATTACCCATAATTTGAATGATTTACAGAGAGACATTGCTGCTCTGAGTAAAGCTCATTTGGATAATGATAAATTAAAAGCTCTGGCAGCTGGCCTTAAAAGTGGATTTAAAGCCCTTAATCCATTAGATTGGACACAATATTTTGTACTCATTGGGGTTGTGTTATTTCTCTTTGTTATAGTTGTACTCCTTTTTCCTTGCCTTTTTAAACTCCTGCTGAGATCCATATACTCGGTTAAGCGTGATCTGACAGAGTTGCGTCTTAAAAACAAAAAACCGGGAACTGCCACACCAACTCCAGTGTCGCCTGTGTGAGCAACAATGAAAGTCATATTCAAGGCAGGCGGGGGAGCAAAGTCCTATGGGGCCTGACCCCCTGGAGATCCCTGGCAGAACGCTCAGCTAAGATCACCCCCGAGATCCTGATGTTCTCCTAGGATGTTACACTTTTCTGGTGTTGGGCTTGGCATGATATTTTCTGAGTACAACAAAGTCCTTCCTTGAGGCTGGCTTATAGATAAAAAATAAAGTTACCTAAATGTTCCAAGTGATGGCAATTATAACCAAATACCTCCCTTGAATGTCAGGCCACTCGTGAAGCAGGAACTTTCTGTAAATCTTAATAAAAGTTAAGTATAAAAGACCTTTTCCCTAACGAAGGCTATTGGAAAAACAACATAATATAGGGTGATATCATAGGCCAAATGCAAAGTAATACAGAGTAATGGATTGTTAAAGAGCCCAAAACAAAACAATTAAATAGGAATGGTGTTTTTCATCTTACATGACTGTTACTGAGTAAAACAAATTCCAGTGGCGGTTGTGTATGACAAAAAACATTATTAAGATTAAAGGTAAATTATAGATTTCCCTAAAGAAAAAATAACATAAAAAGAGTCTTTTGATCCTTCTCTCCTGTCTCAGAAAAATGTAATAGATGGACACCTCAAATTTCACATGGGCACTGAGGGTGTCTGGCCCTTCTGCACTCCTTGCTTTATGCAGGGATTGCTGAGGGCTAGGCTTTCTTTGTGCATATTAACTTCACAGTAAAAGCAGAACTATTAACCTGAGCAAGTATTGGAATGGCTTCAAGCCTCTGAGACAAAGGCCTAAATCTTGGCTTTAACTAGACCCATTCCTTGAAAAAAATAGAAAAGAAAAATTGATAGCCTAAAACTTCATAGAACAGGGCTTGCTTTAGTGATAATAAAATTTCAAAAGAAAACTATGGTTTTCCAGTTTTTCTTTAAAGGGTGTTTTACTTTAGATCTAGGCTTGTGGGTTTATGATTATTATCTACTTTTGAAACAAATTGTATTGTGATTTATCAACTGTAACCTGTTATGCTGTAACCCATCAACTGTAACCTATGATTATTGATTAGAATGTAAAACCTGACTAATCATTCTGGGAAGTTTGCCAATCCTCCTTGCTGTTTTCTCTTGAATGTACTATAAAATCACTGCCTTGAGCTCAGTAAAATCGCAGCAGACTCGGACCCCTCTGGACGTGTTTCTGTACGCCATCGCCAACCCTGTGCTTTCCTGATACCAAGGGACCCTGCTCCCCACGATTAAGACCCTGATTCCCGGTGGGCTAGTCTGTAGCAATAAGTATATGAATGTACTGTCTGCATGTAGGTTTGTGCACCTGTGTCGTGCAATGCTGAGGAAGTCAGAAGAGGGCATCAGGCTCCCCTGGAACTGGAGTTAAAGACGGTTCTCAGCCGCCATGTGGGTGCTGGGGATCGAACCCCGGTCCTCTGCAAGAGCAGTTGGCGCTCTTAACCTCTAGGCCATCTCTCCAGCCCCTAAATGTTTTTTTTAATCCAGAAATATATGGCAACTGAAATAAAAAATCTTCAGCCATACCACTTTTCAGAGGTAACTAGTATTAACAGCTTATTTTCTGTGTTTTTAATCAATTTGTTTTGATAAATTTTGCTTTATAGTATATATCATAAAATTTCTGGGTTTTTTTCCATACCAGTATTTCCTGAACATTTTCATGCACTTTAAATGTCAAATGATATATGTTTTCACTACGAGCATTCCATAGTGATTTAACTGTCCAGTAACTGTTGGGTGTTTAGTGTGTTTTTATTATTACTGTAGATGGTGGGGCCACTACATCTTTAGCCTCTTACCTCACAGTCTTCTTAAGATATAAGTACCTTTGCCGGACATGATGGCACATGCCTTTAATCCCAGCACTTCGGAGGCAGAGGCAAATGGATTTCTGTGAGTTCAAGGCCAGTCTGGTCTACATATTGAGTTCCAGGACAGCTGAGGCTACAGGGAGACCCTGTCTCAAAAATATCAATAATAATAATAATAATAATAATAATAATAATAAATATACATATCTTGTAGAGTAATTGCAGAAATTAAAGGGTTTGATTAACTTTTGTCTTTTAGGTTTTTGGTATGTACTGGAAGATTGCCTCTCAGGAAAGACTTATCAATCTATACCAGCAGCTCTTTAGGAGAACCTCTTTTGTATATTCCTTCCAAATGCGAGACAATTATTTTTACTGCTTGATAGGTATAAATATAATCACAATCTCCTTTTACAATTTATTTCTATGGAAACTAAGCAATTGAGCTAAGTTGCAACTAAGAAGTGGTGACATGTTTGCTCCTTATTTGCATTATTTTGTAGGTCCCCCTTGCATTCTTTGTCCATATTTTTCTGTTAAGTTGTTAAAACTCTTGTTAAATGAGGTCTCACCTCAAACTCATCATCCTTCTGTTTCAGCCTCCTCGGTGCTAGAGACAGGCCTTGGCTAGGGTATTCTATTTTTGTTATTTTGTTTTGTTTTGTTTTTTGTTTTTGAGAGAAGGTCTTCGTGTAACCCTAACTGGCCTGGAACTCACTACGTGGACCTGCTTGAGACCTGTTCAAGACAGCCAAAATTCCACCATGAGGGGCTGGAGAGATGACTTGGCAGTTAAGAGCACTGGCTACTCTTGCAGAGAAACCAGTTTCAGTTCCCAGCACACACATGGCAGCTGACAACTCTGTGTAACTACAGTTCCAGGGGATCTGACACCCCCCCCCTTGTGACCTCCATGGGCATTGCACAACACAGTATACAGACTACACTCATACAAATAAGATAATAAGGGGCTGGAGAGATAGCCTAGCAGTTAAGAGCACCGACTGCTCTTGCAGAGGACCCGGGTTCGATCCCCAGCACCCACATGGCAGCTGAGAACCGTCTGTAACTTCAATTCCAGGAGAACTCCAGTTCCAGGGGAATCTGAGACCCTCTTCTGACCTCTGCGGCATTGCACGATACAGGTGCACAGACTTACATGCTGACAGTACATTCATACACATACAAAAATAAATAAAATTAAAAAAAGATAATAAAAATAATAAATAAAATAGTTTTTAAAACATTCCAGCATGAATGGGGCCAAAGTTCATGAGGCCCTACCCTAAGTGAGGATCTACTGACAACGCATGGCTGCTGGGGGTCGCCCTGGATGGCAGATTGTCCAAGCTCCACTAAGATGGTCTCCTACCATATATGCAGCACTAACTGGTCTCAGTGGGAGAAAGAAGAGAAAGATGAGGAAGAAGAGCAAATAAAGTTGGGAAAAGGATGCATTGATGGATCTTGCTACCTGAGGCAGTCTCTAAAGCCCAACCCCCAGCTGTCAAATGTGGAGGGTTACCAGACCTAAGAAGAACACTTAGCCTTAATCTTTGCCTACTGAAAACTGACTTTTTTTTTTTGGTCTTTTCGAGACAGGGTCTCCCTGTAGTCCCAGCTGTCCTGGAACTCACTCTGTAGACCAGGCTGGCCTTGAACTCATAAAGATCTGCCTGCCTCTGCCTCCCAAGTTATTCTTTTTTTTTTTTTTTTAATATACTGACCTTGCTTCAACTCACGTGAGTGAAGACATTATTTTTTTTTAATTTTTTAATTTTTTTTTATTTTTGATGTGTATGAATGTATTGTCTGCTTGTAGGTTTGTGCACCTGTGTCGTGCAATGCGGCAGAGGTCAGAAGAGGGTCCCGGATTCCCCTGGAACTGGAGTTCTCCTGGAATTGGAGTTACAGACGGTTCCCAGCCGCCATGTGGGTGCTGGGGATCGAACCCGGGTCCTCTGCAAGAGCAGTCGGCGCTCTTAACCGCTAGGCCATCTCTCCAGCCCCCCAAGTTATTCTTTATGTGTATGAATGTACTGTCTGCATGCAGATCTGTGCACCCGTGTCATGCAATGCTGCAGTGGTCAGAATAGGGTATCAGATTCCCCGGGAACTGGAGTTACAGACGGTTCTCAGCCGCCATGTGGGTGCTGGGGATCGAACCTGGGTCCTCTGCAAGAGCAGTCGGCGCTCTTAACCGCTAGGCCATCTCTCCAGCCCCCCAAGTTATTCTTTATGTGTATGAATGTACTGTCTGCATGCAGGTCTGTGCACCCGTGTCATGCAATACTGCGGAGGTCAGAAGCGGATATCAGATTCCCCGGGTCCTCTGCAAGAGCAGTTGGTGCTCTTAACCGCTAGGCCATGTCTCCAGCCCCTCGAATAGTCTTTAAAAACAGAGAGAGCACTAAGGAATGTGGGAGTATAGTTGAATTAAGCCACTGATTCCATTGGATTTTTCTTTTTTTGTCTTTTTGACACAGGGTCTCCCTTTAGTCCCAACTGGCCTAGAACTCCCTCTATAGACCAAGCTAGCCTTGAACGCACAGAGATCTGCCTGCCTCTGCCTTCGGAGTGCTGGGATTAAAGGCGTGTGTGTCACCGCGCCCAGCACAGTGGGATTTTTTTTTTTTTTTTGTATTTTGTATTAATAGGATTGAAAGGTTATTCCTGGATAAACTGTCAACCCATGAAAGGAAACAGCCTGAACTGATCAGAGTCCAAAACGACAACTCCAGAGAAAGTAGACTGTTTTGCTTCTCGCCCACTTGTGCCCCTCTTATTTTTTTAATTTTTTAAAAATTTTTATTTATTCTTGTATGTGTATGAGTGTACTGTCTGCATGTAGGTTTGTGCACCCGTGTCGTGCAATGCTGCGGAGGTCAGAAGAGGGCGTCGGATTCCCCTGGAACTGGAGTTAAAGACGGTTCTCAGCCGTCATGTGGGTGCTGGGGATTGAACCCGGGTCCTCTGCAAGAGCAGTCGGTGCTCTTAACCGCTAGGCCATCTCTCCAGCCCCGTGCCCCTTTTCTAAGCCTAGGGAACAATCTGTGGAAGAGGGGGCATGGTAGAATGTAAAGGCTGCAGTTGGGGTGAATGGTGAAACTACAGCAATATAGACTGGACTCTTATTTGATCAACATGATTGTACATACAAGCCCCTCCAGCTGGATGGTGGGAACCTTGGGCTGTGTGGGTTTGGGCATAGCTGCTTGCAAATTGGCCTTACATGAAGGATGCTTGCATTCATTACTTATTACTTATTGTTTTTAAAAAAAAATCAAAATACTGGTCTACAGAGTGAGTTCCAGGACAGCCGAGCTACAGGGAGACCCTGTCTCAAAAAGACCAAAAAAAAAAATAATAATAAAAAATAAATAAAAATACAACTGCATTCAGGAATGTCTCTGAACTGAACAAAACATGATAAAATTATCATGTATAACCATGATACAATATTTTTTGTATTTTTTAAACAAGTTTAAAACCACAAAACACACCTCAACACTGGTCAAGAAAGAACTACAACTCCCAGAAGCCCAGCGAAAACGAACACGCAACTTCCGGCTCGCAGTTGCAGGTGGGCTTCGGGCCCTTCGGGCTCCAGTCTCAAAAGACTCATGTATATGTATTTGAGCTCCTGATGGGAACAGGAGTGCCAGGGCTCCAAACTGAGTGGCTCAGGACCCGGAGGAGCGGAAAACCAGGTCGGGAAGAGGAGGAGGCGAAGCCGGTGGCGCAGGGTGCGCGTGACGTCCGTCCTGTGGGCGGGGCCTCGCGATCCCGCGCAAATTGAAAGGTCCTGTGTTCCTGGCTGTGTCGGCCGCGACTCGTGGGTGTTCTGCGCCTTGGCGGGGTGAGTGAGCGGCGGGCCAGACTACGTAGAGTCCCGGCGAGGCCACCCTGGAGCGGAGCCGACTGGGGCAAAAGTGGGGTCCTCGTGGGGCCGATCCGCAAGTCTTCCGACCCTCCGCGCGGGCCCCGGGTCTTAGGGACGAAAGCGAGCGTGGGGCGAGTTGGTCCAGATGGGAGCGTGCGGTGCTTGTGTCCGCGGGGCGGCGCGGCCAGGGCGGGGTCTGCAATCGGGGCAGGGGGGCGCCGCGGCCAGAGGGGGCTCTGCAGTGCGGGGGGGCGCTGCGGCCGGAGGAGCAGGCACCTGGTCATCCGCCGGTCGAGCCAAGCAGTTTTCCATGCAGTGTTCCCACCTGCAGATAGTGACTCGTGTGTATGTATCCCTTAATATGCAGACCTGAGGATCCGGGGCGTTTGGAGCGAGCTTGTGAGCCATGTTTGCACCTTCCCGGGAGGCTGGACTATGGTGAAGTCGCTGCTGATGTCACCTCGGGTGCCAGAGAGTTCGCCCGGAGCCCATGTACCTTATGGCACTCTGCTTATGCGAAAGAGGGAAATCTTTGCTCCAGGAGACTTACTTGGCTTAGAAGAAATTTAGAAGTTTCACGAAATGTATATTATGTTCGTTTTTCTCAGCATGAACGAAAACATTTTTTAGAGACGCTGTTTGAAAAGTAGTAGACCGATTGTTTTACTCAGATCCTGACCTGAGGACCACCTGCATACATACTGCCTCAGTGTTAAACTTTAGAGGTCCTGCCGCACCCCAAAACCAGCGCCTCATAGCTGCGAGCAGTGGAGTTAAAGCTCTGAAGTTAGCAACTGCTGGACCAGAGCCTTGAGGCTAACCTAGGTGTCAGTAGGGTAAGGCTGGCTTCCTGTCCTGTACTTCTCTTTAAAAACTTGTTCTTGGGCTAGTGAGATGGTTCGCTGGGTAAAGACTTGCCACAAAGCTTGAGGACCTGAGTTGGAATTCCCAGAAGCTACAGGAAGTAGGGCACAGGAGACTCTGTGGACACTCAGCTGGAGGCCCAACTAATCTGGCAAATGCAGCTCAGACAGCAGAGGCACCCCATCCCAAACAACATCCCGGAAGTGGATCTAGGATCTCCACACGTTCACCCCAATTCACATACCAACTCACACAGCATACACATTAAAAGGGGATGAGGCCGGGTAAGAGCGTTTGCTCTTTGAAGCATGAGAAACCTGAGTTACAATCCCCTAGCACCCGTGGTAAAAAGAGACAGGCCAATCCCCAAAACTGCACCTAGCTGGTCCATTGAGAGACCAGGTAATAAGCTGAAGGTAATAAGCTGTAGAATAATAGAGAACACTCAGCACCCTGATGCTCTGGCCTCTGCATGTGACACACACACACACACACACACACACACACACACACACACAACTAAATAACTTGATCTTTGATAAAGAATAAAGACTTGTATAATGAAATGCCAAGCAGTTGCTTGTGTTGAAGTGGAAAGGATTAGTTGGTATAACTTTAACAGAGTTAATGAGGTTGCCCCTAGTCACTGCCATGGCTTATAACCAGACTTTATTGTTTGCATTCTGATGGTAGTGGATTTCTGTAGTTAAAAAAGTACAGATCCATTTCCATAATTCAGTTTATTTTTTCAGATAAATGCTTGCCTTTCTCCAGACTTGTTTCTACTTCTATGCAACTTCGTGTGTTGTCCCTTTAATGCCTTTTTGTACAGGCAATGTGATACCATAGCACGCACAGTTCTGTAGGTTTCAGGGGGGATTGTTTTGATTTGGTTTTTAGTTTTGGTTTTTTGGCCTTTTTGAGACAGAGTTTCCCTTTAGTCCAGGATAGCCTGGAGTTCGCTATGTAGACCAGGCTGGCCTTGAACTCACAGAGATCCACCTGCCTCTGCCTCCCTAGTGCTGAGATTAAAGGCTTACGCCACCAAGCCCAGCTTGGTTTGGGGTTTTTGAGACAGGGTCTCATTGTAGCCCCAGCTGACCTGGAACTCACTCTGTAGATGGGACTGGTCTTGAACTCAGAGATCCACCTGCCTCTGAGTTTACCACCCCCAGCAATTTTGTAGGTTTTTAAACACTCCTTTTGAAAGGAAAGACTCAAAAAAAAATTTTTAGCAGTTTCTGTATACATAGGACTGCATTGAGAGACTGGAGCCTACCTTATGATTTTTAAGCATGAAAGCACTTTGGAAAGAACTATCAAGCAACTATCTAAGCCATTCAAGGTAGTATTAGTGATTAATGTAAATTCTGGACTATGGAAGTTGGCAGGAAAAGCCAGTTACTAGATAACAGTTTCTGTGTGAGACTGATTTTGTTTATTTTTCTAAAGCTTTTTGATTAATCTCTTGTGCTTTGAATGTTGCTTTTTTTCCCTTTCATATCGTGTAGTTAATTTGGCACCATGGGGATTCAAGGATTACTGCAGTTCATCAAAGAAGCTTCTGAACCCATCAACGTGAGGAAGTACAAAGGGCAGGCAGTGGCTGTGGACACCTACTGCTGGCTCCACAAAGGGGCTATTGCTTGTGCTGACAAGCTGGCCAAAGGTGAACCTACGGATAGGTGAGGATGGAGCTTACATGAGATGAGAATTCAGAGTGACGGATGCTTTTTGTTTTTGAGATGGGGTCTCGTGTATTCCAAGCTGGCTCAGAACTCAAGGTTGCCAAGGGTACTTTGAATTTGATTCTCCTTCCTCTACCTCCCAAGCACTGGGATTCTAGCTTGGCACCACCACACACAGTTTTATGTGGTACTTGGTATCCAACCCAGGCTTCATGAACGCTAGGCAAGCACTCTACAAACTGCTATACACTCAGCCCCTTAGTGCTTTTATTTTTGTTCTTTTTTTCAAACATTGTTTCACTCAGTGCTAGAATAATAGACTATATACTGCTAACCTCTGTTGGCAAAATGAGGCAAAAGGACAATCTGTTCTGATTTCTTCCACTGTAGCCAACACACATGTAAGATCAAAGTAAACAAGTTTAAGAGGGTACATGCTGAAGTCCACAGGACCTGGTCCATGCAGGGTGCTTACTAAATGCAAAGCAAACTGAAGCATATTTAGTATCTGCTATGCACTTAATTTTTTTCCTAGCAACTTAGAAATTATATTTGGTATAATTGCTTTTCATTTTCTCCACCTGCTATAGGGATATTAACTGCAATGGTTACCACTTTGGAATATTTGGATAAGCTGATCATGAACATTTATGGTCATTGTAAAGATTGATGTTGACATGTGTGCCAACTTGGAAATAAGATGAGTTGTTAGTGTCTGGTATCTCAAACAGAACACCAACCAAAAAAACCCCAACAAAACAAAACGTTCAGAATTATTTCATCTCATCTTAAAAGGGCAAAAATACTGTTTTAAGAGACTCAAAGCACTTAGTGCATTTTCTTTTTCCTCTGCATAGGTATGTGGGATTTTGTATGAAATTTGTAAATATGCTACTGTCTCATGGGGTCAAGCCTATTCTTGTATTTGATGGATGTACCTTACCATCTAAAAAGGAAGTGGAGAGATCAAGAAGAGAGTAAGTTGACCCCTACTCACTATTGAATATAATTGTGCCACGGTCGGGGGCTGTAGTACATCTGATGCCAAGTTTCTAAAATCTTGATTTTGAGAGGTTTATGTTGGTGAACAAGTTTCTGAGATGTTGTATTTATTGTCACACAAAAATAATTACCTTTTGGGGGGCTGGAGAGATGGCCTAGCGGTTAAGAGCGCCAACTGCTCTTGCAGAGGACCCGGGTTCTATCCCCAGCACCCACACGGCAGCTGAGAACCGTCCATTACTCCAATTCCAGGAGAACTCCAGTTCCAGGGGAATCCGACACCCTCTTCTGACCTCCGCGGCATTGCACAACACGGGTGCACAAACCTACATGCAGACAGCACATTCATACACATAAAATAAATAAATAAATAAAATTAAAAAAAATAATTACCTTTTTTATTGTTTGAGATAGGGTCTCCCTATAGGCACACCTGGCCTGGAACTTGTTATATAAACCAGCCTGGCATTGATCTCACAGAGATCTGCCTGCCTTTGCCTCCCAAGTGCTGGGACTAAAGGCATGTACCACCATGCCTGGCTCTACAAAATAATTATATTTTGACATAAACCATTGCTGTGGAAAAGTCCTAGGCAACCATTTTGTACACAGGCATATTTTCATGCATTATTAATCATGCTCTCCTGGCATGGTGGCACATACCTATAATCTCAGCACTTGGAGGCAGAAGGATAAGGATCAGGGGTTCAGTCAAGGTCTTCCTCATCTACTTAATGAGTTTGAGACCCTGATTCAAAAAAAAAGATCATTTGCTGTACCTGGGAGGCCAGAAGAGGGTTTCAGATCTGCTGGGTACAGGCAGGCGTGAGCTGCCAGAACATGAATCCAGTACCCGAACCTGGGTCCTTGCAAGGGTGGTACATGTTGAACTGCTCCAGCTCGTTCGCTCTCTGTCTGCGCTAATGCACTGATGCATCTGATGTGCAGTTTCAAATGTGCTGAACATCTTCATTCCAACAAAATTGCTTTAATTGCAGTTTCATTATAATTTTTTTTTAATTTTAATTTTTTTTATGTGTATGAATGTATTGTCTGCATGTAGGTTTGTGTACCCGTGTCGTGCAATGCCACGGAGGTCAGAAGAGGGCGTCGGATTCCCCTGGAACTGGAGTTCTCCTGGAATTGGAGTTATAGACGGTTCTTTGCCGCCATGTGGGTGCTGGGGATCAAACCCAGGTCCTCTGCAAGAGCAGTCAGCACTCTTAACCACTAGGCCATCTCTTCAGTCCCTCATTATAATTTTTTAAATTTATGTTTATTTTATGTGTATGAGTATTATACCTGCATGTGTGTAAGTGCACCCATGCTGTGCAGTACTATGGAGGACAGAAAACAATGTCAGATCCCCTGGAACTGAGTTAGCCACCATGTTGGTGCTGGGATTCAAACCTGGGTCTTCTGCAAAAACAGCCAGTGGTCCCAACTGCAGAGGCACTTCTCCAGTTCCGGTTTCATTATGATTTCTTTTTACATTTTTATATATTTTTATTTTATGTGTATGCATGTATTGTCCTTGGAGTCAGAAGAGAGTGTCAGGATCCCTGGAACTACTGGAGATAGAGAGTTGTTAGCCAACATGTGAGTGCTGGAATTTGAAAGTGGGTCTTAGCCGAGCATGGTGGTGCACACCTTTAATCCTAGCACTTGGGAGGCAGAGGCAGGCGGATCTTTGTGAGTTCAAGGCCAGCCTGGTCTACAGAATGAGTTCCAGGACAACTGGGGCTACAGGGAGACCCTGTCTCGAAAAAAAAAAAAAAAAAAAAAAAAAAAGTGGGTCTTCTGCAAGAACAGCCAGTACTCTTAACCTCTGAGCCATCTCTCTCCAGCCCATTATTATTTCTTAAGTCAGCCTCTTAAATATTTCTTTAAAAGATGGTCTTCCCTTGCAGAAGGCGACAAAGCAATCTTCTTAAAGGAAAACAGCTCCTTCGAGAAGGGAAGGTCTCAGAAGCCCGAGAGTGCTTTACCCGCTCCATCAACATCACACATGCTATGGCTCATAAAGTAATAAAAGTGAGTAGAAAGCTGCAAGAATGAGTGGCTGGGCTCATTGTAAGCTGCTCATTAATGGGAGAGTAAGGAGAAGGGAAAGCAGGAGGGGAGGTGTTCCAGGTCAAATCTCAATCAAGGGCAGATGTCAGACAAGAGGGAAGAGTATTACTGAAGGAGAGCCCGAGGAAGATAAGGAACGCTTGGTTTCGTGTGACTGATGAGTGGAGTCCATTGGAATATTACACTCACTGATGTGAGGGACAGATTCCCTGCACTTGGTCTCACTCCACCACACTCAGCCTGCCAGCTTGTGTTCTTTTTTGTTTAATGAGACTGAGAGTGGGGTGGTCATCTCACTGTGTAGAGCAGGCTGGCCCTGAAGTGGTGGCAATCCTCCTGCATCCTCCCACCTCCACTTCATGAGTGCTGAGATTCTAGGTATCATCATGTAGCTTTGTTGTCTTTTTCCTCTTTTTTTTTTTTTCTTTCTTTTTTTTCCATTTTTGGTTTTGTTTGTTTTTTGAGAGAGGGTCTCCTGTAGCCCCAGCTGGCTTGGAACTGTCTGTGTAGACCAGGCTGACACTCCATCTCAGAGAGATCCACCTGCCTCTGGCTCTGCCTCCCAAGCTCTGGGAATAAAGGCATGTGCACCACGCCCAGCTCTTTTTCCTGAGTCTTGAATGCTGGTCCAAGGTCCGTCTAGCCCAATGCACTGGACAGACCTCCTTTCATCTGTTCCTGCTTAGAAGAAGCACCTTACCACACATCTCCATAATCTTGTACCTACCTGTTACTTCCTTTTCTAGGGTTTATGTTCGGACCCGCTTAAGGGTGTACTGGGTCACCTTTTTGTAGCATGCTGTCTTGCTGTCCAGCTTCTGGGCTAAAATGAGTGCTCCCACCTGTTCATCATGGCTCTTTTCATGTGGGTGTCTTGATATTCCGTATGGGGTAAGGTGGAAAGCAGGGCTTGGGGAGGCTCTTGTATACTTTTGGAACATGACCACTCAAGATGGAAACTTTTTTTTTTAATGTATTATGCATACTTATTTGTGCATGTGTGGAGGTCAGAGGATAGCTTTTAGGAGTCGGTTCTCTCCTTCCACTGAATAGGTCCCAGGGATCAAACTCAGTTGTTAGTTTGGCAGCAAGTATCTTTACCGAGTGAGCCACCTGGCTAGCCCAAAGATGGAAACTTTCTAAAATTGGAAACAATGAATGTTGTAGCTTATATACTTTTCCCCTCTGGATATAGCATTATTGCTCTTTTTTAGTCTTTTTGAGACAGGGTCTCCCTGTAGCCCCAGCTGTCCTGGAACTCACTCTGTAGACCAGGCTGGCCTTGAACTCACAGAGATCCGCCTGCCTCTGCCTCCCGAGTGCTAGGATTGCAGGCGTGCACCACCACCAGTTTAGCATACTCTATTATATATAATTTGAGTCTCCAAATGTCTTTCAGTGTGTATCCATCTACCCAGTGTGATTAACCTGCCAGGAACCCATCCTTAAAAGAGACCAACCCTCCCTCTCCTAGCACCCATTGGTCACCAAAACTTCTTAGGTTAGATTGGGGTTTCTTACCCACTTCCCCTTATCAATTTATTTTTAAGCACGTTTTTTCGTGTAGTGTGAATGTGGGTGCATACATTCCACAGAGCACGTGTGAGGTCAGAGACAACCTCAGATGTTATCCTTGGTGTTCTACTTTGAGACAGGGTCTCTTAGTTCTGTGTAGACGTCTGACTACTTCCAGGGGTCTCCTGTTTGCCTCTCATGTCACACTGTGTAGGTGCTAGGATTGCAGATACCATACCGTCTTTACATGGATTCTGAGGATCTGAACTCGGGTCCTCACACTTGCATGGCAACTATTTAACCCACTAAGCCATCTCCTCAGCCCATAAATTGATTTTATTTGATGTAATCTTATATGATTACTGTTAAAATACGCTTTTAATCCCAGTGCTCGGGAGGCGGAGGCAGGTTATCAAGGATAACCTGTTCTACAAAGCGAGTTCCAGGCCAGCTGGGCCTACAGGGAGACCTTGTCTCAAAAATACCATATATATATTCTCTCTCAACTATCAGGTGTGGTAGTGTACACCTTTAATCCCAGCACTTAGGAAGCAGAGGCAGGTAGAGCTCAGTGAGTTGAAGGCCAGCCTCACTATATGCATAGTGAGTTCCAGCTCTACATAGTGTGGCTTTGTCTCAAAAAAAATAAATAAATACATGTATATATTCTAGAACTAAAAGTAGAAAGATTCTATTTCAAGACGAGGTTTTGGAAAGTATTGGTGTGTGGATGTGGAGGCTAGTAACAAATGGGCTTGATGCAAGATGCTGTGCTAGAGTTTAACTGTGGTCTCACACAGGCTGCTCGGGCCCGGGGAGTGGACTGCCTTGTGGCTCCATATGAAGCTGATGCTCAATTGGCCTATCTTAACAAAGCTGATATTGTTCAAGCTGTAATTACAGAAGATTCTGATCTCCTTGCGTTTGGCTGTAAGAAGGTAATGAACTGCACCTGCTCCGTACTGTATATATGAGGGTGAAAGTGCATGGGTCAGAGAGCTGAAGATTTTCCTTTCCAGGAATAACTTTTATTCTTTTCACTTAATGTCTGTGACTTAACACTTATTTTTATAATGTTCATTTTCAGTTTTGCTAGTTCATGCTTCAGTGCTCTGGTCTCTTTAAGGTTGAAGAACTTTGTTTTGTACACATTTTGCTTGTGGTTTTGGTAATTAAACCCAAGGCCTAGTACATGCTAGGCAAGTGTTTATCATCAAGCTACATCCCAACTGGTGAATTTGTTAATAGAAGTTTACGAGTTTTTGTGTGTGGTGCTACATTCCAACCAGGACCTCTTAACATCCTAGACAAGCACTGGTCTACCACTAAGACCCGCCCCCAGCCCGCTTTTTATTCTTTATTTTATGATAAGACCCAAGTTGCCCAGGCTGGCCTTGAACTTACTCTATACTTTGGGCAGGCCTTGAACTTGAGATCTTCCCTCCTCCAGCATTCTAAGGATATGAGATTATAGGCTTGTAACATGAGGTCTGGCCAATTTCGCTTAATAATAATAACAATATGCTTACTTTTTTTTATTGTGATGGGTAAACTATCTACAATGTGGATGGATATTAGAATGCATAAGGAATCTGGAGAGGTGGCCCAGTGGTTATGCCACTGGCTGTTCCTGCAGATGGCCAGGGTTTAGTTCCCAGCATCCCATGGGAGCTAACAGTTGTCTGTAACTCCAGTTCCAGGGCCTCCATGTGCATTACACACACGTGGTGAATTTATGTACATGCATTGAAAATACTCATACACATAAAACTAGATATATCAACAAAACTTCTAAGGAGAACACAGATTTGGGGATTTAGCTCAGTGGTAGAACACTTGCCTAGCAAGTTCAAGAACCATGGTTCAATCCTCAGCTCTTGAAAGAAATAAAAAATAGAAAGATAAACAATGGATAAGGTAATTTAGCAGAAAACTTTGTAATGGTTTGTTGGGGGGGTTAAGATACAAAACTACGGAATGAGTTTGTTTTTATTTATTTATTTTTATATGTATGAGTGTACTATCTGCATGTAGGTTAGTGC
This sequence comes from Rhizomys pruinosus, assembly GCA_009823505.1. Classification (NCBI taxonomy): domain Eukaryota; kingdom Metazoa; phylum Chordata; class Mammalia; order Rodentia; family Spalacidae; genus Rhizomys; species Rhizomys pruinosus. The sequence goes on from VZQC01007506.1 coordinate 751,091, forward strand.
ACCCGTGTTGTGCAATGCCTTGGAGGTCAGAAGAGGGTGTCAGATTCTTCTGGAACTGGAGTTAAAGACTGTTCTTAGCCACCATGTGGGTGCTGGGAATAGACCCGGGTCCTCTGCAAGAGCAGTGGTGCTCTTAACTGCTGAGCCATCTCTCCAGCCCCAGAGTTTTTTTGTTTTTTTTTTTTAATATCTCTAATTATATCACCTCTGTCTTCATAGCTTGCTAAAGGTACAAAACTATGGAATGAGTTTGGTTTTTTGGGGTTTTTTTTTTTTTTTTGGTCTTTTCGAGACAGGGTCTCCCTGTAGCCCCAGCTGTCCTGGAACTCACTCTGTAGACCAGGCTGGCCTTGAACTCACAAAGATCCGCCTGCCTCTGCCTCCCAAGTGCTAGGATTAAAGGCATGTGCCACCACACCCAGCTGAGTTTGAGTTTGTTTTTCTTAATAGCTCTGTTATATCACCTCTGTCTTCATAGCTTGCTAAGATACAAAACTGTGGAATGTTTATTTTTCTTTTGGCCTTTTCAAGACAGAGTCTCCCTGTAGCTCCGGCTGTCCTGGAATTCACTATGTAGACCAGGCTGGCCTTGAACTCACAGATCCACCTGCCTCTGCATCATCCCATGTGCTAGGATTAAAGGCATGCGCCACCACGCCCAGATGAGTTTGTTTTTTTTAATAGCTCTAATTATATCACGTCTGTCTTTATAGCTTGCTAGAAAGGTGCACATCAAAGGTTAACACTGGATAACTAATAACGTGAGATACAGTTTCAATTATCTTATATTCTCATGTATCTCAAGTTTCCTGCAATAATTACATATCACTTTACTTTAATATCATAAAAGGTTGATCACTTGAGAATGTAAAAGAAGATATGGAATGCTTGTATTTCCATGTTCCGATGCATAGTAAGAAGGATTTCTTAGAATTATTTCTGCGGATTAGGTAATGACAATAAAATGGACTTTCTACAATAAAGTGAAAACTGTGTTAACGATTTCCCCTCCTTTTGAAGGTGATTTTAAAAATGGACCAGTTTGGAAATGGCCTGGAGATTGATCAGGCACGGCTGGGCATGTGCAGACAGCTGGGGGATGTGTTCACGGAGGAGAAGTTCCGCTACATGTGTATTCTCTCAGGCTGTGATTACCTCTCCTCACTGCGAGGCATTGGCTTGGCCAAGGCTTGCAAAGTGCTCAGACTGGCCAATAACCCAGACATTGTAAAGGTGAGAGAGACTTTCAGATTTTTTGTTGTTTGTTTTTAAGATTCATCTATTTTTATTTTATGTGTGTTTTGCCTGCATGAATTTACGTGCACCATGTGTATGCAATGCTCATGAAGGCCAGAACAGGGTGTTGGGTCCCCTGGAACTGTAGTTACAGTTTTTAGCTGTCATGTGTGTTCTTGGTACCAAATGCAAGTCCTCTGTCCTAGCAACCAGTGCTCTTAACCGCTGAGTCATCTCTCCAGTGTGCAAGACATTCAGTTTCTGAAGTCCAAGTTCTGGGTGGTAGCCTGGTGTGATGGTGCATACTTTTAATCCCAGCATGTAGGAGGCAGAGATAGGAACTTTGAGTTTTAGGCCAACCAGTGCTATAGAGTGAGGCCTTGTCTAAAAGAGAAAGTTCTGTGTGGTGATAATTTTTGATGATGTGGGTTATAGTTATTGATGTATGCTGTTAGAAATTTAAACAAAAGGGGCTGGAGAGATGGCCTAGTGGTGAAGAGCGCTGACCGCTCTTACAGAGGACCCGGGTTCGATCCCCAGCACCCACATGGCGGCGGAAAACCGTCTGAAACTCCAATTCCAGGAGAACTCCAGTTCCAGGGGAATCCGAGACCCTCTTCTGACCTCCGCGGCATTGCACAACCCGGTTGCACAAACCTGCATGCAGACAGTACATTCATACACATACAGAAATAAATAAAATTAAATTAAAAAAAATTTTTTTAAAGAAATTTAAACAAAAATTTGAATTTAAATTCATTTAAACTAAACAATAAGCAAATCACCTATCAGAGTTTACCAGATTTTTCAAAACAAAAGGAGGAAGAATAATTATACATTTATTGCAAATCTCTAGAACATGACTTGGTAAGAGACTTTCATTTATGGACTTTCATTTATGCCTTCCTTCAGTCTCATTCTGTGCCACATGTCCTCAGGGAAGCTGTCCCCACTAGTATCGCTGCTATATAGTTTTCTGATGCCTTTATGTAAATCAAAAATGAGCATTACAGGGAGACCACTAAACAACCCCCCAGTCCATTGCAAACAGAACTTGGACAGTTCCAAGAGTTTGACATGTCACCTCAGAGAAAAAAAAACTGGGTCTTCTATCTCACTCTCTCTTACCCTCCCCTCCAAAGCCCAGGGACTCTCTCAGAAGAGCACAGCAAAAAACGGACTGGTTGGTTGGTTGGTTGTTGGTTGGTTGGTTGGTTGGTTGGTTTTGGTTCTTTGATCAACATGTTTATAAGCAAACCTCCTCAACTGGACTTGGGGATCCTGGGTTGTACAAAAACTGGACTCAGATGTTAATTAGGTTTATATGGACACTCCTTATGTCTATTGCCTATATGTACTTACTGGTCAGATTTTAAAAATTAATTAAAAAAAAAAATGAGGCTTACAGAGTTTAGCACCTAAGACGTGAGTGCACATGACATGAGTGCACATGTGTACACGCCCCATACCTGTCACATTTGCAGAGAGGAGACTCTCTATTCTGGTTTTAGAAGTGCAAAGTCTGAATCCTCAGGGCTAAAAGTACTGGTGGGATGGGAAGAACTCTGGACTGGATGCTGAGACCCAGGTGACAATAGAGAAACATGCCTTCCTAGCCTGGGCTCTACAGTTCTAAGTATCATGTAGTATTCAACAGTATAATGTTTAAGATCCATTCCAGCTGTAAGCATCCAGGACTGATAGAAACTAGAATGCTGGCTTCATACAACCTGGGGCTGGAGAGATGGCTCTGTGGTTATAGGAGAGCATATTGCTCTTACAAAGGACCCACGTTCAGTTCCCAGCATCTGCATCAAGTCACAGCCACCTGTGACTCCAGCTCTGGAGGATCCTGTTGTTAGGAACTGGGAGTTTTAAGCTGAGAACTCTTTCCTGGGTTTTAGCACCAAAATGTTAGGAACTTCAGCAGTCCAAATTGACCTGTGTTAGTCAATGAAGGCTGACTACTGACCAGCAGGAGTCTACAGTAACCGCACAGACCAAACAGCAGGGGAGCATCAGTATACCTACGTGTATGTAAAGGATTCTGGGCCTGCGTCCCCCCACTCCTCCAAAAACGTCAGGGCTTGTTTGCAGAGCAAATTGCTTTATGATTGGGGTGAATGGGGGTCCCTGGTGGACTTATTTGCAGAGCAAGAATTATTGGCTTTATTCTTGGAGAATTTACGGAGCTTCCCTCTACTATGCCTTCGGTGGGCACCTTATTCACATGTATGTACCACATTCAGACACATATAATTTAGTAACAAATCTAAGAATACTTGATTTTTAATTGTTGCATTAGTAGTGTGTGTATCTGGTGAGTCTGTGAGTGCACACATGTGAAGGTCAGGGGACAGCTTTCCAGAGTCAATTCTTCCCTTCCACTATGGAATCTAGCAATCAAATGCAAGTTGTCAGTTGGCACAGCAAGCACTTTTCCCTAATCATCATTGTCTGTGTATGGGTGTATGTGTGTGTGTGTGTCTGTGTGTCTGTATGTGTGTGTGTTACATAGGGTGCTGTGGAAGTCAGGAAACAATTTTTGGGAGTCATTTCTCTCTACCGTGGCTTCCAGAGTTCAAACTCAGGTGGGTCAGGCTTGAGTGGCAAGTGTTATTGCCCACTCAGCCATCTCGCTCCCCCCCCCACACACACACACAGACACACACTTCATTTTAGAGACAGGGCATCATGTATACCAGCCCTTAAACTTGCTATGTAGCCAAGGATAGCCTTGAACGCCTTAGTTCTCATGTCGTTTGTTGTTTTCTGAATTAAAGGGACTTTGAGGATGAATGGTGCATCTTAGAAACATGTACTTGACATAGAACTGAAATTTTGGTCTTTTGGATGAATAATGGAAAGCCAAACACAGCTGGTTATGAAACTTAGAATTTTAAGTGATGTAGCATAGCTGTGTTTTCTAGATAAAAGCAATTGATTTTCATGGGATTAATACATACCCTGTTTTTTAACTGCAGATGAAATATTTTTATATCCATTGTTAGGTTATCAAGAAAATTGGACATTATCTCAAGATGAATATAACAGTGCCGGAGGACTACATCAAAGGATTTATTCGAGCCAACAATACTTTCCTTTATCAACTAGTTTTTGATCCCATCAAAAGAAAGCTTGTCCCTCTGAATGCCTACGAAGATGATATCGATCCTCAGACACTGAGTTACGCTGGGCAGTATCCTTTCTGAACTACAGTGGTTGAATTTTGCACTTCTGTTCTGTCAGTATTGGTAGTTCAATAGTGGAAATTACCAAATTTTGGCAATTCCCATGCTAGTTACTAAGATAAAGTTTTTGTTTGTAAACCTAAGGCTCATCTGTAACATTACCTAGGTGGCCTTGACAGCTACAGGCAGTGGGTCAGCCATTCATTGCACATTTTGGAAGGATGTCACTTGAGAGCCTTTGGAGGTAAGCAAGTAATATTCTGAGGAGTGCCCTAGACACCTGCCACTGACACTCAGGCTGTTGTGGAGTTCTGAATTACTTAGGTGGTGGCCAGGACTTTCTCCACATCTCCCTTGAAAGGGAGGAAGTGATGGGCTTCCCTTCAGAAGATGACCAATCCCTAAAGGGACATGGGCTAGTGAGTCATGATGTACTTCCAGTGAGTCGTCCATGTCAGTCAGAACCCTTGAAGGTTTCCTGTGATAATAGCATTCTCATTCTTAGTGCAGCATGGTTGATGGCTTGTGAAGACATTTTGCCTTAATCTTACCAACCTAGGTATGTTGATGACTCTGTCGCTCTTCAAATAGCACTTGGAAATAGAGATATAAATACTTTTGAACAGATCGATGACTACAATCCAGACACTGCTATGGTAACATTTAAAAAAAGATTTAAGTTTATGTGTATGAATGTTAATGCTTGCGTGTATGTAAGTGTATCTGTGTTGTGCAGTACCCACAGAGGATGCTGGGACTTCTGCAATAGCTCTTTAAGTGCTATAACTCCAGTTCCAGGGGAATCCGACGCCCTCTTCTGACCTCCTTGGCATTGTAGGACATGGGGGTACCAATGTACATGCAGACAATACACTCATACACATAAAAAATAATAAATAAATTTTAAAAAGCACATTTTTAGTCTCAAGAACTATGAGGCAATAAATGCCTTTAAAGCATTTCTGTGTTTATCTACTGTGTGTATGCACAAAAAACAACTTAACCTGGTGTGTCACACGCTTAAAATCCCAAACTTCAGGAGGCTAAGACAGGAAGATTTGCCACAAGTTCAAGGATACCCTGGGTTATATATTATTATAGTAAGACTGTCTAAAAAAAAAAAAAATCAAATTGATCATAGATAAATTATCTCTTAAAATGTAGGTATATTGTTTTAAATTAAGAAGGCTGGGGCTGGAGAGATGGCCTAGCGGTTAAGAGCACCGACTGCAACAGTCGGTGGGTTCGATCCCCAGCACCCACATGGTGGCTGAGAACCATCCGAGACTCTAATTCCAGGAGAACTCCAGTTCCAGGGGAATCCGACACCCTCTTCTGACCTCCGCAGCATTGTACAACACGGGTGCACAAACCTGCATGCAGACAGTACATTCATACACATAAATAAATAATTAAGAAGGCTGAAAATATGTATTTTTAAGACTTGATTTTTGGTGCAACTACAATACATTCAGTACCTTTTTCTCATCTTACCTCTTTCCAGGATCCATGGACTGAATTTGGCTTCTAGACAACCTAGAGCACCGCCCTTTAGTGCAAGCTGTTTGGGGCTCATTCATAAATAAGCAAAGGTTTAATGAGCACCCTGCTGTGTATCTCTCAGCTCTTTTCTGCTTTCTTCATTACATAGACCTTTTAAAATGTTGTGTCTTATTAGACTTTCCTTTCTCTTCATATTTTAATTTTTCACTATAAATGTTTATTTTATGAGAATTTCAAACATTCTGAGTTTTCCCATTTATGCACAGAACCTGAGTTCCCTGAGGTTTTTTTGGGGGGAGAGGGGAACACGTGTCAGAATAGGGAGGGTTATTAAAAAAAAAAAAAAAAAACAGCTCTCACTGTGTAGCTCTAGCTGACCTGGAACTTGCTATGTAGAGTAGACTGGCCTCAAAACTCGCAGAGATCCACCTGCCTCTCAAGTGCTGAAATTAAAGGTGTGCTTCACGCCCAACTCTGTTTCTTGTTCTTTTTGTTTGAAGAAATCATTGATGAAAATGGGTATCTGAAATTGCTGACTCGCCATCTGTACACATTTCATAGTGGTCCTGTGTGTTCACCAGGAATGATGCTAAAGGCTTCGGTCTCAAACCTAGAGTTGGTTGTGATGCATATGGATAGTGTGAGAGGCCCAGTTACAGATTACCAAGGTGGAGGTGATGCAGAAGCTAGAATCCATTCTAGGACTTTCTTTATTGTAGGGGAATGGGTTATAGATTTCATTGTTTGATCTAAAATGTGTTTTCCAGGTCTGGTTTCTTCTTCCCTGTTTCTTTCTTTTCCATAGGTGCATCTGTGGGATTTAGTATTGAGAGCCCGTGCTCTTAGGCTAGTTCTCTATATTCATCCTCATTCCTTGGTGATTTTCAAAGAATATCTTGAATGTTGTCATCTTTATTTTCTATTTACCTTTTCCCCAATTGAAAGACTTATATTTTATTTCAATTTGTATAGGAGTTGGTCACATGGCATTGGTGCCTCAACTTTTCTGTCTTAATTTTTTGGGCTTGGCTACGCTTGGAATATCATTGACAACCCTTTGGCAGATGAGCATCTTCTGTAATAGTTAGTTATAAATATATTACCAAAACTGATATCTCACCAACATTAACTAGCAGTGTGCCCTTTTTCAGTTTTATGCAACTTGGTATATACCAAAGTAGCTTTCTCAGTATAGCACCAAGTTTGGTCTGATACAAATGTACCTTCTAATCTATATTGACATATGCCTCAACGAATATCTAACCAGGTGTGCTTTAGTGTCTGCTTCACATAACTGGATTGAGGGAGCCTCATCTGGGGAATTGACTCCATTGGACTGGCCTGTGGCCATGTGTGTGGTGCAGGGCATCTTGTTAATTGTTGAGTGGTATGAGAGGGCTGAGCCCACCGTGGGCAGTACCATCCCTGGGCAGGTTGTTCTGTATTGTATAAGAAAGTAGGCTGATCATGGGTCAGGGGAGTAAGCCAGTAAGCAGCATTCCTTCATGGCCTGTTGTTCTCCAGCTCTTGCGCTAGACTCCAACTTTGAGTTCCCTAAATGATGAACTGTGTGACCTGGGATATATAAGCTAAACCCTTTCCTCCCCAAGTTGGAATTGGTCAGAATGTTTTGTCACAGCAATTGAAAGCAACTAGAACATCAGGCTGTAATTCCAGAATTTGGGGAGCCGAGACAGGAAGATCAGTTTGTCAGCCTAGACTATGTGAGACCTGTCTCAAATAAATAAGGAAATAAAAATACATTTCTAAGTAAGGAAGTTGAGAACTGTAAACATGTAACTTAGCGTCCAGAACAGCCAAGCACACTTCAAAGGCTATGTAAATGGTAATCTGGAGGTGTGTTGCCATGTGATTATCAGAGGCAGTTTCGCTGGCCCCGTTTCTTCAGTTCTCTCTCTTGCATTGCTCATTTTAGGAAGATTTGTATTTTATTTCTTAGAAATGAGCCTGTGGTAGTTTGGCTCCCTGGAAGAAAAAGAGACCTAGGAACATGAGTCATGCTTAATGAAGACCTGAGTTTAGCAGAGAAAGCGAACGATGTTAATAGAGAACACGTACTTCATCGGAACCCACCCCTCCCTTCCTCCTCTCTCTCCCTTCTGCCTCTAGGCCTCATGCATGCTAGGCATGCACTCTACCACTGAACTGTATTCCCAGCCCCCCTTTATATGAATTATTTTGGAATTGTCTCTCACTAAGTCTCCCAGGCTGGACCTGAGCTCACTGTACCTCAGAAAGGCCTTGAAATTGCAGTCCTCCTGCCTCAGCCTCCTGAGTATCTGGGATTATAGGCCTGAATCACCAGGAGAAGTTTAAAAAAAATTTTAACAGTAATTTATTTGTAATATAAGCTGATACAGAGGGAAAGTGTCATTTTCTTATTCAAGTAACCTTTTTCATTGTGCTTTTCCAGCCTTCCCTGTTAAGAAGTCATAGCTGGAATGACAATGTGGGTCAAATGTCACCTGCTGCTGATAGCATTTGGCATAGGGATAACCGCCCTAGACTTGAGATAACATCCATTTCACGTGCTACATGGTTGAAGGAAAATCCAAGTACTGTGGGCATTAGACAAGCGAATCGTACTAAAGGGTTAAATCTGCCCAGGAAGACATCAGTGGTGAAAAGACAAAGAGGTGGTATGTATGTCATTTTTGTGAAATATGATTGTTGGTCGTAGTTAAGAGAATTTTCCATTGGGAATGGGAGCACATCCCTCTAATAATACTCTGGCCAAAAAACTCTTTTTCCAATACCAAGGTTTCTTGTTTATCCTAAAAGTTTCCTAGTTGTAGTTCCTATGTTTAGGCTTGTGACCATCTGGAATTAATGGGCTAGAAGGTAAGGGCATGCTTCGTGTCTGACACTCTGGTTATCCCTGTGGTTGGTGAAGCTCTCCTTTTCTGTTTAACTGCCTTGGCACAACTGTTTAAGTGTAGGTCTTTGGTGAACTCTCATTCTGCACCATGGCTGGCTATTGATCTTTGTATCAAATGCATTTTTTGATTCCTATAGCTTTCTAGCATATCATGAAATCAGGTAGATGTAAATCTCTGCTTGCTCTGCTTTTGAGCAGATGATTTTGGCTGTTCTGTGTTCTTCCTATTTCCATGTAAATTTTAGGTTGTCAAATTCTTTAAAGTACAGCGTTATAGGGATTTAATTAAATCAATAGGTCAGTTTAGATCAAGTGGGCATTTTAACCACATATTAATGAGATTTGACTGCTTAAGTCTTCAATCCCCTATCATTTTCAGTGTCCAGATATTGTATATCTGTTGTCAATTTATCCTTGTATTTCAGTTCTTCTGGGCTTTTGTAGATTTTTTTTATTATTATTTCAATTTCTAATATAGAAATTCGATTGATATTTGAGGGGGTCTTTTTTTTTTTGAGACAGGGTTTCCCTGCAGCCCCCGCTAGCCTGGAACTTGCTATGTACACCAGGCTGGCCTTGAACTCACAGAGATCCTTCTGCCTCTGCCTCTGCCTCTCAAGCACTGGAATAAAGGTGTGTGCCACCATGCCCAGCTTCAATTGACCTTTTAATTTATTTTTATTTATTCTTGTGTGTGTGTGTGTGTATATGTGTGTGTGGTGGAGACACGCGTGCCATGGTGTGCATGTGAAGACTCGGTTTTCTCCCTCCACCCTCACTCGAGTCCTCAGGGTTGGGCTCCGATGGTTAGGCTCTACAGAGCTAGCACTTGAGCCACCGAGCCATCCTGCCAGCCATGCACAATGGACTTTTTTTAGTGGGTTAATCTTGTAGTTTTGAAATTCAGAAATACTGGACCAAATTCAGTCACTGTTGTCCTTCACATAGTGTGAGATAGCAATTGTGATGCATCTGAATTTCTTTTTCAGACCAGAATTTCCTTTTCTTTTGAGGTGGTGCTTTGGATGTAACTGAGTTCTTTAATAATTGTGTAACTGGGGCTGGAGAGATGGACTAGCAGTTAAGAGCGCCAACTGCTCTTGCAGAGGACCTGGGTTTGATCCCCAGCACCCACATGGTGGCTGACAGCCGTCTGAAACTCCAATTCCAGGAGAACTCCAGTTCCAGGGGAATCCGACACCCTCTTCTGACCTCCGTGGCATTGCACGACACGGGTGCACAAACCTACATGCAGACAGTACATTCATACACACAGAGAAAAATAAAAAAAAAATTGTGAGCCGAGCGTGGTGGCACACACCTTTAATCCTAGCACTTGGGAGGCAGAGGCAGGCGGATCTTTGTGAGTTCAAGGCCAGCCTGGTCTACAGAGGGAGTTCTAGGACAGCTGGGATCATAGGGAGACCCTGTCTCGAAAAGACAAAAAAAAAAAAAAATTGTGTAACTGTTACAGGGATTGTAACTATTGAGGTCTGGTCTGCCAACCACAGAAAGCAGTAAATACACTTGTAGCACTTTGAGCCCTCATCCAGAAACTTTTATTATTATTATTATTATTATTATTATTACAGAGTGAAGTTGCATTAGTTTTTATATTTTTTGTAGCACTGCTGAGCTTATAGTTGAATTCCTCAAGTTTAAGATACAGTGGGTTTTGTTTGTTTGTTTTTGTTTTTGTTTTTGTTTTGGCCTTTTTGAGACAGGGTCTCCCTGTTGCCACAGCTGTCCTGGAACTCACTCTGTAGACCAGGCTGGCCTTGAACTCACAAAGATCTGCCTGCCTCTGCCTCACAAGTGCTAGGATTAAAGGCGTGTGCTACTACTCCCGGCTACAGTGGTATTTTAAACTTAGGAGTGGTTACCTTCTTAAAATTATCCCTTATATCAAAGTTTTGGTTACATTGTGTTTGCTTATAAAATATTCAAGTGGATTAGAGCAGGTACAGGAATCTAGCTCACAGGCCCTTTTATTTCCCAGACCAGAAGTGATTCTTAGGCTGTACAACTTGCCATAGATCCCATGTACTTAATAGGTAGCAGCTGCTGCTCTGTACTGCACTCGGACAGCAGGAGACAAAGGTTTCTGAATGAATTCAAGATGTGTTCTTGTTTACAGAATTCCCCTGAATAACTACACTGCCCTGTTTACTATATAGTACTGTATTAAGGTGATGCCTAAAGACAGCCTAACTCTTAGCATCTGTTTTTAAGCCAAAACCTGAACTATTGAGAGCCTATTCCTTCATAATTTTCAGAAATGTGCTCCGAAACAAGGGTTCAGTTTTTCTTTTGTTAAAACAATATCCAGCATGAAATGGAGACATAAAAATGGAACCATTATACATACATATATACATATATACATACATAACACCCATTAAAATATATAAAATACATGTGTGGTTTTTTTTTTTTTTAAGTATTTTAGTCCTACTAACTTCTTTTTCAAATCACTTTTTCTTTTTCATTTATTACTTGCAGTGGGAGGGCGGGCCTGTTATGCCACAGCTCGTGAATAGAGGTCAGAGGACAGCTTTTGGTTCTCTCACGTTTCCATCTCAAGTCCTGAGGGTTGGCAGCAGTGCCTTTACCCACTGAGACTTCACGGGCCCTTCCTACTGATGATGTAAATGTCCTTCAGCTTCACTAGAGGGGAAGCTGATCACACTAACAGTCAAGCACTAGCTCTGTGCTCTTCCCCACCTCAGGCTATCTATCACCTTTTCTAATTCTGCATTTGACCCAGCAGTCTTGTTGGGCCTCGTGGCTACGTGATGAAGATGTACACTAGCATACAGTCAGATTTACCTCAGAAACTATAGCAGACAGTAAATAGTTGCTGGTTTATTGGAACATTACAAAATTTGATCATGGGGCTGGAGACATGGCCTTGTGGGTAAGAGCGCCGACTGCTCTTGCAGAGGACCTGAGTTCGATCCCCAGCACCCACATCTTGGCTGAGAATTGTCTTTGACTCCAGTCCCAGGGTAATCTGATGCCCTCTTCTGACTTCCGAAGCATTGCACGACACGGGTACATAGACCTACATGCAGACAGTACATTCATACACATAAATAAATAAATACAATTTAAAAATTTTGATCATAAGCCAGGTGTGTGACACACACCTTTAATTCCAACACTCAGGAGGCAGGGACAAAGAGACTTCTGTTAGTTTGAAAGGCCAGTCCAGTCTGCATAGTGGGTTCCAGGCCAGCCAGAGCTACATAGTGAGACCTCATCTTAAAAAAAAAAGAAAAGAAAAAAGGTGTTTCAGGACAGCTGGGGCTACAGAAAGAGAGACCCTGTCTCGAAAAGACCAAAAAAGAAAAGAAAAAGGAAGGAAAGAGAGAGAGGAAAGAAAGAAGGAAGGAAAGAAAGAGAAAGGAGAGAGCAAGAGAAAGAAAGGAGGAAAGAGAAAGAAAGGAAATTGAGACAGGCGTTTGTTAGCGCATGCCTTTAATCCCAGCACTGGGGAGACGGGCAGGCAGATCTCTGTGAGTTCAAGGCTAGCCTGGTCTACAGGGCCATTTCCAGGCCAGCTGGGGCTACAGGGAGACCCTGTCTCAAAAAAAGAAAGAAAAGTGACAGTGAATCATAACCAGTTTGTAAAATTGTAAGACGTATCTAGGAGAATTGTTTTTCAGTCATCCTTGTTTTTGCTTTGAAGCTTTTTTTTTTTTTTTTTTTTTTCTCAAGTAGTACTGGGTTTATGGGCTCTGTAGCTAGAGCCCTTGCTCATGTTGTGCATGGTTCTGGCTTAGAGTGTCCCCAGAAACTGAAGAAAGAAGTAACACTTTGCCCTCCAGACAGCCAGGTGTGGTCTGCAAAGCCAAGGGCAAAGAACTACAGAAGAACCTTGGAAACCTGAGTTCACACGCAGTTCTGTTTTTGTTTAGAAGAGCTGTCAGAAGATGAGCTGTTGAGTCAATATTCTGTCTCATTGACAAAGAAGATCAAGAAAACTGGCTGTGCCGATAACAGATCTCCAAGCTCTTCTTCAAGGTCTGCACCCAGCCTGGGTGAAGGGACTGCTCACAGACAGACTCTCATACACCAGCTCCTACAAGAAATAAATTTGCAACATTTTTACAGAGGAAGAATGAACAGAGTGGTGCGGTGGTGGTTCCAGGGACCAGAAGCAGGTAGGGCTGTCCCTGAGCGCCCTTCTTTCATGATGTGCTCGCTTGCTTTTTATTTTGTCTTGGTTTAACACTGACTCTGATGGGGAGGAAGGCATGGAACTCACCGTCTGACAATATTCTTTATTTTTGTCTTGGTTTAACACCGACTCTGATGGAGGAGGCTTGGACTCACCTGCTGACATTTTTTATTTTGTCTTGGTTTAACACCGACTCTGATGGGGAGGGAGGCATGGGACTCACCTGCTGACATTTTTTTTTTTCATGTGCAAACAGTTCACAGCATATGTTGATTGAAATCTCTGGCTTTATGGTGGTATGAAAGTGCTATATACTAGCCTGGTGATGTGTGGTATGAGTCTCTCTTTCATGATGCTGGGGAGCTGCAGCAAACCATAGAGCTCTCAGCCTGCACTCAAAGGAAAAGATAAAACTTGCAGGCTTGGTACATTAAATGTCATTCCAGCTTAAATATTTGCTGAAGCGTGTTGCATGTGAAGAGTTTGTTAGCTGCCTTATGTCTTAGTCACTTTTCCCATTGTTATGACAACAGCAACTTAAGGAAGGAAAGGTTTATTTTAGCCCACACTTCAAAGGTACTGAAGTACCTTTGCTGGCGATACCAGGTGACAGGATCGAGGCCGCTGGTCACTTCGCACCTGAAGGCAGAATTGAAGAACAAGGATGCTCACTGGTTTTTTTGCTGTTCTTTTCATTTAGTCCAGGACCCCAGCCTGTGAAATGGTGCCGTCCACATTAAGGGTGTCTCTTACCACAATTAACCCAATCAAGAAAATCCAGAAAAAAACACTCCTGATTCTTTTCATGTGCTGTTCGTGTTGAAGGAACAGGAGTAGGCAGGAGGGGAGGCCAGTTCACAGAAGGCGTGCGTGCCAGACGAGCGACCTTTAGTGGGGGCGGCATGCAGAGTTCTGAGTAGGAACTGATTCCCTGCTGAGTTTTGTTAGGCCACTTAGCACCCAGGGAAGGCAGATGACAGGGCCAAAAGCCGAGCACGAAGACCTGGCTGGTTCTGGTGTTGCTATAGTCTCCCTGGATGAAGATGAGGATTTTTAGGTCAGTAAAACTGGATACAGAAGACTTGGAACATAGCATCAGGCGACCTGAATTTTCACTCGTGCCCTGTTTTTCATGCATGCTTATCTAAGCAAGTTAGATAGGAGCATTTCCTCTCCACTTCCAAAAAGCAGACTTTCCAAAGTGTTGAGCTCAGTGCAGGCGGCTCCCCTGTTCTGGTAATTAAACTTTGGAACATTAAAATGGGCTTGGAGAGAATTGGATAGAAAGCATTACTCTGTTCATTTACCTTCCAGCCTACAAACCTGGGGCTGGGTGGGATTGGTGGGTGGGTGAGGCAAGACAGGTATAACAACCTCAGGGTTGTAGACACTAAAGTGAGTTAGTATGAGCGAATGCCTGGGATAGCGTGTGGCAGCTGATAGATGGCATCCGTAACTGTAGTGTTGACAGTGGGTGGTGGTACTCTCTGGTCTTTTTTGAGACAGGGTCTCCCTGTAGCCCAAACTGACCTGGAACTCACTATGTAGACCAGGCTGGCCTTGAACTCACAGAAATCCATCTGCCTCTGCCCTCTGCCCTCTGCCCTCTGGCCTCTGGCCTCTGCCCTCTGGCCTCTGCCTCTGCCTCTGCCTCTGCCTCTGCCTCTGCCTCTGCCTCTGCCTCTGCCTCTGCCTCTGGCGTGCGCCACCACACCCTGTGGTGGTACTTTTGATCCTTTATGTCAGAATGACAAACTTCATTGCTTTCTTAGAAGTGACAAGTAGAAGGGGCTAGTTTGATACTGTATTAGCTACTTTTCTGTTGCTATGATAAAATGCCATGACTAAGGTGGCTTATGAAAGGAGGTTTATCTGGGGGCTGGAGAGATGGCCTAGTGGTTAAGAGTGCTGACTGCTCTTTCAGAGGACCGGGGTTCGATCCCCAGCACCCACATGGTGGCTAAGAAACGTCTTTAACTCCAGTTCCAGGGGAATCCGACGCCCTCTTCTGACCTCCACGGCATTGCACGACACGGGTGCACAGACCTACATGCAGACAGTACAAAATTCATACATGCAAAAATAAATAATTTTTAAGAATGCTCTTTAAAAAAAACCAACATATAATCGTTTAGTGTCACCCCTGTCTTTAATACATTGTAACTAAGGGGTATCAAACATGATCTCTGATCCGTCTTGTCTTACTATCTTCATTAATGTCAGTATTTTTCTAGTAAACAATTTTGGTTCATCTTTTGAGATGTACAAACATTCTAAATAAATAACACTGTGGTCTGAACTGAGAGGTTATGGGCTTTAATTCTGCTTTCTGGCTAATAACTCTTATAACCCTGGGCTCAAAGTACAAGGTCTACATGGCTTTATGTATGAAATTAGATATTTGGATCTTGGTGAAATTGTACATAAACTCTCAGATACTTAAGGTATCCATTCTTCCTCTTGCTGGTTAGGTTCTTTTGCAGTTCTGCAGATTTTGATAACTGCATATCAGAGCAAGCAAGCAGCAAGCCTCCTGGTGAAACTGCTGTCCCAGACAAAGCCAGCAGCAGTGGTCAGCCGCCTTATACAGACACAGAAAGCCAGAAGCAAGCAAGCAGTGAGCCTCCTGGTGAAATTGCTGTCCCAGACAAACCCAGCAGCAATGGTCAGCCGCCTTATACAGACACAGAAAGCCAGAAGTTGGACAACACAAGTGCCATGCATAGTCCAAGTGAGCGGATTTCAGACGGCATGACCATGTCTGCTATTGACAAGTCTCAGTATTTTAAGACCAGCAAATTCACGAGGACCATCTCCCCACCTGCTCTGGGAACACTGAGAAGTTGTTTTAGTTGGTCTGGAAATCTTGGGACTTTTTCAAGAACTCCAAGCTCCTCTCCTAGCACAGCATTGCAGCAGGTCCGAAGGAAAAGTGATCCTCCCATCAGCTTGCTAGAGAGCTGTGCTGTGACTGACACATGTCAGTCAAAGAGTGACACACCAGGTGATGAGTCGCAGCCCTCGCATGAAGTGGGCTGGCCCTGGTCTCAGGGAAGTGTGGAGTCACCTCATAGTGTAACTGCACTGACACTTTCTCAGCCCTCTAGTAAGGATTCAGATTCAGAGGTGAGTCTGTTCTTTGAAGCCTTTGTTTTCAAATTCATGTGCAAGAGAAAATGGGGCATTAGTTAGACAGCTGGGGAAATTTTGCCAGCATTGTGGAAATGAACTGGCTGTCTTGGTTATTTAATTCAAAATCCTGGCCAGGTGTGGTGACACACGCCTTTAATCCCAGCACTTGGGAGGCAGAGGCGGGCAGATCTCTGTGAGTTCAAGGCCAACCTGGTCTACAGAGTGAGTTCCAGGACAGCTGGGGCTATAGGGAGACCCTGTCTGGAAAAGAACAAAAAAGAAAGAAAGAGAAATGGGATTGTTTCTGGTAAGTCTCCTTTATAATAAAAATAAAATAATTTTCTTACTGTTTTAAATTAATCCACTTAATCCTTTTTATATGTAAAATGTATTTTATTCTGACTTGCCTTTGATTTCATTGGCATTAAATCTGTTTTCTCAGATTTACCAATATAAGGTGCTATTTTATCTTTACCAAATATAATTACCAAGTTGTAAGAACTATTGACTTTACAGTAATATTTGGCAAAATTTTGATGTCTGATAATACTGAATGTTGAGTAGTATGTATAATCAGTATAGAGCTTATAAGAAAACACTCAAATACTACCCACCGAGCCATCTCACCAGCCTAAAAATATTCAAACTTTATTGGATCCAAGTTGAAGAAAATAGCTATTAAAATGTAGAAATAGTTTTCATTTGGAAAAAGCTGAAATTAGTTTATCTGCTTGAATTTTGTCTGTTCTTGTGACATTCTCTAAGATTTTAGGGACTTGCCAGGCCAGTTCCTTGGCTGTAGCTGAGACATCTGCATTTTGTTCTCCTTTTCCTTTTTAAAAAATTTACAATTATTTACTAATTTTGTGTATTTGTATGCACGTGATTGCATGTGCCACAGTGCATGTGCAGAGGCCAGGGAACAACCCTCAGATTCCCTCCCTCTACCACATGGATCCTGGGGATTGAACTTGAGTTGCCAGGTCGAGCAGCAAACCCCGTGCCCACCGTGCCATGTCATCGACCCCCTTCTCTTTACCTTCACTCAGCCCATTGGATACTGTCCTACTGGCCTAGAAGTCTGTTTCCTTTCATGTGAAGTTCCACTGCATGGAGCATGGCCTCTGGGGCCATTTGTGTTAGCAGAACAGTTACTAGCTCTTAAGCGTCTTCCGTGGAAGCGTAGCTGTTGGAAGGACATGGCCAGCCCCCTTCTGCGGGCTTTTTCTTTCTCCAACACATCTTCCTGTCTCACTTTGTAACTCTTCCTCTCCAGTCATAAGCTGTGGGCAGCTCATGCTGATAGATAGCTACTCTGTTTTCTGGAATAGACATCTTTTACAGTACTAATCTGATGTTGAACTAGGGACCCAGCCAGAGTGTAGGTGCACACATATACTCGTAGCACTTGGAAGGCCGAGGCAAGAACATGAATTTGAGGCCTGCCTGGACTACGTATAAGACTCTGATTCACAAAAGTGGGGGAGGGGGAGAGGGAGAGAGAGAGAATGCTTTTCCCCAGAATAAGTGAGGTCTCATTCATTGTCTTTTGAGGCTTTATTTTGAGTCTCTTTTTCATTGTGTACCTCTGAAGATGTTTCCATTTTTCCATTGGAGCTTCTGTTGGAAGTTCGCTATGAAGGCAACTGTAGACCATGTCTGGAGTCATTTGAGTAAACAGAGTTGAATGAAGTATCTTAGAATTTTACTCATGACTTATTCTAAGAAATGGTTTAATGAGGCTGGGCATGCATGGCACAGGTCTGCAACCCTCCACTTGGGGAACTGAACAGAGGATAACAACTTTAGTGCCACCCTGGGCTACACAGCAAAATCCCGTTTCAGAAATAAGCAGTTAAGCTGGGTGTGCTAGTGCACATTTGTGATTGCAGCATTCAGGACGGAGAGGCAAGAGGACTGCAGGAGTTTGAGGCCAGTCTGGCCTGTGAAATGAGTTCCTGACTAGTCAGGGCTGTAGCTCGAGACCCTGCCTTAAAAAGCAAAAGAACAAAAACCAGACAAGGTGAGGCGAGCATCACTACTGTTGGCTGCAAGCAAAGTAGCAGTAAGAGTTCTGAAAGTACGAGTCAGTCTTTTTTATTTTATTTATTTTTTATGTGTATGAATGTACTGTCTGCATGTAGGTTTGTGCACCTGTGTAGTGCAAAGCCTCGGAGGTCAGAAGAGGGTGTCGAATTCCCCTGGAACTGGAGTTAAAGACAGTTCTCGGCCGCCATGTGGGTTCTGGGAATTGAACCTGGGTCCTCTGCAAGAGCAGTCAGCGCTCTTAACCACTAGGCCATCTCTCCAGCCCCCGAGAGTCAGTCTTTACTGAGTTTTAAGTCTGTCATGCTGTGTAGAATCTCAAGATTAGTACTTAAAAACCAAACAAAACCCTCTGGAAGAAATTCTGAATGAGAAGCGTGCATTCTGAATTCTCACTTTGTATCATTTCTTATTTGCTTTTTGTAGTAACAGAAAAGGAGAGACTCTCCCTGGGAAAGTCTTGTATAATGCAGCTGAGGCAGAGTTCTCAGCCGTCACTCAAGTCAGTCCACATTTGTCACAGTCTTCAAAGTGCAGGCCCGTCTTGAAGAATGCCTTTTTTCTCTTAGTGTTGAACATTTACACAATTAAAAGACAGGTAGAATTGTGCTGACTCTGCTCTTTGTAGCTAGTTACTCAGGAAAAGTGTTAGCTGGGGATTGCAGCTGGAGGCCCTAGCTGGCATCATCTGAGTCAGCGCTTTGACAACCTCCTAAAGTGATTCGGAAAAGCCTCCAGAGTCTTAAAGCTCTGTTATAAATTGACTTCTCCAGCTAAAACGGCCTGGTAGTTTCTTAGAGGGAATTGGCAAGCAGTCCTTCCCATGTTCATTCATTGTCTTTTATTGTCCATGGTTTATATGGCTTTCTGTGCAATTCCATTTTCTTTACACTCTCTCACCTCACTTTTTTGTTTTGTTGAATATTGGTTGAGTTGTCATAAAAGCTCTAATAAAAATCTTAATTTTATTTTTGTTTTTGATGTGGGGGATCCAGGAATCTGATTGTAATAATAAGTCACTTGATAATCAAGGTAATCAGAACTCCAAGCAACAGTTATCTCATTTTTCAAAGAAAAACACATTTGTAAGGAACAAGGTAAAACATTTATTTAATCATTTTAATTTCAGAAGCAGTGTGCTTATTGCCAGAAAATGGGAAATATGTCCAAAACTGAAAATTAAAAGACCTGTATTATGATTTTTTTTTTTAAATGTCTGCTTTCAAACTTTCTAGGGCAGTGTTTGTGCCTAACTGTGGGTGTTTGAGGTAGTAGTGGAAACTGTTCTTGTGTAGTGTGCTTGAAAGATGTTTTGCCATGTATACAAGTAATGCTTACTTAAAATGACACTATAAGATCCCAGTTTGGAGTGTGAAATCCACTTTATAACCATTTACCCTAAAAACTTTTTTATTAATTTGTAAGATGAAGTCAATGGAGTGATTTGCCTGCTCTCAGGGTATGGCTGATTTGATAGATGTTTTGCCAAAGACCGAAGGGCTTTATTTAACTTTTCCACTTTTTATGTACACTCTGCCGGATTAATCAGTTTAAAGCTGTGCTCGTAAACCTCCCTTTCACTGCCCTAAGAAACAACAGCAAAGCTTCAGTGGCTCCAGTCTATCCACATTGACAGAAATCAACAGAGATTTGAGTGAGTTATTCCACTTTTTTTTTTTGTCTTTTTTGAGACAGGGTCTCCCTGTAGCCCCAGCTGTCCTGGAACTCACTCTGTAGACCAGGCTGGCCTTGAACTCACAAAGATCCACCTGCCTCTGCCTCCCAAGTGCTAGGATTAAAGGCGTGCGCCACCACGCCCGGCGAGTTATTCCACTTTTACATGGTGGTGGTGGAGCAGACAAACTTATTCAAAATGAAATTCAGTTTTATATTGAAATGGAGGAATCACCAAGATATATGGTGAGTGTAAATGACTTGGGAGATTCACAGAAAAAAGATCCAGCAGTTGCCCTGGAAAGAGGTGAACTTAAATTTTATGCCAGGTATATTATACCTACTAGATTAACAGTTATCATTTCAGTAGTAGACATTTATAAATAATATTTTCACATGGCTAAATGGGTTATTTTCTTGTTGCAGGATATAAAGATCACTTTGAAATTAACTAAAGGTGGTTGCTTTCACAGAGCAGTGTTAAAGACAGCACTTACTGCTGGGCATGGTGGCTCATATCTGTAATACCAGCAAACCTGGGAATAGTGAGACTCTAACCCCATTTCTGAAAAGCAAAACAAAGTAACAAAGATGTGATTTTAATCTTCAGGTTCCTGGGCTATACAAACATAGTTCTATGGACTCTCTTTCTACAACGAAAATTAAGCCCCTGGTTCCTGCCAGAGTCAGTGGCCTAAGCAAGAAGCCAGCAAGTCTCCAGAAGAGAAAGCATCATGATGCTGAGAACAAGCCTGGGCTTCAGATAAAGATCAGTGACCTCTGGAAAAACTTTGGGTTTAAAAAGTGAGTTGCCTGGTTCCTTGTTCTGAAATTGTATAGAGCAGTCTCTTCTGTAACTCCAGTCCCATCTCCCTGCTCTTTCTGGCTTTTTATGAATTTGTTCTTGTTTCTTACCATCAGATTTCAGTCTGGCCTGGAGTCCAATAAGTGTCTTTTCTATGCCTTAAGTGTTTCTTTCTTCCTCTTTCTCAGAATTGTGATGAGAAACATATTTTAGACAGGAGGTAAGAAGATAGTACTGTGTTATACTTCCTCAGATGATTAAGTGCTGACACAATCTGAGCTGTTTGGGACTGTCCATAAATTTTTAGGAATATGAAGGTTCTAGAAAATACTTTGAATCGAACTTTTTTTTTTGCTGTTCTTAGCCTCAGCCTTTAATGGCTGCATAAAACTGCTACTATGTAAGCTTACTACTGTACCTTATAATTTAAAATGACAAAGGACTGTCAAGTAGTTCTCATTTATTTACAGTGTTTCCACTTATACTAGCTCATGTGACTATAAGGTTTTAGTTAAGTAAGGTCTTATTTTCCATGTTTTTTTTTTATTTTATTTATTTTTATGTGTATGAATGTACTGTCTGCATGTAAGTTTGTGCATCCATGTCGTGCAATGCCACAGAGGTCAGAAGAGGGTGTTCCCCTGGAACTGGAGTTAAACATGGTTCTCAGCCACCATGTGGGTACTGGGGATCGAACCCTGGTCCTCTGCAAGAGCAGTCGGCGCTCTTAACCGCTAGGCTGTCTCTCTGGCCCCACCCATGTTTTTTAATGTGAACTTAGGACGTTTTCTTTGTTCAGAAGTACAAGAAAATTAACTATAAATTGATGCTGCTGTATGACTAATACTGACATCTAACACAAGGAATTATAGTTAAAATATACCTATATAAAGTATCAATTCTCTTAAGATGGTATTACTACATTAAAATTTTGAAGAAGAAAAAAATAATTAAATAAAAAAAACAACCTGAGTTGGATCTGCCAACCTAGAGTGGAAGGAGGGAAGGAGAGAATTGACTCCCATCTGTGCACGCACACATGCATGAACTCACCTGTGCATACACACAAATAATAAATGTAATAAATTTTAAAATTTGGCAGATCCATCATATAAGCTCAGTGTCACATACAGTTTTACTGGGATGTAACCATTGTATTTGGTATACAGCATAATGATTTATATACACATTGTGTGTGGGTTTGTGTGTGTGTGCATGTGCGTGTGTGTATGTGTGTGTGTTTCCTCTTTTTCTCACAGGATATTATAATAGACATGTAGTGGGTTTAGATTTGTAAAAACTTAATGATCCTGGGGCTGACAGGTCACCAAGTGACTCAGTGGGTAAGACCACTTGCTCTACAAGCATGAGGACCTGAGTTTGAATCCCTGACACCCACTTTACACACATGTACACAATACACTTACACACATAAAAATAATAATTATCTTCCCTAAGCCACACGGTGGTGCATGTGTTTAATTCTAGCACTCAGGAGACAGAGGTAGGAAACAACAACAAAAACCCAGATGTGGCTGCATGTATTGTGACCACAGCATTGGGAGATGGAGACAGGCATGAACACAAGCCTAGCCAAAACACTGAGCCTTTGGTTCAGTAAGAGACACTGTCTCAAGGCATCAAGGCAAAGAGTAATAGAAGACATCCCACATCCTGCTCTGGTCTCTGCATGTGCACACTCAGGTGCATGCACCTACATACTAGTGTATAACACATGCACACATGACGTTAATGACTTAATGGTTTTTACTGTCCCATCAAGATTTAAGATTTGTCCTGTTGGAATCTCACTCTGGTGTCCAGAATGGCCCTGAACACCTGGCTCTGCCCAGTCTCCTGTTTGGCAGACTCCAGCTGTGTCCACTGCTCCTGGTGCTCATCAGATACATTCTTGAGACTTTGGTTGGTTGGTTGGTTTTTACTAGAAGTGAATGGAGGGGATGGGAAAGTGTCAGGTCTGACTGGACTTTGTGTCAGTCTTGCCGCTTGCTGAGTTGCTGGCAGCTTTTACCCAGCTCTGTTTTAACATCATAAGTATAAATGCAAGCACTGTAGAAAAAACAGATAACATCCAAATATTGTGAAAATAATTTTGACTGTATGACCTCCTGCAGGGGACTTGAATCTCCAAGACATGATACTCACTTAGATGGCATAGAAAGAAATTAAGATTACAATAGTTGGTGGGGGGGCTTTTGGTTGGTTTTTGGTTTGGGTGTTTTTTTTTTGTTTTTTTTTTTTTTATAGATTCACTGTATAGCTCTGGCTGACCTGGAACTGGCTATGTAGACCAAGCTGGCCTCAAACTCAGAGGCCTACTGCCTCTGCCTCCTAACACTTCGGATTAAAGGCTGCACCTATGCCCACCTACAATAGTATTTTTACATATCTATTGGAAGATAACATAACAAAAAAAAAGGAAAAAAAAAGTATGACAGTGGTGGGATAAAAAAAAAAAAAAGGAAAATAACAGAATTAGAAGAGACAGAATAATCTGTATGGTTTTCACAGTGGGGTTTTAATGAGTATAGTGCTCTCTTCCCTCAAGGAGTTTGTTAAATAATAAGGCCCAACCATTAGGCTGTGTTTTGTTTATATTCATTCTTAGAATTTAAATTCTCAAGTGTGTTAGTGTACACCTTTAATTCTAGTACTTGGGAGGCAGAGACAGGAGGATCTCTGTGAGTTTGAGACCAGCCTGGTCTACATAGTGACGAGCTTCAGGCTAGCCAGGTGTTGAAGTGCACTGGCTGCTCTTCCAGAGGACCCCAGCGCATACTTCGTGGCTAACGACTCTCTATAATTATAGTGGCTGGAGGGGATCTGACACTCTTCTGTCCTCCACGGGTTGGAGTGCATGTGGTGCACTTCCATACACATATCTACATCAAGCTGGGTTTTGTTTGTTTCTTTTGAGACAGGGTGTCCCTGTAGCCCCAGCTGGCCTCTGCCTTGAAAGTGCTAGAATGAAAGGCATGTACTACCATGCCCAGCATAAAGCTTTCCTTTTTTTTTTTTTTGTCTTTTTGAGACAGGGTCTTCCTGTAGCTCTGGCTGTTCTGGAACTCGATATGTAGACCAGGCTGGCCTTGAACTCACAGAGATCCGCTTGCCTCTGCCTCCCAAGTGCTGGGATTAAAGGTGTGCGCCACCTAAAAAGAGTGCTCTATTGCACTCTTCCTGCCTTTGCTACTACTGACATACTCAGAGGAAAACCTTGAATATGTCCTGTGATGAATTGACAGATTATACACTAAAAGGTTTTATCTACTTTTTTATTTTTTTTTTAATTTTATTTATTTCTGTATGTGTATGAATGTACTGTCTGCATGCAAGTCTGTGCACCCGTGTCGTGCAATACTGTGGAGATCAGAAGAGGATGTTGGACTCCCCTGGAACTGGAGTTCTCCTGGAATTGGAGTTTCAGATGGTTCTCGGCCACCATGTGGGTGCTGGGGATCGAACCCGGGTCCTCTGCAAGAGTGGTCAGCGCTCTTAACCGCTAGGCCATCTCTCCAGCCCCATGCCTCTATTTTTATAAATAGGTTATTGCTTCTATAGTAATCAGTACCTTGCTCTGAGTGGGCTGATGAAAGTAGGAAAAAAAAATATCAGTACCTGAAAATCACCAAATTGATTTATTTTATTTTGCAGAGATTCTGAAAAGCTTGCTTCTTGTAAGAAGCCCCTGTCTCCAGTCAAGGACAACATCCAGCTAACTCCAGAAGCAGAAGAGGAGATCTTTAACAAGCCCGAGTGTGTGCGTGCTCAGAGAGCAATTTTCCACTGAGCACAGGCTGCCAGCAGGCTGCTGCCTGAAAGTAAATCTTATCAACTTGAAAGATTTATTAATTTATGCCATTTTTTAAATGGAATGGATTTTGTATATTATTTATATTCCTTTTTCTCAGCTTTTTATATTTTCATAAAAAGCTAAATAGAAGAATAAACCTGCCTTTGACATTTCTGGAATATTTAAGTGTTAATTGGACAAATCTGAAGTTGATAACCTAAAGGTTTCTGTAATGTCCAGTGAAGTTGTAAATGGAAAACCAGGGGGTATATAATCTTTTTATACCCTGGAAGAGATACCTGTTTCACCAAGCTTTGAGTTTTTCCAGCTGCTATTTTGTGTCTGTTAAGGTTAAATTGAAGATAAAGTTAAGGGGATGAGAGAAACAGTTGGAAGGGTTAGGAAGGTCCTGCTGTCCCTGGAGGCCCCACAGAGGCCCAGACCCACATGACGCCTACGAGAGCGAGGACGACTGGTGCCAAGGCCGGGGCGCCACTCTGCTCAGGGCCACCACCCAGGCGCACCGCCAGCCTAGGGTCCCAGCCCACTGACCCTTCTGGAGATCTTGGGGGAAGACGAAAATAATAAACTAGCATTTTTATAAAAACAAACCAGGGAGAAAAACAAAAATAGCTTCTATTGATGAGTTTTGTCATCTCAATTGAATCTTTCCTTTTCCCTGGTGAACTAAACCAACCAAGGTGGCTATGGGTGGCGAAGTGAGCATACATGCCCATGACACACCTCGGACCCATGGGAGTGCTTGGCAGCCACGCCAAACCTATTATTGCCTGCAGAGGTCAACTACAAGAAAACTAACAAATGATTTTAAAAAGGACAAAAAAAAAATTAAGAAAACATTTTTGCCAGGCAGGGTGGCACACGCCTTTAATCCTGGCACTTGGGAGGCAGGGGCAGCCGGATCTCTGAGCTCCAGGCCAGCCTGGTCTACAGAGTGAGCTCCAGGACAGCTGAGACCGTCTCAAAAAGAAAAAAAAAGACCAAAAAAACCCATTTTTTTTCTCTGACATTTAGTCCTGCTTGAAGTAACAAGAAAAAAGAAAAAATCCACCACCACTTATTCCCTGGCTTCATTTTTTTCCTTTATCTTTTTGAAATATATTTTCTTTTTTTTTCTTTTTTTTTCCCCCTACCTTGTTTGAAAAACAGTGGTCTCAGTACTGTCAATTACTGCATGACATTTAAAAGAACAAAAAATAAACAAAGTTGAATCCAAAAAAAAAAAGTAGTGCAGGAGCCGGGTGTGGTGGTCAACACCTTTAATCCCAGCTCTCGAGAAGCAGAAGCAGGTGGGTCTCTGAGTTCAAGGCCAGCCTGTCTCAACCCCCCCCCCCAAAAAAATGTTTTTTAATGTATCTGAGAATGAGCTCCAGATACCCAAAAGAATTGGAGAAATTGTAACAAAGTTTGGTGTTGTAGATACCATCAAACTGTTAAAACGAGCATAGAAAGTCATCTGAAAGACATTTGCTTCAGGGGCTGGGGAAGTTCTTTGTGGTAGTGCCTAGCATCCAACTGGTCCTGGCTTTGTACTGTAAAAATAAAAGACAGATGATAAATAGACTGATAGATTGACTGATTTTGTACTGCAAAAATGATGATAGATAGATCATAGATAGGTTGGTTTCACTCTATCTTTGGCTGACCTAGAATTCTATGTAGACCAGGTTGACCTCAGACAGAGCGCTGTCTCCTGCCTCCCAAATGCTGAGCTGAAAAGTGTGTGCTGCTGTGCCCAGCTCCAATATTATTTGGATTTTTAGTTTGTAAAAATATAGTTTTGTTTTTTTTTTTTTTTTNTTTCATTGCCATGGCAACATTGGGTCTTTCTTTGAATAAAATATTTGTGGTTTTTTTGTTTTATTTTTATTTTTTTTGGTCTTTTTTTTGAGACAGGGTCTCCATGTAGCCCCAGCTGTCCTGCAACTCACTCTGTAGACCAGGCTGGCCTTGAACTCACAAAGATCCGCTTGCCTCTGCCTCCCGAGTGCTAGGATTAAAGGCGTGCGCCACCACGCCCAGCAAAAATATAGTTTTAATGGGTGTAGTGGCTCACGCCTTAAATCCCAGCACTTGGGAGGCAGAGGTAGGTGGATCTCTGTGAGTTCAAGGCCAGCCTGATCTACATAGTTCCAGGACAGCTGGGACTACAGGAAGACACTATCTCAAAAAAATACCCCCCCCAAAAAAAAATTTTGTTTTGGTTTGTGATAATCCGATAGCTGTTCTTTGGAGACTCGTGGGTATCCTGTGGGATCAGTGAAATTGGGCCATAAATTAAAAAAAGATTTTTTAAAAATAAAAACTTGATGTTTACACTATACTGTAATCTGTTAACTGATGTAACGTGTATAAAGAATCCATATATGCTTTTAGTTAGAAGTATTCCTAAAACACACTAATACTTATCTGAGCCTCCAGCGAGTCAGTCACATCTTGTCTGAAGTTGGCGTTCCTCAGTGTGGATGGCTGCTGTAGAAAGGAGGGGGGTGGAGGTGGCTCAGCAGTTAAGAGCGCCGACTGCTCTTGCAGAGGACCCTGGTTCGACTCCCAGCACCCACATGGCGGCTAAGTACCATCTTAGGCCAGGTGTGGTGGCACATGCCTTTAATCCTAGCACTTGGGAGGCAGGCAGATCTCTTAAGTTCAAGGCCAGCTTGGTCTACATAGTGAGCTCCAGGTCAGCTGGGACTAAAGGGAGACCCTGTCTCAATAAAAAAGGGGGAGGTGATGTAATAGCTTGAGACAGCCCTGATGTCTGCTACATGGGTTGATGCTTCTGTGAAAGGTTCCTCTAGTGTGCAGTGCTGTCTGATAGCATTTTACCCACAGTTTTGCCTTTCAGCCTTCGTAGTTTCCGGGTTTAACAGGGCTTGGGTTTTGTGGTTGCCATGATCCCTCTTTGTCTCCTCCTAGCCTTGGACTTCAGCAAGCCTGTGTCCCTGGAGCTTCAGGGTGGGGCTTTCTCAGTGATTCTACTCTTGTGAGCCTGGGACAGTGTCCTTATTCTTCCCCAGGTGTAGGTCTGTTCATTTCTCTTCTCTCAGCTGCAGTAGGTCATCATGTGTGCCCTCCTGTGGGCAATACATTTTGCTGTTACTTTTGTTTCTAGAGTTTCACTAATTTACCCATATAACCTCAGACTTGCCATGTAGCTCAGGCTGGCCTCTAACTGCTCCTGGGTGCTGGGGTTTAAGTTTGCTGTTCTTCCTGCTGCAGTTTCAGGTTTTTCTGTATAGATCAAAATGTTCCACCATGCCTGCATCTCCTAACAGGGCTTTTCTGACGTTGCCTTCCCCCAGTCTGGGTCGTGAGCACACACTCAGTCTACAAGTGATAGTGAAAGGGGCCCTGGTCCGTGGGCATGTTAATCTATGTATATTAACAGAAAAAGATGTTCAAGTCATACGTGGATTTAAAAGATTAACCTTTTTTTTTTTTTTTTTTTTTTTTTTTTNTAAATGAAGAAAGAAAAGTGTCTAGAAATATTAAATAAAAAAGATTATTTAAATTATTTTTTAAGACAGCTGATAAATAGACTGATAGATTGACTGATTTTGTACTGCAAAAATGATGATAGATAGCTTAGATAGGTGGTTTCACCTTCTTTGGCTGACCAGAATTCTATGTAGGACCAGTTGACCCTCAGACAGAGCGCTGTTCCTGCCTCCCAAATGCTGAGCTGAAAAGTGTGTGCTGCTGTGCCCAGCTCCAATATTATTTGGATTTTTAGTTTGTAAAAATATCGTTTTTTTTTTTTTTTTTTTTGGTCTTTCGAGGAGAGGGTCTCCTGTAGCCCAGCTGTCCTGGAACTCACTCTGTCGACCAGGATTGCCTTGAAACTCACAAAGATCCGCTGCTCTGCCCCGAGTTGCTAGAATTAAAGGCGTGCGCCACCACCGCCCAGCAAAAATATAGTTTTAATGGGTTGTGTTTGTGTGGGCCTCACGCCTTAAAATCCAGCACTTGGGCTGCAGGAGGTAAGGGGATCTCTGTGAGTTCAAGGCCAGCTGATCTAATAGTGAGTTCCAGGGACAGCTGGATCTACAGGAAGGACAGACCCACTATGTCTCAAAAAAAAACCCCCCCCAAAAAAAAATTTTGTTTTGGTTTGTGATAATCCGATAGCTGTTCTTTGGAGACTCGTGGGTATCCTGTGGGATCAGTGAAATTGGGCACATAAAATTATAAAAAAGATTTTTTAAAATATAAAAACTTGATTGTTTACATCTAATACTGTAATCTGTTAACTGATGTAACGTGTATAAAGAATCCATATATGCTTTTAGTTAGAAGTATTCCTAAAACACACTAATACTTATCTGAGCCTCCAGCGAGTCAGTCACATCTTGTCTGAAGTTGGCGTTCCTCAGTGTGGATGGCTGCTGTAGAAGGAGGGGGTGGCGGTGGTCCAGCAGTTAAGAGCGCCGACTGCTCTTTGCAGAGACCCTGGTTCGACTCCCAGCACCCACATGGCGGCTAAGTACCATCTTAGGCCTGGTGTGGTGCACATGCCTTTAATCCTAGCACTTGGGGGGCAGAGGGGGGCGGATTTTTGTAAGTTCACGGCCAGCTTGGTACATTATTGCGCTCCATTGGTCAAGCTGGGGACTTAAGGGCGACCCTTGTCTTAAATAAAAAAGGGGGATGTGATGTAATAGCTTGAGACAGCCCTGATGTCTGCTACATGGGTTGATGCTTCTGTGAAAGGTTCCTCTAGTGTGCAGTGCTGTCTGATAGCATTTTACCCACAGTTTTGCCTTTCAGCCTTCGTAGTTTCCGGGTTTAACAGGGCTTGGGTTTTGTGGTTGCCATGATCCCTCTTTGTCTCCTCCTAGCCTTGGACTTCAGCAAGCCTGTGTCCCTGGAGCTTCAGGGTGGGGCTTTCTCAGTGATTCTACTCTTGTGAGCCTGGGACAGTGTCCTTATTCTTCCCCAGGTGTAGGTCTGTTCATTTCTCTTCTCTCAGCTGCAGTAGGTCATCATGTGTGCCCTCCTGTGGGCAATACATTTTGCTGTTACTTTGTTTCTATGAGTTTCACTTTTTACCCATCTACCTCAGTGATCTTGCCTCATGTAGCTCAGGCTGGCCTCAACTGCTCCTGGGTTGCTGGGGTTTAATGGTTGCTGTTCTTCCTGCTGCAGTTTCAGGTTTTTCTGTATAGATCAAAATGTTCCACCATGCCTGCATCTCCTAACAGGGCTTTTCTGACGTTGCCTTCCCCCAGTCTGGGTCGTGAGCACACACTCAGTCTACAAGTGATAGTGAAAGGGGCCCTGGTCCGTGGGCATGTTAATCTATGTATATTAACAGAAAAAGATGTTCAAGTCAAGTCATAGTGGATTTTTACAAGATTAACCCTTTTTTTTTTTTTTTTGTTTGTTTTTTTTTGGTTTGTTTTTTTGAGACAGGCTCTCTCTTTAGTCCCAGCTGGCCTGGAGCTGGGTATGTAGACCAGGCTGGCCTTGAACTCAGAGATCCACCAACCTCTGCCTCCCGAGTGCTGGGTTCTGGGATTAAAGGTGTGCTCCATTAAACTTACATGTACCAATGTTTTGATGTGTCTCTAAAGCACAGGCATGGCCTGGTATGAGAGTGTAGCACCCCTGGAACTGTGCCAATTTGTGGTGCTCTTTTGGGATGTTTTATAAGGTGTGCCCATGCTGGAGAAAGCATGTTACTGGGGGCAGGCTTAGCGTTCTTATGCCTCGCCAGATTTCCAGTCCTGCCAGGAAGGACTCCGATTCCACTGCAACCATAAGCTCAAGTAAACTTCCTTTGATAAGTTCCCTTGGTCATGATGCTTTATCACAGCAACAGAAAACCAAGACAGTAACACATACATTTAAAAGAGAATAGCATCACAAATTGTGGACAAAATGTCTAAATATTTGGGGGACATTCTCATTCAAACCACCACACTTAAATATACATAATTCACTTTTTTTTTTGAGACAGGGTTTCCCTATAGCTCCAATTGGCCTGAAATCGACTTCATGGAACATGGACCAGGCTGGCCCCCAATGCAGAGATCTGCCTGCCTGTTTCCTGAGTGCTGTGATTAAAGTCCTATCATACCCAGCCCTTAATTTTTTGAAATAACAATTTCTACTCTTAGTATTTGTCAGTTTGAAATTCAAAACTGCATTTTGAAATAAGGAGCAATATAAGGTTTCATGCTAATTACTATTATAAAGCCAATGTTACGTTCCAAAGTAATGAGGTCCAGCTGGGCGTGGTGGCACACGCCTTTAATCCCAGCACTCGGAGGCAGAGGTAGGTATCACACCTGATACTAAAAGGGAGACCCTGTCTCAAAAATACCAAAAAAAGGGTAAAAAAAAACCACACAAAGTAATGAATTCCAAAGTCAGAATATTTTTAATAACTGTACTAGCCACAGAAATACATGAAATCAATTTCCAGAGAAGCCGCTAGAAGGAGCGATGCCTGGCAGGTCTTGGTTCACTCATTTCATGACACGAATCATTCTGGCATGCTGTTCCTGCCAGGGCCTTTTCTCAGGCATGCTTAGGCCAGGTTAGACCTAAATCCACCAGGAATGCCGAGAACATAAACAAGATAGGGCTGCTCCAGCCTCCCCCACCCCCACCCCATCATAGGCAGGCTGCCACCAGGTAAGGTTTTCCAGCAATGAGTTAGGATCTTTCATATCATGTACATAAGAATTTGCCAGGTGTGGTGGCTCACACCTTTAATCCCAGCACTTGGGAGGCAGAGGCAGGTGGATCTCTGTGAGTTCAAGGCCAGCCTGGTCCACAAAGTTCCAGGACAGGTGGGACTACAGGGAGACCCTGTCTCAAAAAACAACAAAAAAGGATTTCAGTGGTCGAAATTGCATGCTGTTGAAGCCTGCCTAGAGACCTGAGTTCGATCTCCAGAATCCACATTAAAGGTGAAGGGGAAGACTGACTCCATGAAGTTGTCCTCTGACCTCCACAAACATGCCCCAGCATGAATGAAAACACACACACACACACACACACACACACACAATAATATGGACATGCCTAGCAAAATAATTGCAAAGGCTGCAGTTCCTGAAGATCATTAGGCTTGGAACCTGCCTGGGTACCTGGGATTGATAGAAGGCAAGGAGATAGGGACACCCACACCTTTAATCCTACCATTTGGGAGGCAGAGGCAGGCAGATCTCTATGATCAAGGCCAGCCTGGTCTACAGAGTGAGCCCCAGGCCAGCTGGGGCTATAGGGAAAACCCTGTCTCAAAAAGACAAAATAACAACAAAAAAGTCTTTGCCATTAAAGTCATTCCCACAAATGAGTATGGTTAGTAGCCAGTATATTCCAGTCTAAGAATATCCACTCTCAAGCTTCATCAGGCTCTCTTCATTCCAGAAACTTGCAGTTTTACCTTTTCTTGTGTTTTGTCCCGTCCTGTCTCTCCAGTAAGCTAGAAGCACTAATGAAGACAGAAAGACAGCAACTACCATAGCCAGTTCCTACTTTTCACTGAATCCTTGACATCTCTCACAGTACCTGTAGTAATGTAGATATTTCAGAGAAAATCACCACTATGGGGGCCAGCCTTTAGGAGAGCTCTGAAACCCCTGCCTCTTGGTGTTCAAGTTTGAGTACAGTGCTTTCTTTCTTGTATTAGCCATAGGATATTTCAGAAATGACAGCAGGACTTCTTCAGCTCGGTCATAGAAGACTGTCTTCCATCTTGTTTCAGTTTCTCTAGGTCACAACATTTGAGCAACCTTTAAAAAAATAGTTTAATTATGTATGTGTGGATTTGTGTACCTGAGGGCAAGTCCCCTCAGAAGCCAAGGCATGGGATCCCCTTGGAGCTGGAGTTACAGGTGGTTACAAAGTACCTGATGGCAGTGCTGGGAGCTGAACTGAAGTCCTCTGCAAGAGCACTATGTGCTCTTGACCGCTGGGCCATCTCTCCAGCCTGCTCCTGAGCAGCTTTAATGAAGTTGCTAGAGTGGTAATTAACTGAAGGCTCCTGTCAATAGCCGTGTGAATGAGTTGTCTGGGAAGCAAATCCTTCACCCACATTCAGGCTTCAAGTTGACTACATAATGGGCCAATCCTTTCCCTAAAACCTTATGAATAACCCCAAATCAGAACTACTCACTTAGCATGTTCTTAAAATTCTGTTATGGGGCCAGGCGTGGTGGTTCACGCCTTTAGTCCTAGCACTGGGGAGGCAGAGGCAGGCGGATCTCTGTGAGTTCAAGGCCAGCCTGGTCTACAGAGTGAGTTCCAGGGGCTACAGGGAGACCCTGTCTCGAAAAGACCAAAAAAACAAAACAAAAACAAAAGTTTCTGTTATGGGCCAGATGGTGGTACACACCTTTAATCCCAGCATTTGGGAGTCAGAAGCAGGTGGATCCCTGTGAGCCAACATGGTCTACATAGCAAGTTCCAGGCCAGCTAGGCTACAGGGATACCCTGCCTCAAAAAATAAAAAAAGACCCCTTCAAAAAACCTCCTGTTATGAGATAATCATTTTGTTGTTGTTGTTGTTGTTGTTGTTGTTGTTGTAGCAGCCTTAAGGCACTAAGTTCTGAGTGATGCCACGTGGCTGGGGTTACATTCAAGCATTCCCAGGACGCCAAGCTTCATCAAAGTTGTAGACCGGCTGTAATCAAAGGCACTAACGCTGGAGGTTGCTTAGGCCACAGGGACAATGACTAGGTATTTTCTGAGTACATTACAGTAAACACAGAAACAAAGAGCATATATTTACTCAGTCTTAGAGCTCCCTATGTGGCTGCCACCTTTTACAATCTACCCTACAAACTGTTTGTAGACCCATGGCAGGCTTATTTCCCCTTCCTTTCTTCCTGGGTCAAGGGGACATCCAGGTGTCCAAACGCCTTCATCTTCATCTGCAAAGTTGACTCCTGAAAAATGAAGAATGATGACTAGATGCGAGCTATAAGCAGCACTTTACATCCTTTACCCTGATATCTCAGGGCAGCTGGAGGCAGCCTGCTCACCTTCACCTCGGCTTACAGTGATTGATTACTGAGAACCTCTGGAATGAGGGGAATAAGGGAGTTAAACTTTCTAAACTTATGTATATTTTTTTTGAGACGGTCTCCCTGTAGCCCCAGCTGCCCTGGAACTCACTTTGTAGACCAAGTTGGCCTTGAACTCACAAAGATCCACCTGCCTCTGTCTCCCAAGTGCTGGTATTAAAGGAGTGTGCCACCACACCATGCTAACATGTATTTTTATTCTTTGAGAATTTTATACACACATATAATATGTTTTGATCATATTTACCTCCATTCCTCTTTCTAGTTCTACCCCTACTCCAACTTCTAGTCCTTTAATTAATTAACTAATTAATTTGTTTATTTTTATAATTCACCAAGTCAAATTTGTTTTTGTTTTTTTGTTGTTGGGGTTTTGGGTTTTTTTGTTTTTTTTTTTTTGGTATTTTTGAGACAGGGTCTCCCTTTAGTTCCAGCTGGCCTAGAGCTCACTCTGTAGACCAGGCTGGCCTTGAACTCACAGAGATCCGCCTGCCTCTGCCGCTCAAGCACTGGGATTAAAGGCGGGAGCCTCCACGCCTGGCTAAAAATACTTTCTTTAAGACTGCAAGATTTTCCCATCAACAAGCATTTTTTATAATTTCAAAATCACTGGAGCTCAGGGATGGAAAGATGGCTCAGCAGTTAAGAACAACTGCTCTTTCAGAGGACCTGGATTCAATTCTCAGCACTCACATGGCGGCTAACAACCATCTGTAACCCCAGTTCCAGGGGAATCCAACACCTTTTCCAAGGGTATGGCACAACATAAGTGCACTTACACACATGCAGGCAATACACTCATACACATAAAATAAAATGTTTTTTTAGCTGGGTGTGGTAGTGCACGCCTTTAATCCTAGCACTTGGGAGGCAGAGGCAGGCGGATCTTTGTGAGTTCAAGGCCAGCCTGATCTACAGAGTGAGTTCCAGGACAGCTGGGGCTACAGGAGACCCTGTCTCAAAAAGACCAAAAAATATATAGATTTTTTTATAAGTCACTGGAGCATATTATCTCATGGTGAAGTGAACACAGTTGAATCCACCAGCTGTTCAATCTAGAGCATGTTATTTTGCTTCTCTGGGTTTTAATTCTTGTTTCAGAAGAAATATCTGGATAATAACTTACATAGCCATTGCACATATGCTCAATAAGCATATCTCCCCCACCACCACCACCCCCCGTTCCTCTGAAGGGTAATGATGACAGTAGGTGATGCCAGCGAGCCAAGCTTATTGTCTGGGCCAGCCTGATCTTATAGACCCTGGAACTTCTCTGATTTCTGCAATCTGTAACAGCAAACAGTGAAGGCAGACGTGCACCTCTGAATGACACAGGCAAGGCACTGTTCTAAGGCCATATGTATTAACTCATGTGATCCTCCTGGCCCCTAACATTAGACGTGATGGTGATGATGATGATGATGATAGTGATGATGATGGTGATGATGATGGTGATGATGATGGTGATGATGGTGATGGTGATGATGATGATGATGATGATGGTGATGATGATGGTGGTGATGACGGTGATGATGATGGTGATGGTGATGGTCATGATGATGATGGTGATGATGGTGATGGTGATGATGATGATGATGGTGATGATGGTGATGATGATGGTGATGATGGTGATGATGGTGATGATGATGATGATGATGATGATGGTGATGATGGTGATGATGGTGGTGATGGTGATGATGATGATAGTGATGATGATGGTGATGATGATGGTGATGGAGATGATGGTGATGATGATGGTGATGATGATGGTGATGATGGTGATGGTGATGATGATGATGATGGTGATGATGATGATGATGATGGTGATGATGATGATGATGATGGTGATGATGATGATGATGATGGTGATGATGATGATGATGATGATGATGATGGTGATGATGATGATGATGATGGTGATGATGATGATGATGATGGTGATGATGATGATGATGATGATGATGATGGTGATGATGATGATGATGATGGTGATGATGATGATGATGATGGTGATGATGATGATGATGATGATGATGATGGTGATGATGATGATGATGATGGTGATGATGATGATGATGATGGTGATGATGATGATGATGATGATGATGATGGTGATGATGATGATGATGATGGTGATGATGATGATGATGATGGTGATGATGATGATGATGATGATGATGATGGTGATGATGATGATGATGATGGTGATGATGATGATGATGATGGTGATGATGATGATGATGATGATGATGATGGTGATGATGATGATGATGATGGTGATGATGATGATGATGATGGTGATGATGATGATGATGATGATGATGATGGTGATGATGATGATGATGATGGTGATGATGATGATGATGATGGTGATGATGATGATGATGATGATGATGATGGTGATGATGATGATGATGATGGTGATGATGATGATGATGATGGTGATGATGATGATGATGATGATGATGATGGTGATGATGATGATGATGATGGTGATGATGATGATGATGATGGTGATGATGATGATGATGATGATGATGATGGTGATGATGATGATGATGATGGTGATGATGATGATGATGATGGTGATGATGATGATGATGATGATGATGATGGTGATGATGATGATGATGATGGTGATGATGATGATGATGATGGTGATGATGGTGATGATGATGATGATGATGGTGATGATGATGGTGATGGTGATGATGATGATGATGGTGATGATGATGGTGGTGATGATGGTGATGATGATGGTGATGATGGTGGTGGTGATGATGGTGATGATGGTGATGATCATGGTGATGATGGTGATGGTGATGATGGTGATGGTGATGGTGATGATGGTGATGATGATGATGGTGGTGATGGAGATGATGGTGATGATGGTGATGATGATGGTGATGATGGTGATGGTGATGATGATGATGTTGATGATGGTCATGATGATGATGATGGTGGTGATGATGGTGATGATGGTGATGATGATGGTGATGGTGATGATGATGATGATGTTGGTGATGATGGTGATGATGGTGGTGATGATGGTGATGATGATGGTGATGGTGATGATGTTGATGATGGTGATGATGGTGATAATGATGATGGTGATGATGGCAATGATGATGATGATGGTGATGATGATGGCGATGATGATGATGATGATGGTGATGATGGAGATGGTGATGATGATGATGGTGATGATGTACATTATATAACTAAAGCAGACAGGGAATGCCAAGGTCATATAGCCAGTAGATGGTAGGAACCACAGCTTAAGTTCACGTGATCTGACTCCAGAGCCCACAGGTTTATCTTCTCAAGTATTGCAATGAAAAGCCAGTAAAGAATATAATGGTTGTTTGGAAAATAATAGTTCTGGTGTAGAAACTCAGAACTGCGGGGATGGAGAGATGGCTCAGCAGTTAAGAGCACTGACTGCTCTTGAGGAGGATCCATGTTCAATTCTCAGCACCCACATGGCGGCTAAGAACCGTCTTTAGG
The DNA here is from genome assembly GCA_009823505.1 of Rhizomys pruinosus. NCBI lineage: Eukaryota > Metazoa > Chordata > Mammalia > Rodentia > Spalacidae > Rhizomys > Rhizomys pruinosus. The sequence goes on from VZQC01007506.1 coordinate 788,140, forward strand.
TGACTCCAGTTCCAGGGGAATCCAACAACCTCTTTTGACCTCTGCAGCATTGCACAACACGGGTGCACCAACCTACATGCAGACAATACATTCATACACATAAAAAAATAAAATAAAATAGAACTGCAAATCACAGGTATGTTCATGTGGCTGTTCATGGGATCATGCTCATGGTAGAAGGTGGTGGGCTTCCTCAGTGGCACTTTGCCCACTAAGTCTGAGGCATTGAAAAGCAAGTTATTTCCATCTATTTTCTCACCTGACCAAGACACCAAAGACTCTGATATGACCACCAACACATCTGAAGCAGTCTCTTCAATACACTCATACACATAAAATAAATAAAATGAAATATTAAAAAAGAAGAAAACTGGGCTGGAGAGATGGCCTAGCGGCTAAGAGCGCCGACTGCTCTTACAGAGGACCCAGGTTCAATCCCCAGCACCCACATGGCGGCCGAGAACCGTCTGAAACTCCAATTCCAGGAGAACTCCAGTTCCAGGGGAATCCAAAACCCTCTTCTGACCTCTGCGGCATTGCACGACACGGGTGCACAGACCTGCATTCATACACATACAGAAATAAAAAAATTAAAAAAAAGAAAACTAGCCCTAACTGTGGAAGGGGAAAGTCTCATGATGTTGATATTAAACATGTCAAATTCCAAAATTTGATATGGCTTAGTGGTAGAGAGCTTGCCTAGAATGCATAGAACCTGGGCTAACCAGAAACTGAAAAAAGAATTGAAAAACAAACAAACAAATCTTCACTATGAGAGGTCCTAGCAGGGTACTAGGTGCAGAAGGCAGGGTATAGGACAGGAAATGGAAGAGAAAAGGAGTAAATAGAGGTGTTAAATAGAGAAAAAGGAATGACCTGCAACTTCTGTTTCTCTTTTAGCCTGGGGATGCTTGATCATCTTCCAGTAAAATATCAAATGATGGCATGCAAAGGTACTGGGGAAGCCCTCAGAGCTGCGGTATTGGAGCCTACACGATGTCCAGTATCAATACCGCGGCAGATGGTACGATTATTATTCTCAGAGACCATGCTGGTCAGCATCAGACAGAGGATATTTTAGCTATTTTTCTCCTTGTTGTGACCTACAATGGATAAGGAGCAACTTAAAGGAGGAAGGACTTGTTTAGAATCACTGCTTGAGAGTATGCAGAGTCCATCCTGACAGGGACAGCAGGGGCAGGAACACCTCGTGGCTGTGCTGCCAGGAGTATGAGGCTGCTTGCTCACATGTGGATGACCAGGAAAGAGAGACAAGAAGGCAGGACTCAGCTCTCCCAACACCTCCCCCCCACTCAGCCATTCTCTCGCTTGGCTTCTGGGAAGGGGCTGCCCACATTCACAGACACGTCCAGAATGTGCTTATCTAGTCTTTGATATTCGTTAATCTAATCAAATTGATGATCCAGTTTGAATTAGTGGCTAGTTCACAGCTAGCATCTCTCAGGGAACAACATGGAAGTCATGGGATTCCTATGACCCTGCCCCAAGAGGGAGCAACTTGGCCCTAGGCAGGGCAGCAGCATACAGGGGTGCAAGACTAGAGTCAGTGATTGGCTCTGAGAGATGATGTCATTTTGCTTATAAAAGTGACTTGCAGCATGCGATAAAGGGAATTCTCCATTATCATCATCACAGAATTTCCGGATCCATTATTTTGCTCATATACAGGCCGAAGCAGGCCTGGATTTCGAGTGTTGGTGGCTAGTGGGCTAGATGGGGATCTGTCAGATCACTGACCTGGTAAGCTAGCCTGGGGTCACACAGAGAGTAATCAGGTCACCAACCTGTGGAGTGGATTGTGAGTGGGTGTAGGCTGAAGATCAGCCATCAGCCTGAAATTCCTGTCCAGAGACCAGCAGTTTGGGGGGAGCTGGGATAGCATGGTTAGACAGGAAGCATGGACCTGGGTTGGAAGTACCTGTCAGGTTGGGTTATGAAAGTGACCAACTGACCTCTACGTCAAAGGGTCAGTTCCCCACAGTGACCACAGGCAGCCTCCACTTTCCTTCCCTTAACAGGACTGTGCAGTACCTGATCACAGCAAGAGAAGCTTCCTACACTTCCTGGTGGACTGGTGGTCAGGCTTGACACTCTCAAATGGCTCGTCTGGATTAGACCATCACAAGGGGGACCCTGTGCATCAACGGTAACATTATTTTCTAGATGGGGAAGTTGTGGGATAGGATAGAATTCTCCAGCCAGGTTATGAGAACAGTCTGTTGAAGTATCTGTTGGATCCTAGGCAGACAAATGGATTTGAATGAACCTCAGTTCTTTTTTCAAATTTTTTATTTATTATTTATTTATTTTTGTATGTGTATGAATGTACTGTCTGCATGTAGGTTTGTGCACCCGTGTTGTGCAATGCCTCAGAGGTCAGAAGAGGGCATTGGATTCCCCTGGAACTGGAGTTCTCCTGGAATTGGAGTTACAGACGGTTCTTAGCCACCATGTGAGTGCTGGGGATCGAACCTGGGTCCTCTGCAAGAGCAGTCGGTGCTCTTAACCGCTAGGCTATCTCTCCAGCCCAATGAACCTCAGTTCTATCATCTGTTAAATGCTAGTCTTAGTTTGAATAATGCCTGTCCTATCCACATTCCTGGAACTGCAGAATTAGATAAAACAGTGGAGTGTAATGACTTGTTCAAGGTGAAGGCTCTAGAGTTGAGGGCTTCCTCACATCTCAAGAAAGAGCCCACCAAGAAGGACATCGCGGGACTAGAAACACCTCCCACTGCATCTAGCCTTCTTTTTCCTTTCTCATTCCATCACTCCTTCCAAAACTACTTTCTGAGCCCACTTATTCCTCTTGGGGCCCCCTTGTGATGACTAATCCAGACAGCAGCCAACTGAATCCAGGTCCTCTGTAAGAGCAGCCAGGGCTTTTAAATTCTGATCATCTCTCCAGATCTGGCATATTCCTTTTTTTTTTTTTTTTTTTTTTTT
>VZQC01007506.1:801501-829001 GCA_009823505.1 Rhizomys pruinosus
TGTCGTGCAATGCCGCGGAGGTCAGAAGAGGGTCTCGGATTCCCCTGGAACTGGAGTTCTCCTGGATTTGGAGTTACAGACGGTTCTTAGCCGCCATGTGGGTGCTGGGGATCGAACCCGGGTCCTCTGCAAGAGCGTCGGTGCTCCCAACCGCTAGGCTATCTCTCCAGCCCCTTTTTTTTTTTTTAATATTAATTATTTTTTTATGTGTGTGAGTACTGTCTGTGTGTAGGTTGGTGCACCTGTGTCGTGCAATGCCTCAGAGGTCAGAAGAGGGCATCAGATTCCCTTGGAACTGGAGTTAAAGATGGTTCCTAGCCGCCATGTGGGTGCTGGGAATTGGACCCCGGTCCTCTGCAAGAGCATTTGGTGCTCTTAACCACTGAGCCATCTCTCCAGCCCCATACAATGTATTTATTTTTATGTGTGAGTGTTTTGCCTGCATGTATGTAAGTCCATCATGTGCATGCAGTGTCCATGGAGTTCAGAAGAGGGGATCAGATCCCCTGGAACTTGGTTACAGAACAGTTGTTAGCTGCCATGTGGGTGCTGAGAACTGAACCCGGGTCCTCTGGAAGAGCAGCCAGTGCTCTTAGCTATCTAACTCTCTGTATAGTTCCCTCTCCAGTGGTTCTTCCAGCCCTACACTGCATAGCACCTGCTCTGTGAACCTTTCCCAGCTCTTACAGGCTGGGCGGTGACATCAGCTTCTATGTTTCTAGTCCTTGATTCACACTCTTATGCCTGCACTGCCCATTTGGATGGCTCTGGTATATTTAGTGGTCTTGTGAATTGCTTGAGGGCCGCCATTGTGTATTATCTTTTGGTCTGGTAGTGGGGTTAAACAGGGTCTTATTCTGTAGCCCAAGCTGGCCTGGAACTCACTTTGTAGCTCAGGCTGGCCTCTAACATCCTCCTGCTTCAGACTGTTGACTGCTCAAGTCACAGCCATGAACCACCATGCTTGCCTGCCTCTATCCCAAGCCTCGCTGAGTACAGGAGGCCTCAGAGGAGGCTTCGAGGCTAGGCGGCTACGGCACAAGTGACCCAGGTCCTGACATAAGTACGACCGCCTTCCAGGTGTTATGTCAAGGTTTAGTTATTTTTTATTTTATTTTATTTTATTTTTTTGGTTTTTTTTTGAGATGGCATCTCCCTATAGCCCCAGCTGTCCTGGAACTCGCTATGTAGACCACGTGTACCTTGAACTCACAGAGATCCACCTGTCTCTGCCTCCCAAGTGCTGGGATTATAGTTGTGTGCCACCACGCCTGGTTGATGGTGACTTCTAATGAAAGTGTGGACACTCCTAGCACTTGGGAGGCAGAGGCAGGTGGATTATTTGTGAGTTCAAGGCCAGCCTGGTCTACAGAGTAAGTTCCAGGACAGCTGGGGCTACAGGGAGACCCTGTCTTGAAAAGACCAAAAAAAAAGGAAGTGTGGACACATGTTTTGGTGGCGTGGTGCCTGAGATGGAGGATGCATTCTGAGAGCTGAGTCTCTCACTGAAGGGGGCCGTGGACATCCCTAGGATCCCCTACTCATTAATACTCTCCTTCTTGTTTCACATGAACCCCAGGAAAGACAACTCAGAAACAACCTTAAACTGTGGGCTACTGGCCTAGAGGACTCGTCTTCTCTAGCATATATATTATATAATGTGTATATATATATATGTATATATGTGTGTGTATATATATAGAGAGAGGGTAAATATGTGCATATATATCTTCTATTTATTTATAGACAGGGTCTCAGACACTGGCTTTAAATTTACTATGTATCCAAAGAAAACCTTGAATTCCTCATCCTTCTGCCTTTTTCTCCCAAGTGGCGATCACAAGTGTGTACCTGCATGCTTGGTCTATGCAGCACTGAGGATCAAACTCAGAGTTTCACGCATGTGCACGTTAGGCAGGCACTCTACCAACTCAGCCACACCTTTGGCCCTAGTCTTATCTTTTTATCATGTCCCTGACCCTTCTCATGCCACATCTAGCAAAGAATATATTTGATAGGAGACTCTGGGGCCAGAAGAGATGGCTCAGGGGAGAGGCTCAGAAGAGGCTTTGCTCTTGATGTAGGATAGGAAGGGGAAGAGGTTTCAAGAGCATGCAAGGAAGGGAAAGCCTCAGCTTTGGCAGGCCTGGGCGGGGGACCTGGGAATCTGCATGTTCAAATGTACCCCATGTCCATTGAGAAAAACAACAAAATTGTTCATTGAAAAAATATATCGGGGCTGGAGAGATAGCCTAGCGGTTAAGAGCACCGACGCTCTTGCAGAGGACCCGGGTTCGATCCCCAGCACCCACATGGCGGCTAAGAACCGTCTGTAACTCCAATTCCAGGAGAACTCCAGTTCCAGGGGAATCTGAGACCCTCTTCTGACCTCCGCGGCATTGCACGACACGGGTGCACAGACCTGCATGCAAACANTGAGTTGTTTTTTTTTCTAAATTTACTACTTGTACCCAAAGAAAACCTTGAATTCCCTCTTCCTTCTGCCCTTTTTCTCCCCTATCACCTAGTGTCGATCACAGTGTTTCGGTAACCTGCATGGCTGGTCTCCTATTGCAGCACTGAGGAATCAAACTCAGGAAGTTTCAAGTTCATCGACAGGTTGCCCGTTCGCAAGGCACTCTACCAACTTTAAGCTCACACCTTTGGGCCCTTCTAGTCTTACTTTTTCTATCATGTTTGCCTGACCCTTCTCCCTCTGGCCACACTCTAGCAAGAGAATATATTTGATAGGAGACTCTGGGGCCAGAAGAGATGGCTCAGGGGGAGAGGGATAGAAGGCTCAGGAGAGGCTTTGCTCTTAGTAGGATAGGCAGAGTGAAGCGGTTTCAAATCAAGCAGAAAGACGAGGTTCTAAGAGCATGCAAGGAAGGGGAAAGCCTAAAGCCTCCGCCCTTTGGCAGGCCTGGGCGCGCGGGGCCTGGGAATCTGCATGTTCAAATGTACCCCATGTCCATTGAGAAAAACAACAAAAACAACAAAAAAACATTTTTTTTGTTTTAAAAAAATCTATCGGTGCGCTGGAGTGAGATTCTAGCCTATCGTTATTTTTTTAGTGTTTAAGAGCACCGACGGCTCTTGCAGAGTTCAGAGGACCCCGGCGGTTCGGAATCCCCAGCACTCCACATGGTGGCTCTAAGAACCGTTCTGTTTCTGTCTGTAATCCATTCCAGGGAAGAACTCAGTTCCAGGGCGACGGGAATCTTGGAGGACCCTATTCTCGACATCGCGGCGGGGCAGCCCGCCCCGGGTGCACCCATGCCCGAACTCCATGTCAAAACAATACATTTTCATACACATACAAAAAAAAAAAAAAAAAAACAAAAAAAGAAAAAAATATTATTATTTAACTATATAAAGGACAAGGGACCTCTCGGCCAGCAGTTAGCCAGAAGTTTTAAATTGTTTTTAAGGTTTTGTTTAAGGTTGTTGAGTTGTTTTTCTTTTCCGGGCTTCCTCTGTGAAACAAGGAGGGAGGTATTGGGGGGAGAGTATATGAGGCTTAGCGGGACGACTCGGAAATGTCCCACCGGCTCCCCCACCCCCCCCTCATTCAGTGAGATGACTTCAAAGCCCTCAGAATGTATGTTCATCCTTATAAGGCTACCACGCCACCAAGACAAAATATGGTCAACACCTTAATTAGAAGTACTACTCAGCAGCACAGGTAATTGCCGCGACACATACCTCTAATCCTAGAACTTGGTGGATGTAGAGGTAGTCAGAAGATCTGATGATGTGCCAGGACATGCTCGGGGCTCGGCTAAGGGGGGCGAGAGAGGACCTTTCTTTCTTTTGTCTCTCAAAAAGACCCTCCCCCCCAAAAGCCACCATCTTAAGTGGGAAGCAGCTGCGCCACTTATCTCCCCCAACCCCCAAGATCCCTGAGGATCAGGGCAGTGTGGGCGTGGTGCATGCCAAAGTCGTGGTCAACTTCAGGGTCTCCTGCCCCCTCCCCAACGGGACCTTCCTGACATGCAATAGCGTACAAGGCCACCTTCGCCCCATGGAGGAACGGACAGCTGGACCCTCGAAACAGAAGATCTAGGCCCGGTTGAGGTGTCGGTTCCGGGGTTCATGCCTGTGACCCAGTCTGCAGTTTGACAGTCGCTTGCTCTCAAACAAAAGCACAAAAAAAAAAAAAAAGGCAAAAACAATAACAAGAAAGAAACTTGGACCTCTCATCAAAACTTGGGGGCGACGCGGCCCCCAGATGGATCGATTGAGAACCGCCGATGAGAGCCCCCACAGTCTCATCAATTTTAGCACGCATTGCAATGGCAGAGCGTCAGGGGTAACTGGACATATCTCTCGTGTCCTTCAACCTTCCTCTGGTGAGGCGAGAATCCTGGAGCGCCAAGCCCCAGTTGTGGCGCTCTTCACAGGCCAGCCCGTTATTTTTGCCCCGCCTCCACCCAAACGTCCTGCAGGCAGCGCTCGGGCCGTTCCCACTTCGCGTGGGGGTGGGAGCGCTGACGTATTTGGATTTCGAGTCATGAACACCACCGTCTTATTAATAGATTTTCAACCTCCTACTTGCTATTAACTATGGTCTACTATGGCTTGGGTCACCATGGAAATCCAAAATCCTTTTCTCTTCCTAAAATCTTCGGAGCTGGTTTCCTTGGCACTCACAGTGGATTGGTGAGGATCTTTGAGACGGGAAAATTCTGGCGTTCCCTAAGACTAAGACACCCCAAAAGTGGGGGGGGGGCGGGGATTTTGAGGGTTACATAGGTGAGCTGCGGTGGGTGAAAAAAATATGTCCTCCTCTAATACTTGATTGGGGATTTTTTTTTCCAACTGAGTGGGTGGAGAAAAGAAGTGTCCAGCAAGAACTCTATTTCATGTGGATCTAGCCGTAATTCCCTCACATTGCCCGGCTGACCACCAAGCCCAAACCTTCCGAGGGAACCCTTGGGTCTGCCTAATTTCAAGGAAGAGCATGAAGCTGAAGGAAGAGGAGAGTGGGACAGCCTGTGCCTTACTTTCCTGCCTACGTCGTGACAGTCTCCTGTGGTCAGACCAGCAGGGAGGTCACTGAGGAAAGTGAGCAGGTGGAAGCCTAACAGGGCTGGAGCCCCACTTTGCCTTCACTAGTTGGGTCCCCGCAACACACTGCTCTCAGCCCTCAGAGAAGTGGCAAATCTGTTCTCCTGTGCTGGGGCCCTGTATGGTATACCTTCAGCCTGAGCTCACTCCATGACTGAGTCAGTGCTGCTTGTAGAGTCCAGACGTCTTTGAGTGTTCCTACACATTACACTAAGGACTCACTCATTGGGGCTGGAGAGATGCCTAGGGTGGGAAGCATCGACTGCTCTTGCAGAGGACCCGGGTTCATCCCCAGCCCACCCACATGGCGGGAGAACCATCTGTAACTCCAATTCCAGGCGAATCCAGTTCCAGGGGCATCTGAGACCCTCTTCTGACCTCCGACAGCATATTGCACACACGGGTGCACATAAACCTACATGCAGACAAGTACATTTACACATTACAATAAATACAATACATAAAATTAAAAAAAAAAAAAGGACTCCACCCTGGCGGAACCATGATGTGCTTCAATACTCCTGATCATACTCCACACCATTGCTGGGAGGGCTCGTCCATCTCAGTAAGCAAGGCTTTGTTCTGCCTCTTTAAAAAATGAGGAACCAGTTGTGGGGTGGGAGAGATGGCTTCATGGCGGCCTCTAAGAACATTTTTACCCAGGCCTGGTGGTGCAGGCCTTTAATCCTAGCACCAACTTTGGGGGCAGAGGCAGGAGGCGGATATCTCTGTGAGTTCAAGGCCAGTCTGGTATCTTCTACAAAGTGAGTCTGGCCAGCTAGGGTACAGGCACGATCCTCTCTCAAAAAAAAAAAAAAAAAAAAAGGAAGTGGCAGGGTGTGGTGGGGCTCTGTGAATTGCTCTACATAGTGATTTCCGGGACAGCTAGGGCTTCAGGGAGACCCTGTATAAAAACAACAACAACAACAAAAATAAACAAATAAATAAATGTCACATTCTGGGCAGGGTGTGGTAGCACATGCTTTTAATCCCAGCACTCCCAGCAGAGGCAGGCAGATCTCTGAGTTCAAGGCCAGCCTGGTCTACATAGTGAGTTCCTGGACAGCTGGGGCTACTGGGAGACCGTCTTAAAGAGACACAAACATCCGGGTGTGGTGGGACTTTGGGAGCTCCCAAGCCCTGGTTGAACCTGCCACCTGCCAGCTCCAACAGCCCAGGCCCTTACCAACTGCCTGAGCCCTGAGCACCCCCCGGGCCCCCCCTTCCTCACTGGGAGCCGTCCCCACTGTGAACTAATGCCCGTCCCCACTGCTGATTTGCCAACTCCATCCTTACTCCTTGATAATAAAGCTTTTCTGCCTCCTTGTTCTCCAGAGTTTGTTTCTTCCTCTCTCCCCGGGGGACATGGGGACATTTTCTTCCTCAAGTGTAGCTTCTATATCACTTCTTCAGAGAGTGTCAGTAGGGGTTGAAAGGTGGTGGTCAAATGTTATATTTACCAGTAGAACCTAGTGTACGCAAACTAATCACATATACAGCCCCATTAAACAGACGAGTCAAGGCTGGCTAAAGCAGCGAGAACACATGAAGGAATCTCAGAAGCAGTTTATGGGTACTGGGGCTCAACAAGCAGGAAAGGGGAAAGGGAAAAGAGGAGAGAGCCCAGGCCTGGCTATGAACCTGGGCTAATCTTCAGCCCCCACGCAGGCAGGGCTCAGGGTCCCCTTCCACATCAGTGACAGGGGCCGCCACGTGTGCTCTACGGTCCCTTCTTGACCAGTTGGTTTAGGGATCAAGAGATACAGTTGGAGGGTAGAGTGCTGCCTTGGGCTCAGGCAGGGAAATGACTGCCCAGGGGCCCCTTAACCCCAGGGCTCTCAGTCCCACCTCTCACCCCTTCAGATAGGCTGGCCTTGCCTCACTGGTCACAGGTCAGCCCAGGGAGGGGAGGGCAAGGCCGCTGACCAGGACAGGAGCCAGCCGGCTCACTTCCACTCCCTTCCCAGAGCTCCGGCTCCTTGCCATCCCCCTCACAGCTGTCTGCCCATGGGGCTCCCTGGGGACAGTGGCTGGGTAGGGAGGCCAGGCCATGGTCTCCCATGGTAGGACAGGCCCTCCTTGCCACTTAGCTCGACATCCTATGAACTTGGGTCAAACTCTGTAGCCCCTTGAGCTCATATCCATCCTGGCAGTAGACAAGCTAAGACCAGGCATGTTTCCATTTTTAAGGGTCAGGTGTGGTGGTCCACAACTTTCATCACAGCACTCAAAAGGCAGAGGCAGGGGGATCTCTGTGAGTTCAAGGCCAGCCTGGTGTACATAGTGACTCCAGGACAGCTAGGGCTATAGGGAGACCCCATCTCAAAAAGACCAAAAAAAAGGGCTGGAGAGATAGCCTAGCGGTTAAGAGCACCAACTGCTCTTGCAGAGAACCCAGGTTCGATCCCCAGCACCCACATGGCGGCTGAGAACCGTCTGTAACTCCAATTCCAGGAGAACTAGTTTCAGGGGAATCCGACACCCTCTTCTGACCTCCGTGGCATTGCACAACACGGGTGCACAAACCTACATGCAGACAGTACATTCATACACATTAAAAAAAATAAAAAAATTTTTTTAAATTTTAAAAAAGACCCCCCCCCAAAAAAAATGTGGGCGTGGTGGCCTACACCTTTAATCCCCACTTGGAGCCAGGGGCAGGGAGTTCTTTGTGAGTTCAAGGCAGCCTGGCTACAGAGGGAGGTTCCAGGAAGGGGGCACAGGGAGACCCATCTGGTCGTAATAAAACGCAAAAAAAAAAAAAAAAAAAAAAAAAACAAAAATCCACAGGCTACCCAACCCTACCCCATATCCATATCCAGGCACACTCGCAGACTCAAAATCACTTGCACTCCATCGGACCGGCAGTTGTGAGGAATTAGTGTCTTGTTTCTATTTTAACCTAACATAATGCTGAGGTCTCCAGTAACCACTTAAGCCTGAAAATACTCAGATTTGCAAGTTTTGAACTCAGTAACACAAGTTGTGTCATTATTCCTTGGGACATAAACATGTTCGCTCAACATACATATATCCAAATACACGTTCATAGGCAGGAATGTGTCCACACCCAGGAGCAGACATTCCCACACCAACCCAGTGCACATTGACCCAAATGCAGATTGCAAGGCCCTGAAACCCCAAGCCCACACCAGCATGGAGCTCCCAGAATATGTATGACGTCTGAGGCAGCCTGAGCTCCTTTTCCAGAGCCCGGGGCTCTGCATTCTGGTGGTGCCCGCCTTTAATCCAGCACCTAAGGAATAAAGTGAAAGCACGGCAGGTTCTCTTTTGACTTCGAGGCAAGAATGAATGCATCGTGAGTTCAAGGGCCCACCTGTGGTCTACAAAGTGAACTCCAAGCCAGCTGAAGCTACAAGGAAACACTGTCAAAAAAAAAAAAAAAAAAAAACAAAAACACAAAAACCAAAATTTATTTATTTTAAATTGTGTGTGTTTGTGGGGGGTGGTGTGTGTGTGTGTGTGTGTGTGTGTGTATACACCTCTTTGCAATTGCCCTTGGAGCCCCAAAGAGGGCAAATGATCCCCTGGAGTTATAAATGGTTGTGGACCACCGGATGTGGGTGCTGAGAACTAGGTACTCTGCAAGAGCAGCGGCACCTGACCACTAAGGTGCTGTCTCCAGTCCCTCTCTCCATTCTTAGCACTTCCTTTACCCTTTCTATCCTCATGGGTCTCTTTTCACTGGTGTTTTGGGGAACACATGTTTCAGAGTAGTGTCAGGACCTGAGGCTCTGGGACGATGAGATGCCGTGGTCCAGGAGGGACATTGGAGACACACTGGGCTACCCTGACTCAAAGATATAGAGAGAAGAAGAAAGAAGAGGAAGGGAGGGAGAGGTAGACCGAGCAATGGAAATCATCAAGCAGCGGCGCTGGGTGGGGGGAGGTGGTGTCTTCAGTAGAAACGTCCTGAGTGTCAGGGCTAGCAGGCTTAGGACTGCAGCAGCATCGGAGGGAACGATAGAGGAAAAGACATGCTTTCTGAACTCAGCTTAGTACTGAAGACCTATAAGCAATGGTGTGAGAGGGGCTTCCGGGGTGTTTAAGTGCGTATCTCATCTCATTGCATTACTTTTTTGTTTTGTTTTGTTTTTTTTTTTGAGGCAGGATCTCACTATGTAGCACTGGCTGACCTGGAACTCACAGAGATCTGCCTGCCTCTGCTACTCAGCACTAAGATTAAAGGTGTGCACTACCCACATGGCGGCTGAGAACCGTCTGTGACTCCAGTTCCAGGAGAGCTCCAGTTCCAGGGGAATCCGAGACCCTCTTCTGACCTCCACGGCATCGCACGACACGGGTGCACAGACCTGCATGTAGACAATACATTCATACACATAAAAATAAATAAATAAATAAATAAATAAATAAAGAAGTTCGATGGCTATTTAAAAAAATAAAATAAAATAAAGGTGTGCACTAGACCACCCGGCCCCTCCCGATTTCTTATCTTCCCACCTTCTGCCTCCAGGTTGGGCTTCTTGAGGTTGCAGAACAGGATTTCTCCCTTGTCACAGGAGGGCTCTGGCCCTGGCCGGGTAAGGGAAGCTCCTGTCATCTCTATGAAAAGGCTATTTATGGGGCTGGAGAGATGGCCTAGCAGTTAAGAGTGCCGACTACTCTTCCAGAGGACCCGGGTTCGATCCCCAGCACCCACATGGCAGCTGAGAACCGTCTTTGACTTCAGTTCCAGGGGAATCTGACACCCTCTTCTGACCTCCGAGGCATTGCATGCACGGGTGTACAGTCCTGCATGCAGACAGTACATTCATACACATACAAAAATAAATAAAAATTAAAAAAGGAAAGGCTATTTATTATCAGCCACTCACCAAGCAGTTTATCTGAGGGGGCCAGTTACTGGTATTCACCCATCTCTAATGATGTCTGGGAAGGAGCTGCTACAGCAGCCCCTTTCCATCCCTTTCTCTCTGCTTAGTCTTCTTTGTCAAGAAAGAATTGGCACAGGATGCAATACCTACTTAATCAGTCCTGGTCAGTGTGGGTTCCCATCATCACCTCAGCTCAGGTCTTGTAGAGTGGTCCCATGAGCTTTGCACAATAGCTCAGTTGGTAGAGAGCCAGCCGAACATGCGCAAAGCTCTAGGTTCTGTCCTTGCACCACATAAACCAGGCACGGTGGCCCAGGCCTCTAATCCCAACACTCAGAAGGTAGAGAGAAGAAGACCAGAAGGTCAAGGTCATCCTCAGCTGCATGGCAAGTTTGAGGCTAGTTTACAATATATAAGACCCAGCTTTGATGCAAGCAAGCAAAGACCCTAAAACAAGCATTAGAGCTGGTAAGTTGCTTCAAGTGTGAAAGGCTGCCATTGTTTGAGTGGTTGACCCTAAACTGAGATCATTTTTCTTATCTCTGGGCTTCTTTGTCCTGGCCTACTAGGCCTTGGTGCTCCTTCGATCCAAACTAACTTGTGGTGACATCAGCCCTAAAGGGCTGAAATAGGTTAGAGATCACTGTTTTTTTTTTTTTTAGAGAAACACTCCTTAAGTGACTAACATGCTTACAGGTGCAGAGGTAAGCAGGGGACCCAATGGAATGGAGCAGAAGTGAAATGAAGGCATTAATGCCATGCCGGGCCCTCAACCTGCTTTTACTGACTGTAGCTTTTAAACTTCCATAGCCAAGGCCAGACAGAAGTTGGCCTGTTGGCCCTTCCAGGCATGTTTTTGACTCTTAGGCCTTATTAGTAGGTCAGAGATGTCTGTGCAGATCACAGACTGATCGAGTCTCCTGCACCTGAGCACCCCAGGCCTTCCCCTCAAGGCAGCACCTAGGCTCTCCCCACCCCAAACCCCCTCCAGCCCTCCTGGAATTCCCTATTGTAGCCAAGGTTTTATTTGGAATCACAGACATGAGCCAGCACACCTGGCAAGGAAACCCATCTTCTAAACACTGCCGTATCTAACATGTCACCTGGCTAGTCATCCATGCTCCCCTCTAAGACGGCTTGTTTCATTCGTTCTCAAATGGAGAATCTGAGCATCGAGGTCTTAAGGAGTCTGTTAAGCAGAATTAGAACTCAAGATTGTCTGTATCCAAAATCCTGTATCATATACTAGAAGATTCCAAAGAATGGTTGTGTTAGGATGAAGGAAATGGAGATTGGAAATGAAAGAAAGCAAGTTCGACACTCATCCTTTTACCTCCAAACAAGAGGTCCTGTGTTCATCACGTGTCCTGACAGCCCAACTCTTAACAATCTTGATTTGATCCAAACTGAAAGACAGGGACCACTGCCTTTGGATGGTGTCTCAAACCATGTCCTCTTGTTCCTATGGGCATCGCAGTCAACTTTGATGAGAAAGCCTTCCTTACAACGTCTCCCAGTTTAGTCAGGCTTGCTGGCCACCCTCATGTAGTGACATGGTTGGACAGATGGACACCCATTTCTGGAAGCCAGTTACATGTGGCTCTTTCTAGCTGATCAGCAAGCATCCATCCTCTGGTACCGTCACAGCCAAGTGACCGTTACACATAGTGTCTTCCTCATCATTTTATCTTTGGGCATAAAACCTTCTATTGACGTAATGACCCAGTAGCATTTGTGACTTGCTAAGAGGACCTTCTGTGAGTGGTGAGACTATAGATGGACTAAGGTGTGCTTAAGAGGGGAATTTACATGTGGGAAGTAGACAGTTCATCCCAGAATTTTATGGCAAAGGGACCAAGGGAAATATCAAGGGGTCAGGGTGACCCTCTGGATGCCAGCAGTAAATGAAACCTTGCCTAGGTCACCTCTCAGTCTGCCGAGTCCTCACAGTTAGCCCCACCCCAGCCTTAGGAAGGAGATCTTGGAATGAGAAGGCAGGACTCCAACAGGGAGTTTGCAAGAGATGAGAAGGGAGGAGGACGCTAGCTCTGCCCACTCCTCCACAGAAGAAGAGTTTGCAAGTGGCGTCCAGACTTCCTTCTAGACACTGTCTACCTCCTTTACCATTGTGCTCCAGTCTTGTGAGAAATTCCTCCTCTGAAAAAGTCAAACTCAAAGCCAGGTATGACTTGGATTTTTGTTAGTCTTAGTAGAGGGGCGATCAGGAGAATGGGCTGAACCGTCTCCAGTACATTTTCCTTATCACTCTATGTAGCCCCAGGGGTGAATCTATTCTCAGAACTGACCTTGACATGGACGGTAGTCTAGGCCTTTAGGACCCAGCTTGGGGAAGAGGAAAGGTGGGCTTTGAGGACAACCTTCCCAGTGGTGAGACTAGAGGCTGAAAGCCCTGTGCAGCCCTCATTGCTAGATCTGCTATGATTGTAGGCTTTGTAAGCTTATCTCCTAATCAACTATGGGGTTGCCTTTCAAGGTTAGCCCACTTGACTGGCTCTAGGACTACTGCTGACCTGAGAAGTGGTGTTGTAGTTAGCTTCTAGAAGACACTGCTTGGGGGATATTTATGGAGACCATAAGGGCTAAAAGACCTTTTGACTAGTTATTGACTCTCATCATACTGAGTTTCGAATTATTTATTAGTATTATTAATTTGGGGTTGGTTTTTTGATACAAAGTTTCACTATGAAGTCCTGTCTGTCCTGGAACTCACTATGTAAACTAAGCTAGCCTCCAACTCACAGAGATCTGCCTGCCTCTGTCTCCCAGGTGCTGGGATTAAAGGAGTATGCCACCACACCCAGGGATTTTTTTTTTGTTTGCCTGTTTGTTTGTTTGTTTGTTTGTTTTTGTTTGAGACAAAGTCTTCCCGTAGCTCTAACCTGCTTGGTATTCACTATGTAGGCCAGGCTGGCCTAGATCTCACAGAGATCTGCCTGCCTCTGCCTCCCGAGTGATGGAACAAAATAAAGTTCCATGCCTGCCACATCCAGTGATTAAATTTTTTTATTAATTTTTTATTTATTTATGTGTATGAATGTGCTGTCTGCATGCAGGTTTGTGCACCCGTGTCGTGCAATGCCACGGAGGTCAGAAGAGGGTCTCGGATTCCCCTGGAACTGGAGTTCTCCTGGAATTGGAGTTTCAGACGGTTCTCGGCCACCATGTGGGTGCTGGGGATCGAACCCTGGTCCTCTGCAAGAGTGGTCGGCGCTCTTAACTGCTAGGCCATCCCTCCAGCCCCTTAGTTATATTTATTTGCTTGTGTATGTGTGGGGAGGTCAGGGTCAGAGGCCAACTCGTAGGAACTGATTTCTCTCCCTCTACAGCATGGGTCCTAGGAATTGAACTCAAGTTGTCAGCCTTGGCAACAAGAGTCCTTCCCTGATGAGCCATCTTACCAGCTCCTATTTAATTTAATTTAATTTTTTTTTTTTGGTCTAGTCCCAGCTGTCCTGGAACTCACTCTGTAGACCAGGCTGGCCTTAAACTCACAAAGATCCACCTGCCTCTGCCTCCCAAGTGCTAGGATTAAAGGTGTGCGCCACCGCGCCCAGCTTTAATTTTGAGACAAGCTCTTTATTCGTTGTCCAGATTGGCCTGGAAAACCCTATGTAGCTCAGGCTGGCCTTGAAAGAACTCACAGTCCTCCCACTTCAGCCACTGAAGTGCAAGATTCCAGGATGTTTGTTTCTTTTTGACATATTACTCTTAAACACCAGGCAAATCATCTTAACCTGTGCCTAAGCTAATGAAAAAATGCATACCTTCAAATTATTTTTGTTTGTTTCATTAGTTAAAGGGGAATATATCCCATGAATGCTCATTATGTTTACTGTGAAATAAAGATGTTATGAGAGTAGGCAGTCTAAACTTGTCAGGATGTGTTTTCTGGGGGAGATGACTCTAATTTAGCCCTAAAGGATGACAGGGAGCTAGCTGGCTTGGTAAATAGGAGAAGAAGGGTCAGGGCGATGCCTCAGTGGGTAAAGCTGTTTGCTGCCAAGCCTGAAGACCTAGGTTCAAGCACTGGAAGGAGAGAAGTCACCTGCAAATTCTCTTCTGACCTCCATACACACACCATGGCACATAGGTACACACACAAAAATAATGTAAAATTTTTAATTAGAAAAGGGGAAGAAAGAATGTTTTAGGCAGCAGGAGAAATATGAAACATTGCAAGAACTAAAATTCAAGTAATATGCAAGAATATGAAGGAAGGAAGCTGGGCAAATGGTCTGGACCTTAATGTCAGGTTAAGAGGATTGAACTCTTATTTTAGCTAATATTTGTGACAGAGACTCAGGGCCCATGCAGTCCAGGAATTTAACTATGGAGTGGAGGCTGGCCTTGAACTCCTGATCCACCTGCCTCTACCTCTGAAGATGGGATTGTAGGCATATGCTACTTAGAGGCTGACCTATTCTTCCTCCCTCTTTTTAAAAAACAATTTTTATTCATCTGACAGGGTCTTGCTTTGTAATCCTGGTTAGCTATCCTGGTACCAGCCAAGGCTGGAAAGAGTCTTCCTGCATCATCCTCTGAATGATAGGATTATAGGGCTTTGCCCCTGTACTGGACTCTTTTTCTGGGGGGGGGGGGCAAGGGCATAAACGCAAGATCTTCCCACCTCAGCCTGAATGCTAGGATTATAGGCTTGTACCACTAAGCCTAACTTAGACTGTCTCTAAAGATAAGATAAAAGATGAGATAAAAGCATTAAACCTTTGTTTCTTTTTTTGAGACAGGATCTTCTGTAGCCGCAGATGGTGGCATGGAACTCACCTCAGGTGGTCTGGAACTCCCTATGTCAACCAGGATGGCCTGGATCTCACAGTGATCTGCCTGCCTCTGCCTCTACCTCCTAAAAGCTGGGATTAAAGGCATGCATTGCCAAGCCTGACGAGGCTTAGAACATTTTAAGGTGGAACAATTCCTGATCTGATTGTAGGTTTTAAAAAGGTTGATTTTAAGGTGTGTCCTGCAAACACTCAAGGAGCAAAGATGAATTTCCTTTTCCGAAGTGTCTCTCTCTGGTCTATCCGGGACTAAAGCAAGTCTCCAGGCAATCCAGAAGACTGTGACAGGATTTTAAGTAGGAAAGTGATAGGTGGATTTCCCAAGATTCACTCTCCTAGAAAAAGCTCAAAAGGCATCAGACCATAAGCAGTAGGGCAGAGGTGGGACCCCACACCTCCAGGATGGCTTCTGTCTGCTTTCTCTGCCAGCGCTGCGGCCAGCCCCTGAAACACAGCCCTTTCCTAGAAAAGCTGGGTGCAGAGCCAAAGGAAGAGTCCTTGGAAACCCAGGACCAAGCCAGCCTCCTTTCGAGGACTGAGAAACTGGAGATCAATTCCTCCGGCCGACCCTTTTCTGACTGTGGTGGGACATCCGAGCAAAGTGCCAGCTGCTTCACCCTGATTGGTAAGGTTACCTCCAGGAAAACTTTGGACAGCATCCAAAATGCCATCTTAGAGATCTCTGACATTATCTCTGGCCAAAAAGAAATAGACAACCCACTGTGTGAGGACTGTACTGACAATCTACTGATGTACCTAGACGCCCAAATCAGTCTGGCGGAATCTGACATTCAGAGCTACAGACGCTTTCTGGGCGGAGAGGTGATGGGTGAGGAGGAGAGGGAGGCATTGCATGTGGAGCTGAGGGCTGAGCTGAGGAGCCTGGAGCAGGAGGAGGCGAAGCTGGCTCGGGAACTGGAGGACTTGGAGCAAGATCATGCAGAAACGGCCGAGGACCTCAGGGCTGCCTGGGCAGAGACTGAGAAGCTGAACCAACAGGAAGAACAGCACAAAAAGGAGTGCGTGGCATTGAGGTGGGAGCAGCTGGAGCTGATGGACCAGCTGAGCAGCGTGGAGAACCAGCTGTGGTATGCCCAGAGCCAGCTACGGTGGCTGAAGAAGGCCAACATCTTCAGTACAACATTTACCATCAGAGACGACGGCCCCGTGGGCGTCATCAATAACTTCAGGCTGGGCTGCCTCCCCAGGCTCCGAGTTGGATGGAGCGAGATCAACAGCGCCTGGGGGCAGACGGTCCTGCTGCTGCTGGCCTTGTCCAGGGCAGTCGGGATGCAGTTCAAGAGGTACCAGCCCGTGGCCTGCGGAAGCCACTCCTACTTCAAGTCTTTGACAGATGGAGCGTTACTGCCCTTGTTCTCTGATGGGAGCCACAATGTTTTCTTGAATAACAAATTTGACCTCGGGATGATGGCTTTTCTAGACTGCCTGCAACAGTTGGTGGTGGAGGCTATGAAGGGTGGGGAGGACCTCTACCTGCCATTCAAGATCCACGTGAAGGAAGGCCTGCTAGAGGACGCCCGAGGCACAGGGGAGTGCTGCACCATCAGGACCCACTTGAACACCGAGGAGCAGTGGACACAGGCTCTCAGGTTCATGCTTATCAACTTGAAGTGGATTCTTTCTTGGGCCTCCGTAAGGTACTGTCAAAATTAACTTTTCTTTTTTTTTTTTTTTTGGTCTTTTCGAGACAGGGTCTCCTTGTAGCCCCAGCTGTCCTGGAACTCACACTGTAGACCAGGCTGGCCTTGAACTCACAAAGATCTGCCTGCCTCTGCCTCCCGAGTGCTAGGATTAAAGGTGTGCACCACTACGCCCAGCCAAAATTAACTTTTCTAAAGAATTGTGAAAATATCCAGCCTTTGATCCCAGCAGTCAGGAGGCAGAGGTAGGTGGATCTCTATGGGTTTAAGGCCAGCCTGATCTACATAGTGAGTTCCAGGCCAGATGGAGCTGCAGAGAGACCCTGTCTCAAAAGAAGACAAAACGGGCTGGAGAGATGGCTCTGCAGTTAAGAGCACTGACTGCTCTCGCAGAGGACCCTGGTTCGATTCCCTGCACCCACATGGTGGCCAAGACCGTTTTAAGTCAGGAGTGGTGACCTCGATGGGAGGCAGAGGCAGCTGGATCTCTGTGAGTTCAAGGCCAGCCTGGTCTACATAGTGAATAGCAGGCCAGCTAGGGCTATAGAGACTCTGTTTCCAAAAGACCAAAAAAAAAAAAAAAAAACACAAAACAAAACAAAACCAAAAACAAGAATTGTGTGAAAATAAGCATGTGGAACTACAGAATACATGTTTGTGTCTCAAAGACAACATGTTTTTGGTTTTGGTTTTGGTTTTTTGAGACAGGGTCTCCCTTTAGTCCCAGCTGGCTTGGAGCTTGTTATGTAGACCAGGCTGGCCTTGAACTCACAGAGAACTGAACTCACAGAGAACCGCCTGCCTCTGCCTCCCAAATGCTAGGATTAAAGGCCTGCGCCACCACGCCCTGCATAAGAGTACGTGTTTTTGAGACAGAATCTCACTCTGCAACTCAGATTGTCCTAAAAACCTTGCCATTCTGCCTGCCTTTGCCTCCTGGGTGCTGGGATTACAGGCATGAGCCACCACGCCTACCCCTAGTATGAGCTTCTTGCCTAGGAGGCCCTTGTTGAGCCCCAGCACTAGATTATGTATCTCCGAGCAGCACGAGTCACTGCAGTCTCCTAGAGAACCTTTCCTTTCTTTTAACGCAGACATTCCAAGAGCGAGGAAAAATAAAAAACAAGATTACTTCAGCATGAAAGAATGTGAAGGGAAGAAATTAAGGCTGGAAATCGAAGGAGAGGAAGTGGGAGGAGAGAAGCAGAGTTTGGAATTTTTGATGAGACTAGTTCATGTCTACTGTATGTCAAATTCCCTACCTCAATCATACCTGCCTATGCTCCCCAAGGGGTGGGGGTGCAGCTGAAATGAAAGGCATGTACTGCCACCCTGATTACTGGTTTGTTGTTGTTGTTGTTGTAATGTTATCTCTAGGAAACTTTCAATAAATGTCTCATTTACTTAAATGATTTAAAGTGAGAAGTGTGTCTTTAGGGGGAAGTCATCAACGTAGCCCAGGCTAACTTATCACTTAAGATGGCCCTGCCTCAACCCCCAGCATTCTGGAATTACAGGTATGTAGTACTACAGCTGGTTGAGCACTGTCTCTAAATTAGGCTGTGTCATTATGTTGAGATTAGGTGGAATTTTTTTGTTTTGTTTTTTTCTTTTTTCCTTTTTTTTTTTTTTTTTGCCTTTTTTTCCTGTCTTTTTGAAACAGGGTCTCCCTTTAGTACCAGCTGCCCTGGAGCTCTCTCAGTCGACCAGGCTTGCCTTGAACTCACAGAGATCTGCCTGCCTCTGCCTTCCGAGTGCTGGGATTAAAGGTGTGCACCACCACGCCCAGCCTTTTTTTGGTCTTTTTGAGACAGGGTCTCCCTGTAGCCCCAGCTGGCCTGGAACTTACTATGTAGGGCAGGTTGGTCTAGAACTCAGAGAGATCCGCTTGCTTCTGCCTCCTGAATGCTGGGATTAATGGCATGCACCACTACGCCAGGCTAGGAAGCTCACTTTGTATCCCAGGCTGGTCTTGAAGCTGAGGTCCCCCTACCTCAGCCTCTTGTGAAAGATTACCAGGCCTGCGCCTTGGCCAGGTGGAATAGGCATTCTAAAACAGTCTTTTAGCATTCATCAGTTGCTGGGTGTGCATCCCAGGCTTGGTGTTCCGGGATGAATTCACATTCATAACTATGTATCTACGTATGTACATACATAACGTACGTACCTACCTACTCACCTACCCATGCATGGATCCACTCATCGATCCATCCATCATCTAATCTAGTCATCAGCCTGTCACCTATTGTCTGAATATCTGTCTATCATCTATCTATCTATCATCTATCTATCTATCTATCTATCTATCTATCTATCTATCTATCATCTATCTGCCTATCTATCATCTATCTGTCATCGATCTACCTACCATCTATTTATATGGGACAGGATTTCTTTTTTTTTAATTTTTAGTTGTCCAATCTTTTATTGAAATAAGTTTCTCTTGCTTCAACTAGCTGGGCACTCAACGGCACCACTGTTGATGTCATCTATGATGTCATGAGGGTGATGGCCATCCACATTGCAGCCCACAGACTGTGCAGTCCCCAGGATCTCTAACAGTTCCAGAAAGTACTCTGGCTAAAGATCGGTGCCACATCTGTAGGGCATTGTTGACAATCTCATTAAAAGTAATATTTCCACTGTGCTTAATGTTTTTCTGCTTCTTTCTGTCTCTTGGTGGTTCCTTGAGAGCTTTGATGATCAGGGCAGAGGCTGAAGGTACGACTGCAATCTGGGCCTGTCCTGAATAGTCAGCTTCACTCTAATCCTCAGACCCTTCCAATCTCCGGTTGCCTTGGCAATGTCATCACCAACTTTTTTTGGAGACAAACCCAGGGGACCGATCTTAGGGGCCAAAGCGGACGTGGCGCTGACCTCGCCTCCGGTGCATCTCAAGTAGACGACTTTGATCTCGTTGGGGTCGAACTTGGGCGGCATGACGGAGGTGGCTGGTGTAGGATGAACCCGGATTCGGGACGACAGAAGAAAGTTGCACCTTAGCCTCCTCCGAGCCGAAAGCAGGATTTATTTCAGTTACCAATATTTTCTGCCTTTTTACCCACTCCTCCACATAATGTGATCTCAAATCCACTTCCCACCAGTTCCCGAATTCATTGGTACAGGCAGGCACCTTTAGAAACGTCACTACTAGGCGCCGGTTGCCATGACAGCACCAGTCTTGAGAAGCCCGCCAGGCGGGACAGTTCTTAGACTTGGCTAGAATTTATGTTAAGAAGATGCATCTCGGCCGGGCGTGGTGGCGCACGCCTTTAATCCTAGCACTTGGGAGGCAGAGGCAGGCGGATCTTTGTGAGTTCAAGGTCAGCCTGGTCTACACAGCGAGTTCCAGGACAGCTGGGGCTACAGGGAGACCCTGTCTCGAAAAGACAAAAAAAAAGATGCATTTCATTTTCTGTTTATTTCCCTTCCGCAACATTTATATCTGATCTCCCCTTAGGCTAGAACTGATCCTTTCAGAAATTTAGGTAAACTAAGAGCTTTAATAATTAGGCCTTCAGATTGGCCACAACTTGCTCCTTTAAACCCAAAGAAGCGCGTTGCCGCCCCCTAGTGGTATGTCAGTTCTTTCTTAGCCGCCAGCGACCTGTTGGGTTCTGGGGTTTGTGTGGTGTTGTGTTTTTGTTTTATTTTGTTATTTTTGTTTTTGTCTTTTCGAGACAGGGTCTCCCTATAACCCCGGCTGACCTGGAACTAGCTCTATAGACCGACCACGCCCGGCTGTATTTGTTTTTGCGGCACAGTCTCCCTGTACCCCCAGCTGGCTTGAAGCTCCCTATGTAGACCCAGCTGGCTCCATCTCACTGATATACACCTGCCTCTGCCTCCCACGAGTACTGGGATTGAAGGGGTGCACTACCAAATCAGGTTTGATTGGGTTTTTGATATGAAGAAAATGACGCAGACCTTAAATAATCTACTAGACTCGGAACACAGACCCGCTCTTATTTTGGATCCAGGACTATTTGTTGACAAAACCCTAGCTCTTCCCTGGGCACCGTGTAAATACAGTAGTGGCCAACAAGTGAGCTCCAGATTTTGATTTGCACTTGAGATGCATCAGCAATGGAGAGCCTGGCGGTTCTTAACAGGCGCAGGGAGAAAGCAGTAGAATGCCCGTATGAATCTCCAGAGAAGCTGGAGAAACTGGGGGTTTGGGAAGCATTTCTAAGGAACCTGAGCTATTCTACCAAGCTGTGGATAATGCTGAGGCTCTTGCAGACTACACTTGGGTCTTGGGTAACCCTAGATCAGGGCTTCTCAGCACCCCCACTCCTAACTCAGAGAATATCTGACAATGTTGGGAGACAGTTTTGGCATCACCAGACACCAAAGAATGGTGAGGAGACATGGAGAATACCCGTGTCATCAAGGTCATGATTAAGAACGTTTTTTGGCCAGGCATGGTGGCACACACCTTTAACCCTAAGCACTCCAAAGGCAGAGGCAGGTGGATCTGTGACTTCAAGTTTGGCCTGGTCTACATAGTGAGTTCCAGACCATCTGGGGCTCAAGGGGACTCTGGTTCAAAAAGACTAAAAAAAGAATTATTTTTTTGGAGACAGGGTCTCCCTGTAGCCCCAGCTGGCCTGGAACTCACTCTGTAGACCAGGCTGGCCTTGAACTCACAGAGATCCACCTGCCTCTGCCTCCCAAGTGCTGGGATTAAAGGCGTGTACCACCATTCCCGGCTAAGAGAATGTTTTTTGATCTCTATGAAGCTTCAGGCCAAGGCTTTGAGAACATATCAGTAAATTCAATAAATTTGACATATTATAAAAATTAGTATCCATTATATCCCGAATTATATTTTTATTTCATGTATATGAGTGTTTTGCCTACACGTATTTAGCTGTACCACAAATGTGCAATGCCCATGGCGATCAGAAGAGGACATCCCTGGAACTGGAGTTATGGATGGTTGTTAGCCGCCACGTGGATGTGGGAACTGAACCCAGTTCTTCTAAAAGAGCAGCTGGTGCGGTGCTCTCAACTGCTGAGCCATTTCTCCAGACCCCCCACCCCCAAGGATATCTTTTTTTTTAATTTTTTAAAAATTTTATTTATTTCTGTATGTGTATGAATGTACTGTCTGCATGCAAGTTTGTGCACCCGTGTCGTGCAATGCCGCGGAGGTCAGAAGAGGGTCTTGGATTCCCCTGAAACTGGAGTTCTCCTGGAATTGGAGTTTCAGACGGTTCTCGGCCGCCATGTGGGTGCTGGGGATTGAACCCGGGTCCTCTGCAAGAGCGGTCGGAGCTCTTAACTGCTAGGCCATCTCTCCAGCCCAAGGATATCTTGATGATAGGACTCTCCTAGTAAACCTAGAACAGGAGTCAATGGATGTTTTCCATAAAAGGTCACCTAGGTTTTAGGGCATGCACATTTTGTGGTCTCTGCTGCAGGTGCTCAACTTTGCCATCACTGCAGAAAAGCAGAGACAATGGCCAATGGGCTTGAGGACTGTCCAACAGCACCTATTAATGAACACAGGCCCGGGTCAGATGGTCTGCTAGCTAAGTGATATTCAACATTTTTGTAACCCATGATAAAAAACACCCTAAAAGAATTATACTCTGGACTGGAGAGATGGCCTAGCGTTTAAGAGCGCTGACTGTCACTCTTGCAGAGGACCCAGGTTCAATCCCCAGCACCCACATGGCGGCTGAGAACCGTCTTTAACTCCAGTTCCAGGGGAATCTGATACCCTCTTCTGACCTCCCGCGGCATTGCACGACACGGGTGCACGAACCTACATGCAGACAGTACATTCATAACACATACAAAAAAAGAGTTGTACTCCATGATCAGAAGGAATTTTCGTGGTGTTATTATGGTGCCAACATATAGACACATGGTCTCAGAATATTCAAATGCACATGTGACAATTATTTATGCATCCAGAGACGTAGCGGAACCTGGGCATGCTCTTTTGTTACCAATATAAATTCCAATTGCTTCAAAACTTAAATGCAGTGCTGGAAAGATGGCCTAGCGGTTAAGAGCGCCGACCGCTGCTCTTACAGAGGACCCGGGTTCAAGCTGGGGCCGTAAATGCTTGAATACCTTGATGACTTTAAGAAGTTAGAACTACGCTATCCTGTGTGTGACAAAGACCAAAGGAAATAACCTGCAGGAATGAATGCTGAGGGGAAAGAACAGCCAAATGAGAGATAATCCCCGGCCTCGAGATGAACTTACAGTCTTCACCCTGATCCATAGAGAACAGAGAAAAAACGTAGTGGCTGCTCTTGAAAGTGTCCTGGTAGCAACTCTCGTCTGAGTAAGAAACTGTTTAGTCATTCATGAGCTTCTGAGTTCCTGGCCCACTGCGGAACATGAAGGAGTTTCCTTACTGATAGTTAAGAGGTTGTCAGTGTCCTCTTGGCCCTTTATTCTATGTTTTGTGAGCCTTAAGTGTAGAGATTGCATTATAGATGTGTCACTTAGGCTCGGGCAAGTCACAGACAATGTTTGTGTGGGTCCAGTTGTGGGACTCTGTAATCTTCATCTGGTGCAGAAGAAGCTTCTTTATTGAGTGATGAGTGCTATTTTTATATAATTTCTTCCCTTCCCTAGCCGTCTCCCACTGCTCTCATATTCCTCCCACTCCCTCTCAATTTCTTGACACCCTCTTTAATGTACATATATTAAATATATATAACTTTATATTTCTTGACACTATATATCTTCCTGAGTCCAATCAGTGGTGCCTGTACATACGTGTGTTTAGTTCTGACCACTTGTGTGGGAATGACCGTATTTTGACCACCATACCCAGTGGGAATGACTTTTATTTTTCTTATTTTGTGAAAGCCTTTAATCCCAGCACTCGAGAAGCAGAGGCAGGAGGATCTCTGTGAGTTCAAGGCAAAAAAAAACAAAACAAAAAAACAAAAACCTAAATTTAAAAGCCGGGCATGGTAGTGCATGCCTTTAATTCCAGCTCTTAGGAGGGAGAGGCAGGCGGATCTTTGTGAGTTCAAGGCCAGCCTGGTCTACAGAGTGAGTTCCAGGATAGCCGGGGCTACAGGGAGACCCTGTCTCAAAAATCTGGTGCTGTTATTATGGAGGTCTAGCCTTCATTTTCCTAAAGAGAGATGACAAAGGCATGAAACATAAGGAGAATCAATGAGGAAGGCCACCATGCTGCTGTTACTGGTTGAAGCTGGTCACGCCAGGCACCCCTGCCTCTTGGCCCCCTCCAGCGTATACACTGGAGTAAAACCATCCCCCCCAACCCCAGCAGCATCTGCACTCAGAAGACAGGTTGTTTTCACTGTGGGTTAGAGAGGATTGCAGGTCTGTCCCCAGTGCTCTCTAATCAGTAGGGGCCACCAAGCCCAAGCAGCCAAGCATCTTCAAGGTAGAGGTCATGTTCACAAAGCCGCCCTGGTTCCTGTAGTCCCTGTGGATCTCAGCCATGGTCACAGTCATGTTGCCTCCCCGCTATCATCCACAGCGAATAAAGTGCTTCTGTGGCCCTCAGGACTTGGAGACTCTGGGAACAGAGAGGGGTGAATCACAGTGGATGGAGAAGCAATTTAGGAATCCACAGGCTCACACACTCAGAAGGTCTAGGAACATAAAGCCTGCCACTTGAGACCAGCGTATCAGGTAGTCCTATCATTAGTGTGATTTTCAAAAATGAAGCTGGGCATGGTGGCACACACCTTTAATCCCAGCACTCAGGAAGTAGAGGCAGGCAGATCTCTGTGAGTTCAAGGCCAGCCTGGAGCTCTACATAGTGAGCTCCAGGCCAGCTGGTGCTATGGGGCGCATTGCTCACACTCAGGAACTACAGCTCCTTCTAGTGGTAAAATGGGGCCCATGCCATCTGCTTGCGGATAGACTGTGTTTCCTTCTCTCACCCAGCCCTGGCTCCTCAAGTTCAAGGAGACAGCAAAGTTCAGTATCAGGGTCAGAGTTCTGCTGTCTCCTGGAAGATAGGACAGCAAAAGCATTCCCAGGCAGAGCCCCAGGCTCACGTTGAACACGCTCTAGTGAAGCACGTACAACCTTCTGGCCCATCCTCAGCACCTCAGAGCACGTCAGGCCAAGGGGCCGTTGACTTCCTCCCAAACAACCTCAAAGATCTGACGACTGGCCACCTGCCTTTGGTAGAAGATAACCAGCTTTTGCACTGGGAGTGGGGGAAGCTGGGGATACAGAGCTGCTAGCGGTTGAGAGAAGCCTTCTTCCCAGAGCTTCCCCCTCATCTTCTGCATTCTTGGCAGCTTGCTTTTGGTAAGGGCTGGCATGTCCCTGAGGGGAGAAGGCTGTGGGCAGGCGCTCTTGTCTATTCCATTCGTGGTTGGATCCACGAAACCTAGAAAGCATTCTGGACATAGTACATACTCAATAAACAATTGAGTATCAATGTATGGATGTGGAATAGGTTTAGAGCAACAGCAGCACACAAGTGGACACTGACTAGGAAAAGGAAATAGAGTGAGTGGTCTCCAAAGTCATGGGCCTTTCTCTCCGGGAGAGGCATCTAATGACAGACTAATGTGAGGATCAAGCAACCATTTCCTTTCCTGAGATACTAGAGATGGTGCACACTTAGTGCACAGTGTGCACTAAGCTATGCCTCCTGGTCCTAGCCCCAGTGGTAGGATCTCCAGCATTGAGCCTTAGAAACAGTACATCCTATTGGTTTATATGCATGCAAATTGATTACACTTAGTGCCCAACTTCACTAGCGTTACCAGATGCCTCCCAGACATCGGTCTCCAGGTAAGGTATCACTCTCACTCACACGAACTACAGCTCCTTCCAGTGGTAAAATGAGGCCCATGTCACCTGCTTTCTTGAGAGATCCCCTGGAGGACTCTTAAGACCTCAGCTCTGGTCTCTAGTGCTAAGTTACTGGATGGTTTAGGACAGTGACATAATATCTAGGTCAGCCCTGACGACGTGGAGTCCAAGGCACTATGGACCATTCATAGGCACTATTTAAAAAATATATTTTATGGGGCTGGAGAGATGGCCTAGCAGTTAAGAGCGCCAACTGCTCTTGCAGAGGACCCAGGTTCAATCCCCAGCACCCACATGGCAGCTGAGAACCATCTTTAACTCCAGTTCCAGGGGAATCTGACACCCTCTTCTGACCTCCTCGACATTGCATGGCATAGGTGCACAGACCTACATGCAGAAAAAAAGTCTCTGCAGTTACAGCTTTTTTTTTTTTTTTTTGGTCTTTTTGAGACAGGGTCTCCCTGTAGCCCCAGGTGTCCTGGAACTCTGTAGACCAGGCTGGCCTTGAACTGACAAAGATCCGCCTGCCCTGCTTCCCAAGTGCTAGGATTATAGGCGTGTGCCACCATGCCCAGCTAGTTACAGCTTCTTGATCAAAGCTGACACTAGTGTCTATGAGAACAGACTGGTTTTTACGCAGGCTCGCTTTCTTCCTCTGGACAAACAGTCCTCCTCTAGAAGAAAAAAAAAGAAAACAGTTTTATTTACTATTTTTATGTGTATGAGTGTATTGCCTGCATGTATGTGAGTGAACCCATGTTGTGCAATGTCCGCTGAGGCCAAAAAGGGTGTCAGATCCCCTGAAACTGGAGGTAAGAGATGGTTGTTAGCTACCATGTGGGGCTGGAAACTGAACCTGGGTCCTGTGCAATAGCAGCCGGTGCTCTTAACCCTTAGCCATCTTTCCAGCTGCTCATAAGCACTGGTTATACCATGATAGAGACTTTTGTGCACACATTGTCTCAGCCCTAGGTAGTGGCCAAAGCCAACTGGCTAATAATCCTATTGGGATTTTTTTTTTGTCTCCCTGTAGCCCCAGCTGTTCTGGAACTCACTCTGTAGAGCAGGCTGGCTTTGAACTCACAAAGATCCACCTGCCTCTGCCTCCCAAGTGCTGGGATTAAAGGCATTCGCCACCACGCCCAGCTTCCTATTGGGATTTTAAAGAATTTTTTATTTATTATTTTTCTTTTGTATGAGTATATTGCCTGCATGTATGTAAGTGCACTCACGTTATGCAGTGCTCATGGATGTCAGAAGAGGGTGTCAGATTCCCCTGGAACTGGAGTTATGGATGGTTGTTAGCTGTCATGAATCTCTGTCCTTTGCAAGAACAGCCAGTGCTTGAAACTGCTGAGCCAGCTCTCCAGCCCCTCTGTTGGGTCTTTTGTGTCTTCTCCATGTAGATGTTCTGTGATGCCCAGCCCACGGAAGCCTTGAAGCATCCACTGACTGAGTGACACGTCTCTGAGTCAGTCATGGAAAGATTCATGTCTCACATGAATCACACATGTCATACAAAGGTTTTGTATGGACTGGTCACTTGTTGCTCATCTGATTGGATCAATATGCTCTCATTGATATAACAGAATGATGTCATATTATGTAGGATGTTCAGACAATCTGTGTCTCTCTGGACCATAATATAAAAGAAGTTAGGAGAGTTGCCAGCCTGGGAGCAAGTCTAGTGAGGTCTATGATGAATCTGTCCTGAGTAAATGCAATCTGTTTTTAGTTCTATTTAGTGTGGATGGAAAAGAATGAGGTTCCAAGATCAAGGGCTGGACATCCTGTGTCTGAAGCCATATTAGTATTCCCTAATTGAGGCCCCATATCTGTCAGTTGTGGCTGGGGTGGGAGGATCCTGCTTGGTTGAGCTTCCAAGAGCCACACTGGGATCATGGTAGCACAGTGTCTTCTGCATTCCTTGGCAGTATAGCAAATCCATACAATAGAAAAACACTCTTCTATCAAGACCCTTTCCCTCATCTAACTACATTCTGTGATCTCTTACCACTGGCGTGTCTCATCCACCATGATCAGAGTCCAGGCCTATCTGTATTCTCCTGGCTCCCGAAGGCACATGTTGTTGGCTTCGTCCAGTAGCTCCTTTGAAAAGGATATACCAGGGGCTGGAGAGGTGGCTCAGTGGTTAAAAGCACTGACTGCTCTTGCAGAGGACCCGGGTTCGATTCCTAGCACCCACATGGCGGTTAAGAACTGTCTTTAACTCCAGTTCCAGGGGAATCCAATGCCTTCTTTTGACCTCTGAGGCACTGCATGACACAGGTGCACAAACTTACATGCAGACAGTA
>VZQC01007506.1:834771-851512 GCA_009823505.1 Rhizomys pruinosus
GTCTTTTTGAGACAGAGTCTCCCTGTAGCTTTGGCTGTCCTGGAACTCGTTATGTAAACCAGGCTGGCCTTGAACTGCCTGCCTCTGCCTCCCAAATGCTAGGATTAAAGGCATGTGCCATCATACCCGGCCAGACATGACTTCTTAAACTTTATTTATTTTTTTAATTTTTTTTTATTTATTTATTTATTTATTTATTTATTTATTTATTTATCTTTTGTCTTTTCAAGACAGGGTCTCCCTGTAGCCCCAGCTGTCCTGGAACTCACTCTGTAGACCAGGCTGGCCTTGAACTCACAAAATCTGCCTGCCTCTGCCTCCCAAGCGCTAGGATTAAAGGCGTGGGTCACCACGCCTGGCAGACAAATCTCATTTTTATCAAACCTTAAATATCACTTCTCACCCATGGAGTACAGAACAGAACCCAGTCAGGACCCCTCCTAGTCCAGTCGCATCCTCGGCCCTGTTCCGCATCCCCCACAACCCTCAGGCTCAGGCCTCCGGGACCCACTACACTCATTCCTGTTTCCCTCTTTGGGCCTGAGGTTTGGGTTCTCATGGTGCTATATTTCCTTCCAGTCTTGTCCCAACCTTGTCTCCTCTCTTAGTACATTTCCTGTAACGCAGTGTTGCCAGGAACACGTTATATTTACTTGGAGTGTGCTCCTGGGCTCAGTAAATATGATTGGATTTGGCTTTACCTCAACCAACAATCAGTGGGCATTATGAGAGAGCCACGGGTGTGCGTGTCGCACTGTCTTCTGTGGTTGCGAAGGTAGGAGGGAACGGTGTCTTTTCTGTGAGAGTCCATGCTTGTGCAGCAGCTGACCTGTTTGCTCCAAGGCCTCAGGGGCACTGCCCAGGCCAAGAGCACAGCTGGGACTTTGTTCCTTGTGGAGGTGGAGAACTTACAATACTTCACACCATGAAGAGAATGATCCTTAAATCATCCAAGGCCAGCCTGCTCACTTTAAATTTATCTCTTTAAAAGTCTTGACTTGGCTCTATATTTTTTAGCAAGTAAAATTATTAGAAAAATGTGTTTGCAAATGATACCTTAGATTAGAAATTTCAATTACCTTGAAACTTAGAACTATTCATTAACAAAAAATACTACTGTGCTCTTGAGGCGCAGAATGGCCAAGCTCCCTTTTATCGATGCGCACAGTGAGGATTCGGCTCTGCAGAGGGTACTGGTCCTCTGTTGTTCCTACTGTCCTGCAGGTTGGTCACATCAAGTTACTTTGAATTGACCTGTGAGATCATGTAGGGCCCAGCATGGTGGTGCACACCTGTTATCCAAGCATTTAGGAGAGGAAGGCAGGAGATAATCCTTGGTTACATCCTGAATTCAAGGGTAGCCTGAGCTACAAGAGAGCCTGTGTGAAACAAGAACAGTAGCAGCAGCAATAGCAGCAGCAAGAAAAACAACAACAAAAACTTAAAGTTCAGCAAGAACTTTCTGTCATGGGGCCTGGAGGTGGCTGAGGAAGTTACCTAAGCACAAGGGCCTTTGTTCAGATCTCCAGCACCCCCTAGAACACTGGGCAATAAGCACCCACCTCCTACCCTCCAACTCTATCCCACCCCTGCTCTGGGTGGTGACAAGGGATTGGGGCAGATTCCAGGGGCTTGCTGGCCAGCCAGTCTAACCAAAGGAAAAGCAAACTAATTTAGCTAACTAAATTAGTTAGTTAAACAAAACCCCCAAACCAACCAAATTCAGGTTCTGTCTTAAAAAAATAAGATGTAGAGTGAAAGAAGAAAATATCAGTGCTCACTTCGGCAGCACATATACTAAAAAATTGGAATGATACAGAGAAGATTAGCATGGCCCCTCTGCAAGGATGACATGCAAATTCGTGAAGCATTCCATGTGTAAAAAAAAACATCCAGTGTTGACCTCTGGCCTCCATATGCACAATACACATAGACACACACATATACCACACACACATACACTCATATTGCACACACACACACACACACAATCTGTATAAAACACACAATCACATAGACCCACACTGGCAGGAGAGAGCCGTTATGCAAATTGGCATATTTAGTCAATTGACCAAGCGGCCTTCCCGCCCTGCCCACTGCCTCTTTTCTGGGTTGTGATCTGAAGTGTGTAGCTTGCCTTTGCACATGGCCGCTTGCCTATTCACTTAACACAGACATTTTCTGTGAATATGGGGTTTTATAGCTCACCATCTCCTTTTTACATGGTATCTCAGTTGACAGACACAGTGTTTCTGTGAGGTTGTGTTTTTATCCTGTTTTACAACTCAGTAAGCATCTCAGGGAACCTAAGCGTCTTCCCACACACTTAACTTAGAATCTCAGGGTGTTAGAAACACCAAAAGCTTTCTTTGCAGTCATAATAAAGTGTGTATTTATTTTTTTCCTAAAGTGCATATGGAGAATAAAGTGTGTATTTAAAAAGACTTATTTTATACATGCTTGTTGTTAACTCTATGCATGTGCACATGTGCATTGAAGATCACAGAGGCCAGAAGAGAGTTTAGATCCTCTGGAGTTACAGGCAGTTGTGGGTGCTGAGAATCAAACCTGAGTCCTCTGCAAGAGCAGTATGCTCTCTTTACCATTGAGCCATTCGCCATTCCTCCAGTCCACCAAAGTGTGTATTTTATTTGTTTTTGTTTTTGCTTTTTGTCTTTTCGAGACAGGGTCTCCCTGTAGCTCCAGCTGTCCTGGAACTCACTCTGTAGACCAGGCTGGCCTTGAACTCACAAAGATCCGCCTGCCTCTGCCTCCCAAGTGCTATGATTAAAGGCGTGCGCTACCACGCCGGCCAAAGTGTGTATTTTAAAAAACTGTTATTGGCCAGGCATAGTAGCACATGCCTGTAATCCCAGAATTTGGGAGGCAGAGGCAGGAGGATGTCTGTGAGTTCAAGTCCAGCCTGGTCTACAGGGTGTGTTCCAAGCCAGCTGGGGCTACAGAGAGACCCTGTCTCAAAAAAACAAAAACAAAACAAAGCAAAACCATTATTATTGTGTGCATGATGTGTGTGAGGGCATGACATGTATGTACATGGTGTGCAAGTGGAGTGGGTTCTCCTTTGTGTCAGTGCTGGGGATTAAAGTCAGGTCACCAGGCAGCAAATGCCTTTACCTGCTGAGCTATCTTGCCAGCCCTAAGCATGTATTTGCTAGCTTCATGATATAATACGTTATCATTTCGTCAAAACCAGAAATGTCCTATATTAGAGTTTGGAGCCCTCCTTCAAGTCCTCCTTTGTTATCATTTTGGTTTGTTTGTTTGTTTATTTATTTATTTATTTAGAAAACAGGGTCCCACTCTGTACAGTCCAGGTTACCCTCAATTCATGATCCTCCTGGCTCAGCCTCATAAATGCTCTGACGACAGGCATTCCCAAACAACACACACTTGGCTGACATTGATGTTTTGAATGGAATCTTTTTATGAGTAGGGAATATTAACTGAGCGACTATCTTATACTCACTGTTTCTGTGTGTCACCCACACTCAAGTCTCCACAGTCACTTGCTCACTGATGGACTCTAAATTGCTCCACCTGATGTCTAAATACGTGTAGAGGATGGAATTAGTCACAAGAAGCAGCACAGCAACTGTCCAGTGCTGAATAGCTAAACACTGGTCTTTCTACCCTCTACCAGGTCTGTAAGCTCCAGGAGGACCAAAGGCAGGACTTCTTCATCATTGAGTCCCCCACCCAGCCCCCAGCCTGGAAGTTTACATACAATAGTTGCTCAATGTTCTTTGGCATTGGGGAACATTTTTTTCCTCATTTTTCTAAGCAAAGCCATGAGAGACATGAAGTTACCAACTTTTACCACTAGATAGCATACCACACTTGCTGCTCAACAGAAAATTCCTGGACTGTTACTGCAAGTCTGATTTTTTTTTTTTTTTTTTTTTGTTTTTGGTCGTTTCCGAGACAGGGTCTCCCTGTAGCCCCCAGCTGTCTGGAACTCACTCTTAGACCAGGCTTGGCCTTGGAACTCACAAAGATTCGCCTGCCTCGGCCTCCCAGTGCTAGCATTAAAAGGCGTGCCCGCCGCCATGGCCACGCCCCTATTAGTTATTTATTTATTTATTTTATTTATTTATTTATTTATTTATTTTTTTAAAGGCTGGTTTAGTTTAAATGAAAAACAAATCTTGGGTTAACTTGGCCATTAATCTGAACCAAAACAAAGCATTGGTTAGTGTTTTACTTATTTATTTTTTGACATTAAGTTCCACATTTAATTATTCTTTCATAAGGGAGGCAAGAATGTCCAAGGAAAACGCACAAAGCACTTGTAGTTGATTTTGGAGTTTGGATCGACGATGCAATCTGATAATATCTGGTAACACCTATTGGGGTTGTTTGTTTGTTTGTTTGTTTGGTAGCCCAGGCTGGCTTCAAATTCCTGATCCTCCTCTCAGCCTTTGTACTGCTGGTATTGAAGATGTGAGCCAACACATCTTGTTCTGTCTGGCTTTTGTCACAATCTCTGGTTACTGTTCATTTGGATTTCCAAGTGGGTGTGTGAAAATTAGGCAGAGTGAGGTAAAGAGCTAGCCTGAAACAAATAACGTTTAGCAAAATTTTTATAATGTTATCTTCAGATTTAAGCCTTATAATGTGTGTGTGTGTGTGTGTGTGTGTGTGTGTGTGTGTGTGTGTGTTTGAGATAGGGTTTTCCTATAGCTTTGGTTGTCCTAGAACTAGCTATTTAGACCAGGCTGGCCTTGAACTCACAGAGATCCACCTGCCTCTGCTTCCCAAGTGCCAGAATTAAAGGTGTGCTCCACCACACGCTTATTTTATATATTTTGAGAAATGGTCTCACCATGTTGTCCAGGATAGTTTTGAACTTTGAGCTCAAGTGAAGCTCCTGGGTCAACCTCCCAAGTAGCTGTGAGTACACCTAGATCCGCCCTTGCTTTCAGAAGGACCAACGTGCCCCCCACCTCTGCTGACATCCCGTCTCTGTTGACATCCCGTCTCTGCTGACATCCCATCTCTGCTGACATCCCGTCTCTGCTAGCTCCCCCACCTCACCTGCCAACTCTGGACTCTTCCTTCCACTGCCTTAGTCACGTGGCGGCTAAGATTCCTTTGGCTCTCACACTGTGGGCAGACCCCCTGAAGCTCCACCCCCTGAAGCCCCAGCTGTGCTGCTTCTGCTGGAATGAATCGTCCCACACTGTTGACTGAAGACATATACATATCTCTGACAGGTCTGGAGGGCAGAGGTCTGGAAGGGTTTCAGTGAGCTCAAATCCAGGGTCAGCCTAGTTTGGTCCCCTGGAACCTATAGGGAGAAGCTGTCCCCTGTCTTTTCCAGTTCCCATCCCTCTTGACGTTGTTGTTGTTGTTGTTGTTGTTGTTGTTGTTTTTGAGGTTGGGTCTTCCTGTAGCTATAAGCTAGCCCAGAACTCATTATGTATGCTAGACTGGCCTCAATCTCACAGAGATCTGCCTGTCTCTGCCTCTCATGTGCTGGGATTAAAGGGGTGCACCACTATACTACACCCAGCCCCTTCTTGACTTTCTTAACCCTTGTACTTCAGGATCTCTGGGGCTAAGGGATAGTCTTAATCTCCTAGGAGTATTGCCCTGATTTCAGTTTAGCCAGTTGTTTTTTTTTTTTTTTAAGACAGGGTCTCTCTTTAGTCCCAGCTGTCCTGGAGCTCACTATATAAACTAAGGGTGGTCTTGAACTCACAGAGATCTGCCTGCCTCTGCCTCCCAAGTGCTGGGATTAAAGGCGTGTGCCACTACACCCACCCTAAGATGGTTCTTAGCTGCCATGTGGGTGCTGGGAATTTAACCAGGCTCTTCTGCAAGAGCAGTTGGTGCTATTAACTGCTGAACCATCTCTCCAGCCCCATTAAGCCTTCTTTTTTTAATTTTTTTTAAATTTTATTTATTTTCGTATATGTATGAATGTACTGTCTGCATGTAGGTCTGTGCACCCGTGTCGTGCAATGCTGAGGAGGTCGGAAGAGGGTGTCAGATTCCCCTGGAACTGGAGTTAAAGACGGTTTTCAGCTGCCCTGTGGGTGCTGGGGATTGAACCCGGGTCCTCTGCAAGAGCAGTCGGTGCTCTTAACCACTAGGCCATCTCTCCAACCCCCACTAAGCATTCTTAATGAACATTGCTGATTACTTCATTAGAGAAAAATTGAATTAACCCCGCATATTAATGTGAAATAATTTATCTCTTATAGCAAAAATTTCAAAATTTCAAAACTTTGCAAAAGCAACAAGTGCTCTTAACTGCTGAGCCAACACCTCTCCAGCCCCACCCTCCCCAAACTGTGTTTCTAAAGTAAGATCATTTTATTCACTCAAGCTTGAGAATACCATCTCACCATTACTTTCAGAAACGGGAGACATGCAGCCAGGAGCTTGAGGTTGCTGGTCACACTGTATCTACAGACAGGAAGCAGAGACCGCCAACTGCGAAGGTTCCTGCTTTTCAGGGAACCTTGGACCTTACTCTCCAGTGTATCAGAATGATCCCTCTATGTGTGTGTCACCTGCCCTGACCTTTAGAGTCCTTGAGTATTCCTAGTCCTCTATTTATGTTGGCCTGTGTTCCTAGTGGTTTCGTATATAAAGTATTGAATCAATATCAGAAAGACCAAACTCACCCATAGGAAGGTGTTTGACAACTACATGTCTTGTGATTGAGAATACTTATGGGGGCTGGAAAGATGGCTCAGTGGTTAAGAGCACTACTCTTGCAGCGAATTCATGTTAGGTTTCCAGCACCCATGTTGGGTGGGTTACAACTGTTTGTAGATCCAGCTCCAGGAGATCTAACACCTCTTCTGTGGGCAGCTACATTCATGTATACACACACACACACACACACACACACACACACACACACACATTAAAATTGTAATACCTATGTGGCTGAAGAGATGGGTCAGCAGTTAAGAGCACTATCTGCTCTTGCAGAGGACCAGGGTTTGATTCCCAGTACCCATATGATAGCTAACAATCATCAGTAACTCCAGGTACAGGGGATCTAATGCCCTCTTCTGACCTCTGGCATTTCCCAATGTGGGTGCACTTACATATGTGCAGGCAATACACTCATACACACAAAGTAAAAGAGTAAATAAACACCACACAGTTGGGGTTGAATCGAGAGTCCATTATTAGCTGGTGGTTGAGGCCAAAAGAATTATTGACTGTAGGTGGAGGCAGAGTGGAGTTTATACAGGTTATAACCACAATTACATCATGCCAGGGGCAAAGCTGATAACCATAGTGCTGGATAGCTTTAATTCTCAACTTGACACACCTGAACAAAGGAAATCTCAACTGAGGAATTCCCTACATTGGCTTGGCCCTGTGGCCATGTCTGTGAGGCATTTTCTTGGTTCTTGACTGATAGGGGAGGGCTCAGCCCCTTGTGGGCAGTACCACCCCTGGGTAGATGGTCTTATATTGTATAAGAAAGCAGGCTGAGCACAGGCCAAAGGGGCAACCTAGTAACCAGTGTCCTCCATGGTCTGGGCTCCAGGTTCCTGCCTTGAGTTCCTGCCTCGGTTTCCCTTGATGATTGACTACTGTATTCCTCCCCAAATTGCTGTTGGTCAGTGTTTATCACAGCAATAGAAAGTAACTAGAGGGCTGGAGAGATGGCCTAGCGGTTAAGAGCGCCAACCGCTCTTACAGAGGACCCGGGTTCAATCCCCAGCACCCACATGGCAGCCGAGAACCGTCTGAAACTCCAATTCCAGGAGAACTCCAGTTCCAGGGGAATCCGAGACCCTCTTCTGACCTCCCGCGGCATTGCACAACACGGGTGCACAAACTTGCATGCAGACAGTACATTCATACACATACCGAAAAAAAAAAATTAAAAAAAAAAGAAAGTAACTAGAACACCACAATTATACCAGACCGGGGGCAGGTCCCTTAACAAAAAGTTTCTCAGACTGTAGAAACAATGCACTTCATGGAGATGCAGGTATAGCTGGGAGGAGGACATGCTATCGGGACCTGCTGCCTGGCTACTTGTAATTTCAAAGTACTGTAGAAACAATACACTCCCTGAATCTATGGGTGCGGGTGCAATCTTCATGGATGGCTGGGTGCAGTGGGAGTGGCTGAGCAGAAACACAGGGTGAAGCAAAACTCAGCTAGAACAAAATGGAGTCAGCTTTGCCATTCTGAAAATAATAGAAAATGTTTATTGATTTTATGATTGTTATAATCTAAGACAATATGATTCTATGACTTTTTTTTTTGTCTTTTTGAGACAGGGTCTCCCTTTAGTCCCAGCTGGCCTGGAGCTCACTATGTAGAACAGGCTGGCCTTGAACTCACAGAGATCCTCCTGCCTCTGCCTCCTGAGTGCTGGGATTAAAAGCATGAGCCACCATGCCTGGTCAATTCTATGACTTTTTAATAATCTTTATTATATTAATTATTATCGTGTGTGTGTGTGTGCGCATGCGCGCTCTGTGTGTAAGGGTGCATACATGCCACAGTGCACATGTGGAGGTCGGAGGACAGATCTCTGGAGTCAGTCTTCTCCTTCCACCTTCACGCAGGTTCCACGGATCAAGACCTGGTTGCCTGGCTTGCATGGCAAGTGCTTTACTTGCTGAGGCCCAGATTCTGTGACTTTTGTTTAGAAGAAACATAACAGAGAGACAAAGCACAAACTGGGAAAAAATATCACCACAGATGCTAATAAGTATAATAAAGAATAAATAATAGAATAGAATCCATGCATATTTATAAGATAATAAGACTCCATAGAAATGCTAATCATGTGGAAAGATTATTCACAGAGGAAGAAAGGGAATGGCTACATGAACAAAAATTCATTAATAGTAAAATGAATGCAAAATTTAAAAACAAGACTTAATTGCTAACAAATTGGCAAAGATTTATAAGGATCTTCAAAATCAGGAAATAATAAAGGTGATACTGGTCAGCTTTCCATTACTGTGACAAAACACCCGAGAAACCCAACTTAAAGGGGGGAAGATCAGGGCTGGAGAGATGGCTCACCGGTTAAGAGTGCCAACTGCTCTTGCAGAGGACCCAGCTTCAATTCCCAGCACCCATATGGCGGCTAAGAACTGCCTTTAACTCCAGTTTCAGGGGAATCTGATGCCCTCTTCTGACCTCGATGACATTGCATGACACGGTTGCACCAACCTACATGCAGACAGTACACTCATGCACATAAAAAAATAATAAATAAATAATTTTTAAAAAGGGGGGGAAGATCCATTTTGGCTCAGAGGAGAATATTTAGGACACCCGAGGATCATGAATGGAGTCCAGGGAAGGTGGGAATTCTAGCCTTCGCTAGAATGAGGAGAGGTGAGAGTTTCAGGAGGTTTTGAAATGGTCACCATGGGGAATAAGAGCCACATGACCGTCCAGGGCCACCATGGCCGCAGCACTGAGCCTAGCTCAGTGTCAGGAACAACATGGTCACTTTCTGCTAAGCCTCATTTTGGAGCTATCTTTTCCCTAGCTCTGTGTCACAACTACTTTAGGCTATATGTTCCTCAGTTCTGTGTTGCTGTGAGAAAATACCCAAGATATTCAATATATAAAGAGGAAAGGTTTCAGTGGATGATCCATTGGCTGCCATGCTTTGGGCAGTGGCTAGGCGACATACCACGGCAGGGGGCGTGTATAGAACCAACTGTTCGCTTCATGTTCAAGACAGGAAAGCAATAGAGTCCACCTAGATCCTATCTCTTAAAGGTTCCACTAACTCCTAGTAGTGCCAGGCTGGGGACTAGGCTTTTAACACACGGGATTTATGGACATCTTAGATCCAAACAGCAGCAAGATGGCTACACATATGTAGGCAGAGTGGCTTGAGCAATAAACATTTACTTCTTTTTTTTTTTTTTTTTTTTTTTTTTTTGGTCTTCGAGACAGGTTTCCACTGTAGCCCCAGCTGTCTGGAAATTCATTCTGTAAACCAGGCGGCTTGAACTCACAAAGATCGCCTGCCTCTGCCTCCCAAGTGCTAGGATTAAAGGCGTGCGCCACGCCTGGCTTAGACATTTAGTTCTTAAATTCTAGAGGCTGGAAGTCCAAATTAGGTACCAGCATGGCTGGTTCTTAGCAAAGGTCCTCTTTTCTAGATTGTCCCCAGATGACTGTCATGGTGCGTGGACACCCACACTGACACCTACAGTGGGGGCTTTGGTACTCACCTCACTTCCATCAGGAGTGTATCACTGTCATGAACTCACCAAGCCTGACTGTCTCCAGACATACCACCCTAAGGAGTAATTTCAGGGAGGGCATGGACATGCATTCTGTAAACTGGGACTGTTTCTCCACTTTGTTTTGTGCATCTCAGAGTCTTCCCATTACAGCAGGGGACTTGACAGATTCTTGCTCCCGGCAAGGAGCAAGAATCACTCAGGGTCAGCTGAGGCCACTTTATCTTGCCCAGCTGATATGATCCCTCTGAGGTTCCTTTGGACTTCTGACAGGCCATGTTCTCAAGGTCAACTCTGACTTCTATGCCTGCTTTCACTGATTAAGATGGCCTCAGCACATTCATTTATGACTGTAGATGATTTACTGAAAACTGCAGGTAGAGGAGAGATTTATATCACGGCACCAGCAACTGAAAATGCACCACTAGCTGTTTCCCTTCAGAAATCCCTCAGCCACCTCTGAAATCATGGCACTTGCTGATTTCTGTGTGGCAGGTGTTTAGTGTTCTCTGGTGTGACCTTGGGTCCTGCCGACCCATGTCACCAGTTTCATTGTCTACCTCCATGTACTAAACTCAGGTATTCTTGAAACAAAAGTGGTCCTCCCTGCCTCGCCAACAGCAATCTTAATATAATATAACTTCGAAAGAGACTAAATACCCTGGACTTTCCCCTTACAGATGTAGCATCAGTAGATATTCTGCCCATACCCATGGGAGATGTGTGCAACTGTAAAAAATCACATCCATCTTCTGTATGGAGATTACAACTTTTTTCTCTTGGGGTTGGTGGTGAGAGCAGGTCTTATTATGTCACTCAGGCTGCCTTTGAATACATTGTCATTCTGTCTCAGCCTCCTGAGTGTCAGGAGAATGTAAGTACACCCCTCCCCAGCTCTGTGGTAAAATGAGTGCAATTTCTTTAGCTTAATGACAAATAATAGTTACATAAGGTTTTAAAACCCATGACATTCAGCCTTCTGTATTCACAGGTTCTGTATCTATGGCTTCAGCCAACTGGAAATGGAAAATATTTGAGGAAAGTTACACCTATACTAAACATGGACAGACAATTTTTTCTTATTATTCTCTAAGTAAGGTAGTATAACAACTATTCAACATAGCACTTACTCCATTCTAGGCATTGTAAATAATCTAGAAATATCTAAAACTTTATCTTTTTCATTTTTTTTAAATTTATTTATCTTTGTATGTGTATGAATGTACTGTCTGCATGCAGGTCTGTGCACCCGTGTCGTGCAATGCCGCGGAGGTCAGAAGAGGGTATCGGATTCCCCTGGAACTGGAGTTCTCCTGGAATTGGAGTTACAGACGGTTCTTAGCCGCCATGTGGGTGCTGGGGATCGAACCCGGGTCCTCTGCAAGAGCAACGGTGCTCTTAACCGCTAGGCTATCTCTCCAGTCCCATCTTTCTCATTTTTATGTGTGTGTTTTGCCTGTGTATATGTTGTGTACCAGATGCATTCAATACCTTCAGAGGCCAGAAGGGGTCATCGGATTCCCTGGAACTGGAGTTACAAATGGCTGTGGACCACCATGTGGGTGCTGGAAATTGAACCCAGGTCCTCTGCAAAAGCAGCCAGTGCTCTTAACTGCTGATCCATCTCTCCAGCTCCTAGAGATGATTTTGAGTGTCTGAGAGATTGATGGAGATCATACGTAAACAGAATAACCATTCCTATAGGAGGCTTGAGTGTCTGCTGGATGGTGGTATATGAAGAGAAGCCTGGGGCTAATCCCTGCAAATACAAGGAACAGCTATGCCTCATCTGATTTTGGCAGGAACATGCTCCCCGGACGATGCTACG
This sequence comes from Rhizomys pruinosus, assembly GCA_009823505.1. Classification (NCBI taxonomy): domain Eukaryota; kingdom Metazoa; phylum Chordata; class Mammalia; order Rodentia; family Spalacidae; genus Rhizomys; species Rhizomys pruinosus. The sequence goes on from VZQC01007506.1 coordinate 846,823, forward strand.
TCCTGTTCTTTCTCTACAAACTGAGTCTGACTCATAACCACTTAGCACACTCATTGGTATCCAGTGGTGACAGCAACAGGTCAGCTTCAAGGAGGATGTGGACACGATCTGCAGCCCCTCTGCCTTTCATTGTAACATGACACCTGCCTGGTTGCAAAGCTGGTTTCATGAGCCTCTCTGAGTGCAGTTGCTTCCTGTGATCTCACCAGACCCTCTGTGGCTATACTGTGATGCTTGGTTTTGGACCAATAGTGCTATACCATGTGGTCCCTTTGCTTTTTGGCTTGATAGTTGGGATTTTCTAGATCTCCTGTATAAAATCCACAAACAATTCTCCAATCTTGAAGGCTCTGGTTTAGCTATTTTTGGGGGGCGGGTGGAGGGGGCGATGATGAAGAGAGGAGGTTGAAGTTCGCCTCAGTTCCTCTTTNCTCCCAGCAGGGTCCTTCCTCGGTGCACGGTTCACTTATCCTGGCCTCTGCTGCTAAGAGCTGCCTGCTATCCATGCCCACATGAGGGACAGACCTGGGGGAATCCCAGCTAGGCCACATGGCTGGTGGGGTGACCTTGGGTGAATTATAGCAGCTCTGCCAGCCTCGGTTTCCCCACCTGTAAAAGCAAATATTGAGGCTGGATGACATTAGAAGTGGGACATCAGCTGCACAGGGGGCACCCCCTCTTTGCCGTGACCTTCAGAACAAGAAATGGGAGTGAGAAGCCAGCAAGAGGGCTCAGTGGATTCAGCACATGCCACCAAGCCTGGCGACCTGACTGATCTTTAGGACCTACACGTGCCACCAAGCCTGGTGACCTGACTGATCTCTGGGACCTACGTGATGGAAAAGAGAACAGACTCTGAAAGCTGTCCTCTAATTTCCATGCCCTCTGAAAAACAAATGTAATTTTATTTATTTATTTATTTATTTATTTATTTATTTATTTATCTTTTGTCTTTTCAAGACAGGGTCTCCCTGTAGCCCCAGCTGTCCTGGAACTCACTCTGTAGACCAGGCTGGCCTTGAACTCACAAAATCTGCCTGCCTCTGCCTCCCAAGCGCTAGGATTAAAGGCGTGGGTCACCACGCCTGGCAGACAAATCTCATTTTTATCAAACCTTAAATATCACTCCTCACCCATGGAGTACAGAACAGAACCCAGTCAGGACCCCTCCTAGTCCAGTCGCATCCTCGGCCCTGTTCCGCATCCCCCACAACCCTCAGGCTCAGGCCTCCGGGACCCACTACACTCATTCCTGTTTCCCTCTTTGGGCCTGAGGTTTGGGTTCTCATGGTGCTATATTTCCTTCCAGTCTTGTCCCAACCTTGTCTCCTCTCTTAGTACATTTCCTGTAACGCAGTGTTGCCAGGAACACGTTATATTTACTTGGAGTGTGCTCCTGGGCTCAGTAAATATGATTGGATTTGGCTTTACCTCAACCAACAATCAGTGGGCATTATGAGAGAGCCACGGGTGTGCGTGTCGCACTGTCTTCTGTGGTTGCGAAGGTAGGAGGGAACGGTGTCTTTTCTGTGAGAGTCCATGCTTGTGCAGCAGCTGACCTGTTTGCTCCAAGGCCTCAGGGGCACTGCCCAGGCCAAGAGCACAGCTGGGACTTTGTTCCTTGTGGAGGTGGAGAACTTACAATACTTCACACCATGAAGAGAATGATCCTTAAATCATCCAAGGCCAGCCTGCTCACTTTAAATTTATCTCTTTAAAAGTCTTGACTTGGCTCTATATTTTTTAGCAAGTAAAATTATTAGAAAAATGTGTTTGCAAATGATACCTTAGATTAGAAATTTCAATTACCTTGAAACTTAGAACTATTCATTAACAAAAAATACAACTGTGCTCTTGAGGCGCAGAATGGCCAAGCTCCCTTTTATCGATGCGCACAGTGAGGATTCGGCTCTGCAGAGGGTACTGGTCCTCTGTTGTTCCTACTGTCCTGCAGGTTGGTCACATCAAGTTACTTTGAATTGACCTGTGAGATCATGTAGGGCCCAGCATGGTGGTGCACACCTGTTATCCAAGCATTTAGGAGAGGAAGGCAGGAGATAATCCTTGGTTACATCCTGAATTCAAGGGTAGCCTGAGCTACAAGAGAGCCTGTGTGAAACAAGAACAGTAGCAGCAGCAAGAAAAACAACAACAAAAACTTAAAACAAAGTTCAGCAAGAACTTTCTGTCATGGGGCCTGGAGGTGGCTGAGGAAGTTACCTAAGCACAAGGGCCTTTGTTCAGATCTCCAGCACCCCCTAGAACACTGGGCAATAAGCACCCACCTCCTACCCTCCAACTCTATCCCACCCCTGCTCTGGGTGGTGACAAGGGATTGGGGCAGATTCCAGGGGCTTGCTGGCCAGCCAGTCTAACCAAAGGAAAAGCAAACTAATTTAGCTAACTAAATTAGTTAGTTAAACAAAACCCCCAAACCAACCAAATTCAGGTTCTGTCTTAAAAAAATAAGATGTAGAGTGAAAGAAGAAAATATCAGTGCTCACTTCGGCAGCACATATACTAAAAAATTGGAATGATACAGAGAAGATTAGCATGGCCCCTCCGCAAGGATGACATGCAAATTCGTGAAGCATTCCATGTGTAAAAAAAAAAAAGACCATCCAGTGTTGACCTCTGGCCTCCATATGCACAATACACATAGACACACACATATACCACACACACATACACTCATATTGCACACACACACACACACAATCTGTATAAAACACACAATCACATAGACCCACACTGGCAGGAGAGAGCCGTTATGCAAATTGGCATATTTAGTCAATTGACCAAGCGGCCTTCCCGCCCTGCCCACTGCCTCTTTTCTGGGTTGTGATCTGAAGTGTGTAGCTTGCCTTTGCACATGGCCGCTTGCCTATTCACTTAACACAGACGTTTTCTGTGAATATGGGGTTTTATAGCTCACCATCTCCTTTTTACATGGTATCTCAGTTGACAGACACAGTGTTTCTGTGAGGTTGTGTTTTTATCTTGTTTTACAACTCAGTAAGCATCTCAGGGAACCTAAGCGTCTTCCCACACACTTAACTTAGAATCTCAGGGTGTTAGAAACACCAAAAGCTTTCTTTGCAGTCATAATAAAGTGTGTATTTATTTTTTTCCTAAAGTGCATATGGAGAATAAAGTGTGTATTTAAAAAGACTTATTTTATACATGCTTGTTGTTAACTCTATGCATGTGCACATGTGCATTGAAGATCACAGAGGCCAGAAGAGAGTTTAGATCCTCTGGAGTTACAGGCAGTTGTGGGTGCTGAGAATCAAACCTGAGTCCTCTGCAAGAGCAGTATGCTCTCTTTACCATTGAGCCATTCGCCATTCCTCCAGTCCACCAAAGTGTGTATTTTATTTGTTTTTGTTTTTGCTTTTTGTCTTTTCGAGACAGGGTCTCCCTGTAGCTCCAGCTGTCCTGGAACTCACTCTGTAGACCAGGCTGGCCTTGAACTCACAAAGATCCGCCTGCCTCTGCCTCCCAAGTGCTATGATTAAAGGCGTGCGCTACCACGCCGGCCAAAGTGTGTATTTTAAAAAACTGTTATTGGCCAGGCATAGTAGCACATGCCTGTAATCCCAGAATTTGGGAGGCAGAGGCAGGAGGATGTCTGTGAGTTCAAGTCCAGCCTGGTCTACAGGGTGTGTTCCAAGCCAGCTGGGGCTACAGAGAGACCCTGTCTCAAAAAAACAAAAACAAAACAAAGCAAAACCATTATTATTGTGTGCATGATGTGTGTGAGGGCATGACATGTATGTACATGGTGTGCAAGTGGAGTGGGTTCTCCTTTGTGTCAGTGCTGGGGATTAAAGTCAGGTCACCAGGCAGCAAATGCCTTTACCTGCTGAGCTATCTTGCCAGCCCTAAGCATGTATTTGCTAGCTTCATGATATAATACGTTATCATTTCGTCAAAACCAGAAATGTCCTATATTAGAGTTTGGAGCCCTCCTTCAAGTCCTCCTTTGTTATCATTTTGGTTTGTTTGTTTGTTTATTTATTTATTTATTTATTTATTTATTTATTTATTTATTTAGAAAACAGGGTCCCACTCTGTACAGTCCAGGTTACCCTCAATTCATGATCCTCCTGGCTCAGCCTCATAAATGCTCTGACGACAGGCATTCCCAAACAACACACACTTGGCTGACATTGATGTTTTGAATGGAATCTTTTTATGAGTAGGGAATATTAACTGAGCGACTATCTTATACTCACTGTTTCTGTGTGTCACCCACACTCAAGTCTCCACAGTCACTTGCTCACTGATGGACTCTAAATTGCTCCACCTGATGTCTAAATACGTGTAGAGGATGGAATTAGTCACAAGAAGCAGCACAGCAACTGTCCAGTGCTGAATAGCTAAACACTGGTCTTTCTACCCTCTACCAGGTCTGTAAGCTCCAGGAGGACCAAAGGCAGGACTTCTTCATCATTGAGTCCCCCACCCAGCCCCCAGCCTGGAAGTTTACATACAATAGTTGCTCAATGTTCTTTGGCATTGGGGAACATTTTTTTCCTCATTTTTCTAAGCAAAGCCAAGAGAGACATGAAGTTACCAACTTTTACCACTAGATAGCATACCACACTTGCTGCTCAACAGAAAATTCCTGGACTGTTACTCCAAAGGCTGATTTTTTTTTTTTTTTTTTTTTTTTTTTTTTTTTTTT